>CM062809.1:1073408894-1073506394 GCA_031772625.1 Pinus tabuliformis
CAATTATGGATATCAGAATTCCATCCAAATAAAACCAAAAGTAATGGAGCAAATGTGGTTGATGATATTCTTAGGCAAAGCATAAAGATGAAGCCAGTATACTGAAATACTCTAAAAAATTGTCTGAACTAAAATCAAATGACTCCCATAGAGAGCCACCGATGTGCCCAAGATTTTAATTTAAGTTGAAATTTCTCAATTAGCTAGCTCAAGTCTTTAATACCATAATAATTTGGTTTGATAAAAATACCAAGGTATTTAAATCCAAGTTCGATAAAAGAGCATATCACCCCAAATATATATGCAATCTCTAGGACCAAATCATCCTAAGGGGAAGAAGATACCAAATCTAATTTAGAGTTGTCCATAAGTAGTCCTGAGACATCGCCGAAGAGACCAATAATACAACGTAATCGTCTCCATTCCAACATAGAAATATTGTTGAATAATAATACACCATTGACAAATATTAGGTAGAAATCATCATCTATCTAGAACTGTGTGCCCCAAAAAGAGTCTCATTCTTGTGTGCTCTAGAGATTAATCTACTCATACCCTCGATGACAAGAATGAAAAGAAGAGGGGACAAGGCACATTCCTACCAAAGACATCAAGGTGTTGAAAAAAATAGTAGGAAAATCATTTACCAAAATTACAAAATTTGCAGAAGAAACATAGGCCATAATCCAAGTTATAACCTATAGGGAAATCTCAATCTTGTGAAGGACCAATTTTAAGAAAGACTAGTCCACGCAATCAAATGCTTTTTGGAGATAAAACTTCAAGACCACTAGAGAAATTTTGAGGTCTAAAATGGGCCTCCTAAGGAATATTATAAAATAATAGTGGAAATAATAAAAAAAGCTTAGATTAAATCATCAAATTTTAGAGTGAAAAAAAAATTACCTTTTCAATTCCTATTTTCAACTTATCTCCCTATTGTTTTACTCAAATTTCGAGTGGGAGCACTCGTTGGATGAAAAATGTAATTCTTAATCCAAGGAGTACCCATGTTGCATACTTCTGATGCACGCTACTACACGGAAAATGAGAAATACATGAAAAAAGTGACTCCAATCATGTTTTTCATGTATTTCTCATTTTTTGTGTATCACAATCTATCGAAAGTATGAAACATGGGTATCCCTTGGATGAAGAATTAAACTCCACATCCAACGAGTGCTTTCACTCAAAATTTGAGTAAAACTGTAGGGAAATAAATTGAAAATATGAGTTGAAAAAATAGTTTTTTTAATTTTTATTTTTTAATGTTTTTACTTTTTTACTCCAAAAATGGTGAATAATCCCTCTTGGTTGACATCATCATCTTGAATCCTATTGGTTCTTATAAATTTGATTTTACTTGTACATTTTTGTTTTGAGGCCCATTTTAGACCTCAAAATTTCTCTAATTCTTCCTAATCGTGAGAGAATGAAGGGTCTCCTAAGCAATCACGATCACATCCTAGATTTGTCTATCATGAAGGAAGCTAAATTGTTTTGGTGTAATGTGATGAGATAGAGTGGATTTCAATCTATTCACTATGATTTTCGAGATCAACTTGTAAATGGTCTTTCAAAGAGAAATAGGTTGATAATCAACAAAGGAAGATACATGTGAAACCTTAGATATGAGAGTAATAAGTGTAGAGTTAAAGTCCCCATAAATGTATCCCTTAATGTGGGATTCCTCATCAATAGGAAATATATCAAGTCCCATAATTTCCTGAAGTGAATGCATAATTAAATGGACCAACCATCAAGGTCTGGGCTCTTGTTATGAAGAGAGGATTTCATAGTGACTATCAGCTACTCCATAGTAATTTCTCTAAATAAAGACTCGTTTGAAGCAACATCATGTAGGTTTTAACCATGTATAGAAATTACCTTCATACGAATTCTAAAACACAGAAAATAAACAACGCAAGAGCATAACACATAAAACACATATACACAGAGATTTTCCCCTGGATCCCAAAACCGAGACTACCAGCTTGATTTTTCATTATGTTCCTTTCAATGTTACAATACATATTTATACATGCCGAAGCATCTAATACCATGGACCGAAAACCATCGCGTTCAAAACCATGGACCAAAAATCATCGTGTCCAAAACCATGTCCAAAAAATCATGCACAAAACCATAGGTAGGTCTGCCCAACCTAATATAGGGGCCAAAAACAAAATTTTCCAGGGAGCTACCCTGGACCCCATAGAGTGGGGTTACATGCACCCCTCAAACCTCGTGTGACCCCCCCGCTGCGCAATCAGCACAACGAAGGGGGGGCTTCGCACCCCTTATAACCCCCAAGTTAACTATGTCGGCTAGTAGTGGAAAGAATATAAAACAACCCAACATTCTCCCACTTGTTGTTTTCTTTCCACAGGGGGCCACAAGAGAGATTAGTCATTTATCTAGCCATGCAACACCGATTGTTTCTCTACACCAAGAGAAATTCTCATAGCTCACAGATTTTGTTAATGCATCTGTAGTATTCTTCAAAATGTCCACCTTTACCAACAACAATTTTTTTTCTTCTATCATATCCCTCACAAAGTGATACTAAACATCAATGTGCTTTGTCTTTGAATGATATGCAGTGTTCTTTGCTAAGAAAATTGCACTTTGGTTGTCACAGTCTATCCTTATAGCTCCCTATACTAACCCCATACTTGAACACAATCTTTGCAACCAAACTACTTCCTTGCTTGCATGAGTGGCTGCCATGTATTCTACCTTTGTAGTTGATAGTGCCACTACAGATTGTTTCTTACTGATCCAGCTGGATCTTCATATATAATGGCATGGAAATGCTCCAAATTCAAAGTGGCGGAAAAGCAAGTATCCTAACATTAGATCGAAGTGCTCGTCGTCCTAATTCTAACAGTGTGAACAACACTCCAATCTGAGTCCGGATGATGAAGTTGTGGCAAAAAGAAGGTTGCCTGTTTCTTTGGAAAATGAGGCTTTTTCCCTAAAAAATGGCTTTAAGCCTTTAAAAGGAAAAATCACAATTGGAGGTTCCAAACGGGTGGACTTAAGGAGGCGTACCAGAACCCCTGATCAACGATCTCTGATTAATTAGATTTAGGGGCATGCAATTGGCGATATTGGGGTGATCAAATCAGCAGATCGGGTCGGCAAAACCCAAAGGATCGGAGTAGGACTCCTGCAAGCAGCTATGCTATATTCCGATGCGATATGCCGATATCGGCGATATCAGAAATCAGTGATCGGCATCGACGATTGGTACACTCAAGGGGAAGACCCTAGGGCCATTATGATTTGCGATCAGCGTGGAATCGACAGGAAATTTGAAGTCCGAGACTTCAATTTTTTTTAGCGTTTTTTGTGTATTATCCATTTAAATGGAGAAAGGCCATTTTAAAGGGGTTTGTTACATAGAAAGGTTGGATGGTTGGCCCGCTGATCCTTTCGAGAAAACAACCTCCAATATAATCAAACAAACCCTGATTTTTAAGTGGCCTTGTATTATAAAGCCTCATGCACACAACAAAATGCATGGAGAGTATTTTTAGCACACAGTTCGAGGCAGGAGAGATTACACAAGGGCTGATTGTAAATTTTATCTGAATTGCATGTTTTCAGCCCCTCTCAACACCACAGACACAATGGTGTTGTCCATTTCTCCATCTGAGGTCTCCATTTCCTAGCCATTTTTCAAAATGGAGGTATAAGACTCTTTTTAGGTAACTGATGATTGTAATTCTCTTATTTTCATGCCATTTAATGAATGAAGGCCTCCCCATTGATCTAGCAGGGCCCAGAGACATAGTCCGAGTTGGACGAACTCTGTTATCAAGTCTTGTTGTCTTCTTTTTGTGCCTTTATGTGTGTTCCTTCTTCTTTCTTGTGTGCACATTAAATTTCTATGTTCAGCTACAATTTTCATGTGTGATTCTTTTCATACATCTATAAGAAAAAGGTCCCTGGTTTAAGTGGTATTAGAGCAGGTCTTTTTAGATGTGAATTTCATGTTTGTATGCTAATAAGAGATAGACTCTGAAGAGGCGAAGGGGAATTAGAGCCTTTCGATCCTGAAGTGGGGCGTGCACATCAAAGGAGAAAGATGGCAGAAGGTGAATCTCATCTTGAAGAGGAGTGAAATTTCCGCAAGACCTTTTATTCAATGGCCGAGAATATCAGTCAGTTGGTTTTAAGGCTGGAGAAAGCAGAAGAGAGAAACCCAGAAGAACAAGGTTCAGCACATGGAAATGCTGGAGAAGAACCCCCTCCTCCTTCAGCGAGTGAAGGTTCTCCTTCCTCTCACCACCATAATCATAGAAATTCAAAGGATGCATCTAAGTAACCTTTCTTTAAATTAGATGTTAAATTTGATCTTCCCATGTTTAATAGTGAAAGTAATGCAGAGAAGCTTAATAATTGGATTAGGCAGATTGAGGTCTACTGCAGGATTTTGTAGATCGTGGAGGATGAGGCAAAGATTCAGCTGGCCTCTCTACGGCTGAGTAGCACCACTCTCATTTGGTGGGAGAGAAAATTGCAGAGCGGTAAGAATGTGGGTAACCTCTTTTACCCATGGCTTGATTTTATTTATGCGTTAAAGGAACAATTTTATCCCTTGGGATACAAGAAAAAATATTTAATGAATTGGCAGTATTTAAGACAAGGCAAAGGTTAGGATGTTCAGAGTTTTACAGAGGAGTTTAGAAAGCAAGCACTAAATTTGGGTATTGCACTTGATACACCTAAAGTTGTAACTAAGTATATTGGCTTATTGCATAGCTACATTAGGCATTCATTATTGTTGTTTGAACCAACCATTATTGACTCAACCAATGTAAAGGAAATTCATATTGAGAACAAGGGCAAAAATGAAAGAGATGATCATTCTAGAAAACCACCGTTCAAGCCTCCTAATGGCAAATCTAAAGCAAAATGGAAAGGAAAGGAGAAGAAAATGGCAAAAACCATAGAAGGAGAAAGGCCATATTGAAATCATTGCAAAAAGGAAGGTGACGATGACGATCACTGTTAGAAACAACACCCAGAAAATCATCCAAAGAAGTATGGAGGAAAAGGGACACAGAAGACAGTGGTAACTGCGCAGAAAGACCTTGGATTGGATTCCGGAGATGAAGCATTAATCACAACCGCGGGAACAAAAGGTACTCTTACACCTCATGTTAATTCTGAATCGCATGAAGGCACCAGTTCTGTGAATGAGTCCCTTCCTAATGATCAAAAGATAATTGAACTGTTTCACATCAGAGTTGTTGTAAATCATACTAAAGTTGAAACTTTGTTTGATACTAGATCCCAAACAAACTTAGTCACAAAATACTTGGTAAAGAAACTTATATTAGAAACAAAACCACACCCTAAACCTTACCCGCATTGATGGATACATGATAAAGAAAATTTGAATGTAACCAAGCAGTGTAAAGTAAATTTTGTGATCGCTTCTAAGCTAGTGGACGAAGTAAAACTGGATATAATCCCATTGGATATTTATGGCATGGTGTTGGGGATTCTGTATCTATATGATAGAAAGGCAGTCTTTTTCCATCATGAAAACAAATACCAAATCACAAAAGATGGGGTAGAATATATAGTAAGGGATCATCAAAATAAAATCAATGCCAGCCTTGTAAGCGCTAGACAAATGAAAAGGATGGTGAATTCCAGTAAGGGTTGCATGCTTATGGTTGTAAGGGAAAAAAAGGTAGAATTAGTTGACACTTTCCAGGGTTGTGATAAAGAACATAAACAAGAATTATCTAAATTAATTTCTAATTATGATGAGCTATTTCAGGAACCGAAGGGATTACCTCCGAAGAGGGAAATCCAACATGAAATCCATTTGCAGCATGACACTCCTTTACCAAATATTGGCATGTACAAGATGTCAACCACTGAGATAGAGGAAATCAAAAAGCAGCTATAGGAATTGTTGGACCGAGGGGTCATCAGGCCGAGCACTTCTCCGTGTGGTTCACCGATTGTCTTAGTCCTAAAGAAAGATGGCACGTGGAGGATGTGTGTGGATTACTAGGCACTAAACAAGATCACGGTGAAAAATCGTTACCCTCTTCCATGCATTGATGACTTATTAGATCAGTTAAAGACTGTTGTTTATTTCACCAAATTGGATTTGTGCAGTGGTTATCACCAGGTCCGAATTGTAGAGAAGAATGCATGGAAAACTGCTACCTCAAGACCAAACAGGGGTTGTTCGAATGGATGGTGATGCCATTCGGACTTTGCAATGCCCTAGCCACTTTTATGAGGGTCATGAATGATCTCTTTAGGCCTTTCATTAATGAATTTTTTCTTGTATATTTAGATGATATACTTGTCTTTAGTAAAAGTTGGGTTGAACATGTGTGTCATGTAAAAAAAGTGCTTGATGTACTAAAAAAAGAGAAACTCTTTGTAAAATTGTCAAAGTGTGAGTTCAGGAAAACCTCTTTGGGTTACCTAGGTCATGTTGTTGGTCATGGTCAATTAAATATTGACCCTTCTAAAGTTGAAGCAATTGTAAATTGGCCTAAGCCTACTAGTGTAATCGAGGTCCGTAGCTTTTTAGGTGCAGTCCAATATTAGAGGAGATTTATTTCCAATTTCTCTGTTATTGCAGCACCTTTGCACTCCTTGACAAGTGTGAAATAGGTCTTCAAATTGGGAGGAAGACAACAGAAGTCCTTCGAAACGTTGAAAGAAAATATCAACACCGCGCCAATCTTAGCCTTACCAGATCTCTAATAGCCATTCGAGATTGAAACTGATGCCAGTGGTTATGCCATGGGAGTTGTACTAATGCAACAAAAGAAGCTAATTTGTTAGCATTCTGAGAATTTTTCTCAAGCTGTGATAAACTATCCCACTTATGACAAGGAGCTTTATGCCTTGTTGCAGAGTGTGAAAAAGTGGAAACACTGCCTAATCAACAAGGAGACCATCATCCATACAGATCATCAATCCTTGCAATATCTTTAGTCACAAACCAAGTTGCAGCAATCTCGTCATTTTAGGTGGATGGGTTTTCTTCAATAGTTTCATTTGGTAATAAAGTATAAGAAGGGCACTAGCAATAAAGTGGATGATATGCTATCTCGCCCTCCTATTTTTGCTTCTGTTATTTTGCATAATGCTTCATTGTATTTTGAGAATTATGCTTAACAATATGCTAACGATGATGACTTCAAGGAGATTTATGCAAAACTAACCCATGGTTCATAGGTGGAAAACTATCACTTGCAGGGGAAACTATTATATCACCTTGGTAAATTTTGTATTCCCACAGGGGAAAGAGTACATGTAATTCGAGAGGCCCACACCTCTCTTGTGTCTGGACACTTTGGTGTCGAAAAGACTTTATGTCATGTACAAAGATTTTGTTTTTGGTCTCATATGAAAAAAGTTGTGACTTTCTATGTAAAGGGTTGTGTGATGTGTTTTGTTTCAAAGACCTCTAATAGAAAACTTGGGCTCTACACACCACTCCCTATTCTAAGTCATCCATGGGAAAGTGTTTCAATGGAATTTGTAGGAGGTTTGCCTTTGTCTAAAAAGAGTCACGACTATTTGTATGTCATCATTGACCGTTTTAGCAAGATGTGTATTCTTATGCCTTGTAAAAAGCAGATCATTGCAGAGTAGACTGCTTCTCTTTTCTTTCAGCATGTTTGGTTCCATTTTGGATTACCCACATCGATTGTGTCACATCGGCATTCTCGCTTTCTTGGAGAGTTTTGGACCAGCTTCTGGAAGATGATGGACACCAAATTGAAAATAAGCGTGACATTTCATCCACAGACTGACGGATAGGCAGAGGTTGTCAACTGTACCATGGTACACTTGTTATGAGGCTATTGTGGGAAACACCCCAAGTTGTGGGATGAGCATCTCCCATATGTGCAACATTCCTACAACTGAGCAGTGCATTCATCTATGTAACGTTCACCATTTGAGACATGTTTTGGTTACCTACCAAAGGATCCTTTTGATATGGTCTTTAGAAGGGAAGATGGCTCCAGTGGACATAATGATAGGGACAAAGCTTAGCAGTTCATTTCAAGAATCCAATTGATTCACCAAGAAGTACAAGAGCAGTTGGAGAAAATTCAAGCCCATTACAAGGCTCGACATGACAAACACTGAGTTGACCATCAATTCCAAGTGGGCGACAAAGTGTGGTTCCACATCAGCAAGGACAGGATGAAGGGAGAAGGGAAGAAGTTGCGACCCATCCAGTATGGTCCATTCACCATATTGGAGAAGATTGGAAACAATGCCTTTCATCTTGATTTTCCAATATATATGCAGATGTACTCAGTAGTGAATGTAGAGAACTTAAAGCTGTATGAACCACCATTGATCATGGATACTGATGAGGTGGGGACAGTTCCTACAGTTGATGATTTTACACCAGAATATCTTGATGAGTTACCTGAATACATCATCCTTGACATAAGGACCAAGAATTCACAGCGAGGAGATGTGGAATACCTTCGAGTTGGTTTCAAGGGAATGCACCCCAGCAAGGAAAAATGGCTAGAGAAGGAAAGGGTGAGGGAACAATTCCCTCACTTGCAAATTGACTAATGAAAGATTTTGGCAGTCCAAAAGCTCCTCAATGGGGAGGATTGATCCAAGTGTATCTTCAGATATAATGGCATGGAAAAGCTCCAAATTCAAAGTGGCAGAAGAGCAAGTAGCCTCACATTAGATCAAATTTCTCATCGCCCTGATTCCAACAATGTGAATGGCACTCCAATCCGAGTTCGAACAATGAAGTTGTGGCAAAAAGAAAGTTTCCTTGTTCCTTTGGAAAATGAGGCTTTTTCCCTAAAAATGGCCTTAAGCCTTTAAAAGGAAAATCACAATTGGAGGGTCCAAAGGGGTAGACTTAAGGAGGCGCAGCGGAACCCCTGATCAATGGTCTTTGATTAATTAGATGGGGGGCAAGCAATCAGTGATATCAGGGTGATGAGATCGGTGGATTGGGTCGGAAAAACCCAAAGGATCATATCGGGACCCTTGCAAGCAGCAATGTGATATGTCGTTATCAGCAATATCGGCGATTGACGATTGGCATCAGCGATTGACGATCAACGTTGGTGACTAGCACAGTCAAGGGAAAGACCCCAGGGCCATTAAGATTTACGATCAACGCAGCCCGATAGGAAAATAAGGTAGATTTAAGGAAATTTGAAGTTCAGGACTTCGATTTTTTTAGTGTTTTCTGTGTATTGTCTATTTAAACAGAAAAAGGCCATTTTAAAGGGGTTTTTTGCATAGAAAGGTTGGACGGTCGGCCCGCCGATCCTTTCGAGAAAATGGATTCCATTATAATCAAACAAACCCCGATTTTTAAGCGGCCTTGTATTATAAAGCCCTATGCACGCAGCGAAACGCAGGGAGAGGATTTTTAGCATGCAGTTTGAGGCAAGAGAGCTTACAAGAGGGCCGATAGTGCATTTTGTCTGAATTTGACAAATCTTATATGTTCTCAACCCCTCTCAATGCCACGGATGCAGTGGTACTGTCCATTTCTCCATTTAAGGTCTCCATTTCATAGCCATTTTCCATAATGGAGGTATAAGCCTCTTTTTATGTAATTGATGATTGTAATTCTCTTCTTTTCATGCCATTTAATGAATGAAGGCCTCCCCATTGATCGAGTAGGGCCCAGAGACATACTCCGAGTTGGAAGAACTACATTATCAAGTCTTGTTGTCTTCTTTTTGTGCCTTTATGTGTGTTCCTTCTTCTTTCTTGTGTGCACATTAAATGTTTGTGTTTAGCTGCAATTTTCACATGTGATTCTTTTCATACATCTATAAGCAAAAGTTCCCTGGATCACTTACTCATCCAACTGACTACACCTCCAAATAGGTTAAAGACATACCCACTTGTAGCTCTTCTCTGGTCCAGATCTCCAACCTAGTCTGCAACAACAAAGCCACGAATATTCAACACTCTGTCTAATCCTGGTCTTACTTGGTAGCACAAACCATAATCACTAGTGCCACACAAATAATTGAAAACCTACTTCACTGCTGTCCAGTGCGCCTTCCCTAGTTTTGATATAAACCTGCTTAATGCTCCCACTACATGTGTAATGTCTGGTCTAGTACAGACCATCGCTACATCAGGCTACCGACTGCACTTGCATATGGAACATGGGACGTCCTCTTCCTCTTCTTGTGTCTTAGGACACTGTTCAATAGATAACTTTACACCTACATGAATAGGAACCTTCACCAGTTTACTATCCTACATATTAAACCTCTGCAATATTGTCTTGCAATAATTCCTTTGTTTTAACTAGAGCTTCCTCTTTTCTCAGTCTCTTTCAATTTCCATGCCCAAAATATAGTTTGCAGCACCATGATATTTCATGTCGAATTTGGAGAAAAAATGGGTATTCAAATCCTCAATAATTTCTTTGTCATTTCCAATTAGCAACATATCATCCACATACAAGACCAGATAAATAACACGGTCACCAATTAATTTAAAATACACAGTGATTTTCTTTGCTTCTGGTGAAACCAAGTCCCTGTATAAATGTATCAAATTTCTGATACCACATCCTTGGTGACTGTTTGAACCCATTGTTATAGACATTTTTGTGCCTAACAGCATGAAGCATGAAATGTCGATAATCTGAGGGATCCAAAGTCCCTAAACATGTTGTTCCTACCCCTAGAGGAACAAGGTCAGCAAACCACAGCACTGAAAATCAGTTCTCCACCTGAAAACACTCAAAAACAGGCTATTTCTGGATCATGTCAGCTGCTCCACTAAGCATCTACGCTGAATGTCAACTGCTCCACTCTGTACCTGCGCTGAATGTCAAATATAATGAAGGCTACCTGCGTTGGGCGAGATTGGCCAAGTGGCACAGTCATTCTGCAAGGTGTCAATTGCCCAAGAAGCTTCCAAACTGACACTTGGGTCAAGGAATTCGCCTTGTGATGAGTAAGAGGGTCTTGATCTCCAAGTGGAAGCAAGAATCTCCAAGTGGACTCAAGAACTGAAGTTTAACTGAAGTGGGAGAGGACACTAGTCAGCTTCATGCCAGCCTCAAGCTGACTCATCCTTTCTCCAAATCTCCTATATATAGAGCTCTCTCATGAGGTCTAGGGAGGCTGGAATTTTGTGCAAGTAAGGAAGTGATGTTGGTTTGAGTATAGAACTATTGGGTGATTGCTTTGAAGGAGGTGAAGAGGAGATTTCTTTCTGCTGGGAGGTGTTGCTGGATTGGGCCTATTATGGTTGTAACACTCTCAGAACTTTACTTCTTCTATTAATAAAGTATTTGAGGTTCTTCTATATGCATGTGTCTCTATGGTGAATTGATGCTTGTATATTTGATTTATTCTAATCCTTGAATCAGTTATGGATGTATGCTTCTTGTAGTTTCCTTTTCTTGTGCTTTTACAGGATCTTTGTGTAGCTGGGCCGGTGAAAGAGCAAGGAGCTAGGAGCAAGCAGCAAGAGGGAAGATTGGATCAACCATTAGCGGAAGATAACGGTTAGTGGATCCCTTTTTTCTTCTCTCTCTAATCTCATAAAGAAGTAATCTTGAATAGCTTTGCATTCAGTTGTTGCTGAGGTACTATCACCCTTAGAGTGGGATAGGGTCATTCCGTATTGGATACTTTTCCCAACAACACCCATACAGAGACTTCTTTAACTTGCATACCAATTCTTTCTTACCCTTCACCACAAAGCCTTCAGGTTGCTTCATGTAGATCTCCTCTTCTAGATCCCCGTGAAGAAATGTTGCCTTCACATCCATCTGTTGTAACTCAAAATCAAAAGCAACAGCAACAGATAAAATTAATATAATAGAAGTTACCTTGGCAACAGGAGAAAAAATATCACCAAAATCATTTCTCGGCACCTGGGAATAACCTTTTGCTATCAACCGAGCTTTGTATTTCTCCACCTTTCCTTCTACATTTGTCTTCTTCTTGAACATCCATTTGTTGCCAATGGGTTTCCTTTCAACTGACAACTCCACTAGATCCCAAGCCTCATTTTTGTGCAAAGATTCCATTTCATCAACCATGGCCTCTTTCCAGAGTTTGCCATCCTCTGAATCTACGACTTCCTTCACAATTATGGGATCATCATCAGTAATAGATAAAGCAAAATTTGAATAGAAAGAAGATGGATTATACCTTTCTGGTTGCCTTCTTTCTCAAATTGATCTTCTCACACTCGGAGTTTGTGGATTTTCATCTTCTGATTCCTCCTCTATTGTAGAATCTGATTCTTCCTCCTTAAGCTCAAATTCTTTCTTCTCAGGTTCCTTTGGTTGGACTTCATGTTTAATAACATCTTTTACCTCTCTAAACTCCACATCTTGGTTGTAGACAACCTTCCTTGTTACTGGGTTCCAAATCTTATAACCGTTTAAACTATCCTTATACCCAATAAAGATGCACTTCTCAGATTTACTATCCAACTTGGTTCGTTTCTCCTTAGGAACATGTACATATGCATCACATCTAAATACCCTCAGATGTGAAAGAGAGGCTTTCTTACTAGTCCATACCTCTTGTGGAGTCTTATCCTCCAACGTTGATGAAGATTATCTATTGACTAGGTAACATGTTGTCTCCACCTCCTCTACCCAGAATTCTTGTCCTAACTTGACACCACTGAGCATGCTTCTTGCCCTTTCCATCAACGTATTATTCATTCTTTCTGCAACTCCATTTTGTTGAGGTGTATATGGAGTAGTATTATGCCGTGCTATACCACACTTCTTACAGAATTCTTCAAATTCCTTGTTGCAAAACTCTCCACTGTTATCTGTCCTCAGCACCTTTATCTTCTTCTCTGTCTGGTTTTCCACTAGAAACTTAAATTCTTTAAACCTATCAAAGACTTCAAATTTCTTCTTAAGGAAATATATCCATGTATTCCTTGAGAATTCATCTATAAATGATACATAGTACACATACTTACCCAGTGATGGAACCTTCACAGGTCCAAACACATCACTCTGCACAAGCTCTAATATTTGTTTCGCCCTCTTACCACCATAGGAGAAACTCACCCAATTCTGCTTCCCATATACACAATTTTCACAGTAATCAAAATCTAGAGAGCTATTACTCATACCTTCTACCATACCTTTACCATGAAGTATTCGAAGGCCCTTCTCTCCAATATGTCCAAGCCTTTGATGCCACAACATGGTCTTCTCTCCAGAGACCAATAAATTTTCTGCTCCACTTTCAGGAACCACAGAACTATTGCACCCGTCAACAACAGTGCTACCTTGTATCTTGTACAGAGTTCCAATTCAAACTCCCCACATCAATACTAGTGCCCCCAAACCATCTTACAGGTATCCTTCTCAAACAATGTTTTTACAGCTGCATCATCCAGCTTGCTTACAAAAATCAGATTTCTGGCTAATGCAAGAATATGCAGAACAACTGGAAGTGTTCTAACCCATCGACCTTGCAACTTCAACTTTTCTTTTCCGCAGCCAATGATTCTAGCCTTCTTGTCATCCCCCAAGAAGACATCACCACCATCATATTTCTCATACTCATAAAACCACTCTCTATGGGGAGTGAAGTGAAAGGATGCACCTGAGTCAATCAACCATGCCTCATAATCTACATGTGTACTTGAAGAAGCCAAGTACACATCCCCACCTACATCTAAGGTGGTTTTCACCTCTGCAGTAGGAGCATCATCATATCCCTTTCCTTTATCAAGAGATTTAGATTTACAATCCCTTTTGTAGTGACCTTCCTTTCCGCATTTCCAACACACCACCTTTACAGGTTTTCCTGGAGATTTAGATCTCCCTCTAGATTTATATCTCTCACTCGATGACTTATTTTTGTTTCTGTTCTAGGACCGTCCTCATATAGACAAGGAATCACCATTCTGGCTCTCCATATTTTTCCATCTCATTTCCTCCATCAGCAAGGATGAGACTATTTCATCAAACTGCAAGGCAGTTGCATTGCTACCTATTGCAATAACCAGACTATCCCACGAATCTGGTAGAGAAGACGACAAACTGATGCACTTATCTTCACCTGAAATTTTAATATGAATAGATGATAACTGACTTACCACAGTATTAAATTCGTTCAGATGCTCTGTCACCGAGTCTCCATCTTTCATCCTTAGGTTATATAGCTTTTTCCGTAGGAACAATTTATTTAACAGAGACTTAGATTGGTATAAAGTCCTTAACTTGTCCCATAAAGCCTTCATCGTAGCTTCCCCTGATACATTCAGTAATACTGAATCTGAGACACACAATCGTATTGTGCTCTTTGCCTTCCGATCCAACTTCTTCCATTCTTTGTCGGACACTCCCGTTGGTTTAGTACCTAGATCTACCATGATCCAATGATCTTTATCCACCAACAAATCCTCCATCTTGAGTTTCCATAACTCAAAATTCTGACCATTAAATTTCTTGATCTCTATCTTTCCACTGCTCGCCATCTTCTTTCACCACCAGAATCGATCCCACAGATCTCCCACTTAACAGGGTCTACCATAGGCCCGAGCGAAAACCCTCAGCAATAAAGGTGTCCCCTTGAAGCCAAAACAACTTTTATACCAAATGTAGGTTTTAACCTTGTATAGAAATTACCTGCATACGAATTCTAAAACACAGAAAATAAACAATGTGAGAGCATAACACATAAAACACATATACATAGAGATTTTCCCCTAGATCCCAAAACCGGAACTACCAACTTGATTTTTCATTATGTTCCTTTTAATGTAACAATACATATTTATACATGCCGAAGTATCCAATACCATGGACCAAAAACCATCGCGTCCGAAACCATGGACCAAAAACCATCGCGTCCAAAATCATGCACAAAACCATAGGCAGGTATGTCCAACCTAATATAGGGTCCAAAAACAAAATTTTCCCAGGTGTTGCCCTGGACCCCATAGAGTGGGGTTACCTACACCCCTCAAACCTCGTGTGACCCCCCCCCCACTATGCAATCAGCGCAACGAAGGGGGGGCTCCACCCCCCTTCTAACCACCCCGTTTAACTACGTCGGCTAGTCGTAGAAAGAATATAACACAACCCGACACATCAAACATAGAAGTATATAGATTTATCACCTCAAGTTGGTGCTCGATGTCCACATTCACTCGAGTCTGTTATTGTGAATCAAAGAACCTCATTACCTCTACCTTATTATATTTCAGGGAAGTTAAATAGTTACCATTGTTATCCATAATTTTCTATATATAGTTTTCCCTCCTCTTAGGGGCGAGAAGAACACTTTTTTTTTCATGAGTTTAAGATTGTTATATACACATCCACTAGGTTTCATGTTATTGTAAAAATTTATTTTATATAAGAGTATTATATCTAAGGAAAAAATAAATTTGGGAGGTAATTTGTTATTTATTTTAATTAGTATATTCAGTAAAAAATGTAAATGGGTATTATAGAATATTTCTAATCAAAATCTTTATAACATACTCATCTTGTAATTAAGGAACTAATATATAGAATGAATAAAGTTTTTAATTTCTAACTAAGCTTATAAATTTATCATTATTCTCAAGCCTTTTGAACCTTTTAGTTTAGAGGTATTTGGTTGGAATGTTACATGATATAACTTTACAATAATATTATTGATTTTGTATTAATGTTGAGAGGATAAGTCCTCTTTAGTTTAATATGGAAAAATACATTGTAATCACATGTAACACGAATAATATGAGTAATAAAACTAATACATTTATTACAATTTTTTTTTTTTTTTTTATAGGTAATATGAGTTTTGAGATGACTGACATGCTTGACATGTGGCTTGAGTAACTAAAACCTAGGGGCATTTAAGTTGTCAAAATTGCCCAAGGTGCCCCATTAAAATCAGTCAAGGATCGCACCCGACATAGGTCACACCAACCCTTAGCATGACTAGATTTTTTCCCACAAAGTTTCGAACTAGTGACATTTACACCATGGAGTGTTTTAACAGAACGCCTTATCATCATCTACTCTATCCCTTTTGGGCATTATAATTTTTCTTTTAGTAACAAAATTACATTATTTTATAATTTGTAATAAACATATCATATTAAAATAAATTTAATTAATAATAGTTTATATGTTTTTGATAAAATATAATTAATAAACATATGTAAACTTAATAAATTTAGGAGTAGCAGAGATCTAGTGGAAGATCATTTGGATTAGAAAACTAGAGAGGGACAAATTTTTTACTAAGTAACATTAGATAAAGAGAGAAAATCTAAAATTAAATATAATTTGTTGTCTAAGCGAAATTAAATTGAATTTACATTGAATCTAGGTCCAAAATTGTATGAGAAAAGGGATTTGAGTAGCAGTGCAGGTTGGTTCCTACAAAGAAAATGGGATTGGAGTCTCCTTCAAGTAGGTTTTTGAAGAAATCAAGGATATTATGTCTCGGGCATGGTGTCTCTGGCAAGCTGGTGCTTGTAAAGCTAGATGTAACTAAAGTTGGTACTTGCAGACTCATCTAATTAAAAGAAGTTTGTGATTTTATCTCGGATGGATTTCCATGTATATGTCATGTTCAAAATTCATGTATCTTGATTGTTGTATGGCTATGTTTATAATTCTTTAAATTGTTAAAAAATGATATATACTAACACCCCCCCTCCATAAGTATAAAATTGATTTCCAATGCCTTGTTGCAGTTGGCACAATTTACAGTGAATGAAGATAATCATACAAAGAATATAACACATATCGAACATTGTTTGAGTTAAATTGAGCCCCTAACATGTAGTCGAGGGTACTATTGGTCAAGTCTAAAGAGATATTCATAGGCCTAGTTTTTAGACTACTTAGGGCACTATAATGGAAGATTTTCCTGTGTAAATGGACATTAAGAGTTTAAGGGAGGATGAGGAGAGAGATGAGAAGGATGACCTAAATTGAGGCATCAATGTTCACCTAACCATATTTGTAATGACTCTATGTTTGTAGTTTAAATTGTAAAATTTAAAATGGTTGTAGTTTCACCACTAACACTAACAATTTGATGAATTCTTCTTTCAGGGGACAACAATAATGATCTCTCTTCGGAAAAACCTAAAGTTAAAATCTATAACAAATCATAAACAACTGAATATCTCTCTCTCTCTCTCTCTCTCTCTCTCTCTCTCTCTCTCTCTATATATATATATATATATATATATATATATATATATATATATATATATATATATATATATATATATATATATCTCTCTCTCTCTCTCTCTCTCTATATATATATATATATATATATAATAAAATCTTTAAAACCCACCACGTATTGGCATATTAAATAATCTTCATCCTAACAAATGAAAACTAAGTTTTACAATTTTCACAACCTTTGTTTTTCAATACTTGATGAAGCCATCAACCTAGTCTCTCTTTTGTGATGCTTTAGGAAGCCATTAAGCTTTCACCATTAATTTTTGTTTCCTCAATACCTCTTTCAAAAAAATTTGAAAGAAAATAAACTTATTTTCTTCTTTATTTTAAATGAATGAAAAATATTTTAATTATTAAAATTGATAATGAGCAAGTTTTATATTTTTTTATTTATTAAGGGGTGCTAGTTTAGTATGGGAGAGATGTTGTAATGCCCTGTTCCAACTCAGTATAGAAGAGATGTTGTAATGCCCTGTCTTGTTTTGTTAAACATTTTGATTTGGTCAAATTACATAAAATTAAAATTAAATTAAAAGAATTAATATAAAAAATATTAATAATTATAATTATAATAAAACATTTTGACCAGATCAAATTACATAAAAATTATAGTTAAATTAAATCTAAAAGATTATAGTTAGTAATTAAAACACTCTAGATTCGTCGTAACTCTAGATCTATCAAGCACAAAGAGAGATCAAATCTCAAATTTTTTTAAGTGAAAAGAGATTTGAGAGGGATCAAATCTCTTGAGGTGCAAACCTTTTTAGAGTGAAAAGTGACCTCTTTTAGAGTACATGAGATTTGATCTCTCTCCACTTTTGATAAATAGAAAATTAAAATGAATTTAAATTAATGATACTACAAATTAAAATGATTTTTAAATTAAAAATGTAATTCTCACTTTAGTTATTTTACATTATATACCATAGCTTGTGAATGTGAATTTTCTATTTATTAGGTTCTCATGACATTAACAATGCCAAGCCTCAATATAATGGTGCTAAAAGTTAGCATATATATACTTATCAATAAGTGTATTCTTCCTAAATTGTAAACATTAAACATTATGGGATAAAGAGTCATCATCATTTTTAAGTTATAAGAGTGAAAATTTCAAACTTTAAATCATATGTCAAACTTTCATATTTTAGGTTAAATAACTCAAAGTAATCATTATACCACAAAATTGAATGATATTGAAGAACAATGGAGAATAAAAGTCCAAGCCATTTGGCTCTCAACTGGGGATCAAAATACTATATTTTTCAGAACTATGCAAAGGGGAGAAAAAAATCAAATACCATTTGGGAATTGCCTAGACCTGATGGGGTTATGGCTAAATATTTTAATGAAACATGTGCTATGGGAAGGGATCATTTCAAAAATTTGTTCAAAGCCCATGAGGATGCAACAATAACTGAGGTGATCCGGGTGGCTCAACTATTTCCCAAATATGTTGAAAAGGGAGCAAATGAGAGGATAATGGACCTTGTTTTGAAACTTGATGTTGAAAATGCTTTAAAGACTATGAAAAACGATAAGAGTCCAGGGACCGATGGTTGGATAGTGGAGTTTTTCCAACACTTTTTTGATCTGATTGGGGAAGAGATAGTTGGAGTGGTGGATGAAACAAGGATTAGAGGTTTTATCCATGAACCTTCTAATACAACCTTTATTGCTCTAATCCAAAAAAAGGAAACTCCCTAGCCTTTTTTGAAGATTTCAGACCTATCTCCCTATGCAACTGTATTTACAAAATCATAGAAAAAAGTATTTCTATTAGGTTGAAACCTATACTCTCTAGCAACATCTCAAAAGAACAGTTTGGCTTTCCAGATGGCAGGAAAATTCATGAAGCTATTGGGTTGGCCCAAGAATCAATGCACAGTATAAAAAAGTCAAAGAAGAAAGACATGAGTGTAAAAATTGACTTGTCAAAAGCATATGATTGGATCAGTTAGATATACTTGTGACTCTTGTTAATACATCTGGGTTTCAGTATTGGATTTATCAACTGGATTATGGGATACATCTCTAATGTGTCCTTTGTTGTTCTCATCAATGGGGTAACCTCTCCCTTTTTCCACAATCAGAGAGGGCTCAGGCAAGGTTGTCCCCTATCCCATCTCTTGTTCTTATTATCTGCGGAAGGGCTAATTCAGTTACTTTTTTTCAGCCAAGAGAAGAGGAGACCTTAAAGGAATCGAAATAGCAACAAACGTTTTCATCTCCCACTTTCTCTTTGTGGATGATATTCTTCTTCTTAGTAACGGGTCACGGGAAGATGTCCACCAGTTGAAGTGCTCTTTGGACCTGTTTCTAAAGGCTACTAGAATGAGCATAAACTCCCAAAAATCCTCAATAGCCTATGAAGGACTCTCAGGCATTGATGTGGAAAGAATCACTACCCTTCCCCCTATGAATTCCTTCTTATGGGGGAAAGTCTAAAATACTTGGGATTCTATTTGAAACCCAATTCATACAAAAAACAAGACTGGGGGAAAGTCTAAAATACTTGGGATTCTATCTGAAACCCGATTCATACAAAAAACAAGACTGGAATTGATTGTTATAAAAAATTGAGAAACGTATTAATCTTTGGAGTTTCAAATCAGTCCTAATTTCCATCCTTGTGTACTAAATTACTCTCTCTTGGGTTCCTAAAGGCATTTTGTCCAACATTAGAAAGCTTTGTAGCTGATTCCTCTGGGGAGGGTCAAAGTACAATGGAGTGTATGGGCCAGACAGCAATGTCAAAATGAGTTAATTATTTTACGATGAGGAGTTAGTTAAAACTAAAGAGTTTTTTTTTAACACGAAAAAAATTGAATAATTGTATTCATAGGAGGAAAACAAAATACAAGTGCATTATCTCAGATATATAATTGTATTCATAGGAGGAAAACAAAATACAAGTGCATTATCTCAGATATATTGTCGGAGAACTATGACTGACGGGGATTTGGCACATACTAAACATATGACTAAAAATAATGGACCGTATGCAATCTATATTGGGATTGTTGAGCGCATACCTTAACAGAGAGTTAACGTCTTATGAAAATAAGAAAATACATACCAGAAATTCACTGTGATGAGATTCATATATCCTGAAAACAAAAATCTTGAACTTGGAAGCAGTAGCTGTCCGTCCTAATCTGCATCTTCGAAATGCCTTGGGGAGCTGAAAGGCCCCTTTTAGATAGTGAATCGGCTTCATTATTTTGGTCCCTGTTAATGTGGGAGATTGAATAGTCCCGCCTGCTGTTCCACATCATTGCAATCCTGTCTAGCCATCCAGCAAGGTGCAAGTTTTCTATATTGTGCTTTTGCAATACATGATCAATGATAAGCCTCGAATCTCCATAGATTTTCAATTTCGGGATATTGAGAAAATTGCAGAAAAAGAGGAGTCCCGTTAGTGCCACCGCTTCAGCTTTATTGTTGGATCCCAAACCAGCATTCCAATTGATTTCAATGGCTTGATCCTTTGCAGTCCTGATGAAGACGCCACATGCACATATTCCCTGTTGGGCTACGCCATCGAAGAAGGCGCATGGGGGGATCGCGGAGAATGTTATCAGGGGATCTCCTTCATTTCTAATACTCTTTGAATTTGTCATTAGGCTTCTACCATAAGGGATCCTATTCATACCGTCTAGACCAAGAGAGTTGTGAAGAGATATAATTGAAGCGACCACCGATTCGTATGTATCCTTCTTAGACCTGAATATTCTGCCGTTGCGCCACTTCCAAATAGCCCAAATGACCAGTAAGGGAATGGCTCTCTGATCCTTATACATATTGCTCCATATCTTGAAGGCTTCAGAAACCGATGAGAAGGAAAATAGGGCAAAACCGTATTGAGTTGCGATGTTCTGCCATATGGGAAGCACTTGGGGGCAGGTGAGGAAAATATGCAGGTTATATTCCGAGTTTTCCATGCACAGAGGGCAGATTGTAGGCCCATGCCAATTCCGCTTTTGCAGGTTGTCCCATGTTAAGTTCCTGTTGTTGTAAACCAACCATGCGAAGATGATGATCTTTGTGGGGCATCTGGATTTCCAAAAAATAGGGGGAAATATCTCTCCAGATTTGTCTTCCTTGGAATTCATAAACTGCAGATATATATGTTTAACCTTCGTCGTCGCTGATCCGTCCATATCCTCCCATATCAGATGATCTTTAAACATGGAGCAATATATCCCACGACCACGTAGCTCTGTTAAGACTTTATTCCATTGTTCCGCCATTTCCTGCTGGAGCTGGAGATCATATGCATATTTCCATACGGGAATGGGCCCATCCCAGGTTTTTATGGCGCTGGCCCAGAAAAAGATGCCCCAGCTATGTAAGGCTTTCATCAGGTCAGGGGTGATTTGTATTTTATCTGCCCCACCAGCAAAATCATCCCTGCCGATCATTATTTTAGCTCCCCTTTTCAAATCTCCAGATGAGGTTCTGTCTGAAGAATGGCTCCAGTTCCTAAATCCTCTCCAAATGGAAGATCCGTATGGGGATCCAGTGGTGCTTTCCCTGATCCAAAACGTTATATCCCTGTTGTTCATATATTTTGCACGTATGAACGAACTTCATAATGATTCCCCCATAATTTCCCTCCACATATATTTGCACAGAAGTGCTTTACTGAACTGGGCAATGTCAAGAATTCCTCATCCTCCCATTTGCTTAGGCCGCGTTAGTGCTGATATTTTTGATAGATGGAATTTGTGTTGATCCTTGTCACATCCCCATATAAAATTAGCGATCATCCTATTCAGGTTCTTTATAATAGTGGAAGGAATGATGAATAGGTGTGCCCAATAAACCATTTTTTGGACAAGAACTGATTGTGTCAGGGTCATGTGTCCGCCCTTAGTTAAACACTTGTGCTCCCATGATGTTATTTTCTTGTAGAATCGGTCCTCAATCTAGATCCAATCCATAACCTGGTACCCCATTGCTTTCAGATTGAAACCTAAGTACTTTATACTGAGCTTGAGAGGGATGGCTTGGATGTGTTGGATACCTATACCAATAGGTTTCATATTTCATGATTGGCCAAGGAAAGTCCAAATATGCTCTGCTGTGATATCACAAAGATCCCATATTTCCTAGAGAACAAGAGGTGTGTAAAGTGTTTTCAAATATTGATGACCTTATTTCAAATTTTGATGGATGATCCAACAGTTTAATCTGGATCATGCCATGAGTTCAATTTTGTGCTATAGACTAGAGAAAGAAGTCTATCCAAACTGCTTAATCTTGGCAGACAACTAGTTTAGGTAGAGAAGAAAAGGATCCCAACAGCCTAATCTGGGACCTTGGAAGAGATAAGGGTAGAAATAGATAGAAAAGAATAAAGAAAGAAGCCAAAGAAAAGAAAAGGCAAGTAAGGGTTTGCAAGTCCAAGTGCACCCTCCAGTGGAGAAACAAAAAATGCTAGGAAAATAGCTGGGTAAGTAGTTGTGGTTGCAGAAAGGGCATTTTCACCATTGCACATATGTCAAAAGATGTATTGCCAAGGCAAAATCTATCAATGGACAAAGTGGTTAATTCCATCAAATTGCAGCAAGGAGCATGACTAACCTCCCTTTCCCTTTCATTTCATTATTAACATTCCCTTTTCAGCTGAGATTCATGGAGAGAGATCATGGTTTTATGGTGGTTCTTGTTCATACAAAGGCCACATTTCTTGTCTAAGATCTTTTCATTTTGATCTACTCTCAAAACTAAATCAATTTCAGATAAACTCAGTAAGATCCCCTCATTTGCCCCTTTCATTCATATTAACCTCTAATTCTACTATATAGCTCCCCTATCTTACCCTTCCCCTAATAATATTAACACTATGGTGTATAAAGCCCCAAATTCTATAAATACTCCTCCCCTTGGCATTATAGCCATATGTTCTTCAAAAGGAACCAAAGTGACCTCTGGTCACCTTGGTGAACCTATCACGTCCCATTCCCCCTTGCTACAAGCCAACTTGCCCTCAAACCACCATTTGCATTGAAAAAACCCCTATAAACCCTCTTTTACCCTTAAAATCCTTTGCAAAAATTACCCAAAGTCTAAAAAGCCCGCCTCTGGCACATTTCCAAAAGGTTAGCGCGCAGTTTGTTTTAATGAAAAACATTGAAAAACCATCAAAAAACCCACAACCCAAAGTTTTCCGCCCGCGCATATACTCCGAGCACGTTGTTGCTCCGCCCACCGTCGGATCAGGTCCCGAGGATCCGACGATCCACAGCAATATCGGAGCGGCCCCCATGGTGGTCCTTTACCGCCCGAGAAAGTGACGTTGCGTCACGTCACGGGCAGGCCACGCGTCAAACAATAAGGGCTCTCGGAGCCAGGCCTGACACTTTCAGCGCCGTACCCAGACTGCCCCGAGAGACCGTAGCGGCTAGCCTTAACCATAACCGCTACGGTCCGGACCGCCAGCTGCCCTCCTATGTCATATCGCCACGTCATTTCTGCTTATCCTTTTGCCGTTGATTGGTCCACCTCGCTGATGACATGGCTGCCACCTCATCGCCCCCATGGACCAATAGCTTACCGCCACGTCACCCGATGACGTCAGCTGACGTCACCTCACCTTGACCCACCGATGACGTCATGCTGACGTCATCACTAAAAAGCGCCAAAATGGTAAAAAGGTCCATATTAACCCAAAAAACCGTGTTTTTCTCACTTTTTACTCCTGTCGCTACTTCGGCTCTGCATGGCTGTTTACGTCCAAATTTTCGCCAACCTGCTCAGTTAACCAAGGCGACCTCCAGAGCTCCAACCGTGCACGCCCATGCGACCTCTGTTCGTCAATTAACAGGTATTTACCGTTTGCTGCCCTCCATACGCCTGTTATTGAAATTAAAGTTACTCAGAGGGCTAAGGAGACCTTAAAAATTATATTTTCACCGGCCATTTCCCTCTGCACATCCACATTTGCAACTGTGAAGTCCAAAAACATCAGCCGAGCCTTAATACCTGTAATTTCGCTCAAAAAACAACATTCACCGCGTATTCCCGGCAAATTTCTTATTAACTCAATTCACCCGCTAAAAGAGGACATAGTGAGACCATAGAGAAGCCCTGCTCCTGAAACAAACAGTATTTCAACTGCTGTTGTGTAAATTCCTCCTCTGGTATCTGAGATACAAACTGTTTTTACAGAAAATCACTTCTATTCTGTGTTGCTTCCATTAAACCATCCACCTACAATTGTTGAACTTTGAAGAAGATCATGGAGACTCCCATTGCTCTCAACATCAAGCCCCTCAATGCCCCTCACCAGGAATTGGAGTGGAAAGCCCTGGGAGATATGGATTACCAAATGCTGGACTGGTTTCTTATGGGCTCCAAATACAATATTCAGATGCTGAATGAGTTGAAAGCCCAGCATCTTAGTGGAGCAGACATTTTGGGAATCTGGGACTCAAACCTGCCAATCTATAACCTCCCCCAGGTAAACCCTATGCCAGAGTTGATATACAGCTGCCAGGAATGCTATGACCCAAGCCGAAGAGCTGTCATTAGCCCCTCAGGCTTAGTTTTGTTCCAGATCACCTCAGAGAGTATTAACGAGATGCTGCACTTCCATACTGCCAAGCAATTGACCCCCCTCAATATGCAGAATTTGATAAAGAAAGGAAGCAGGCTGACAACCGACCAAGTCATTAAGATTAATCAGCTGTTTGTGAAACCAGGCTCTGAATCCTTCAGAACTCCTCCTATTGGATATCAGTACTTGAATGAATTGGGCAGGATGTTAGTGGATTTGATCAGCTATGCCCTAGGATTCAAGGGAATGGAGGATGTGGATGAAACCATAATAGCAATGTTGTCTCTATTCTCTCCTGGTAAGCCCCCAGCTGTGCATTATGATTATGCTACATACATTGCAGATAAAATCCATGACCAGTTTATGAACTTGAAGAGAGAAAGACTATTCAGGTATACCTCATACATATACCACCTCTTCTTGTTTTATCAACCAGCTACCTTCTCTTTTCCTTTGAAGCAACTCAATGCCCAAGGAAATCCAAGATCAGTGGTGTTCTGGACCTCTGTCTTTCACTATACATCTGTGTCACCTTACACATACAATGAGTTCATTGACTTATTCATTTATCCAGCCTTGACAGTATTGCATGGTGTTCCTCCTCCAAGGCTAACTGATGATATGAAGAGAGTTCTTCACCTAAACAAAACCTACAGCATTGGTAATTGGTACCTCTACCAAAACCACACAGTCATCAGAATATATGGCTGTGAGTTGACACCTTTTAGGTTGCCAAGGTATGTCCCCATGAGGCTTTTTGCCTTGGAATATTTCAGACAGTTTGGCAACTCAGACTACCTGCATTTTCAGAGCAAGAACAAGAAGTCACAGCTAAAGGTGAGGAGCCAGCTGGGTCCTTTCCTATATAACAGAAAAGAGGAGGGATGGAAAGAGGCAAACACTATCCTGGAAGGCCTCAGACTGCAAACTAGTTTTGAATGGATACCCTATGACCCCAATCATTTTGTCTCCCTCAGGAGGATAAAATACAAATTGGGTAGTTATGCACACAAGAGACAACCTGAGATTGAACAGTATGCCAATGCATTAAGCTGGGAAGAGGGTACCTTAGAAGAAGAAATAACTGCTGAAGAGCTTCTAGAAAGAGAAGCTAGAAATATACAAAAGCAAGCTGACTTGGAAAATTGTGGACAGGTTCCTCATTCATACAGAAGACAGCTTGGATCAGCCGCTTCATCATCAACAACACAGCAGCAAGCTACCGGGAAAACACCACAAACAGCCAGTAAAGATAAAGGGAAACAGGTGGAACAGCCACCTCCATTGACAGAAGAGCAAGTGGAAACATTGGTGCAACAGCAAGAAGAGATGGAGCAGCAACAAGAAGGGCAACAGCAAGAAGAAGTGCCACTTAAGGAACAGTAACCTTTGCAGCAAGAAAGGGTGATTGACACTCCTAGTTCCACTGAGCAACAGGCTCAGAATATAGTGCCTCCTAGGGCAAAAACTACTTTTGATGCCTCGGTCCTCCAAACCCCACAAAAGGAGGACTTAACCAGGAAAAGAGATAGAGAGACTCCCCTGACTTCATCCATCAATCAGGGAGAGAAAAGACAAAGATTAAATGACTTTCCAGAGGATGACATAGCAATAAGACAAGCAATGGGCATGGGCCCACCCAGCCGAGAAGTGTCAGCCAGTTCATTCCAGCATGAACATGATAGAGCTATGGGAGGAGAGGTCAGTTCCTCCAGCCAGCACCAAGAAGGACAAGTAAGCATCAAACAGCAATTTATCGACATTAAAAGGAGGAGTGATCCTATTAAAATACAGTTGTACAATCATTTGCTGAACCTGGCTCCCACCAATCAGCAAAGACTCATGTCTGCCTTTGATGTAAGTGAAGGCAAAATGATCATGAGTCATTTCATGCCCACAGCTCTGCATCCCCAATCTGCCTCGGATTACCTAAGAACCAACATGGAGGTTCTGGCCAAAGATATACACCCTATGGATAAAATAGAGCTACATAAACAAACCGGTGAGATGGTCTATGCCTCCTTGGCAGATGAGACATTGGAAAATTATAAATTGAAGAGCAGCCTGGATAATACAGCCTCTCAGCTAGAATTGGAGAGGGCTTCATCACAAGCCAAGGACAACAGAATCAAGTCCTTGGAGGATGTAATCATAGAAATAGGACATGATCCTAAAGATGTTAAAGGTATCCAAGAACTGTTGAAGATAAGGGATCAAGACATGGCTGCCTTAAGGAGGAAAATCAAGCTCCCAGCCACCATCCATCCTCAAACAGATGAAGTTGCTCAGCAAAGGCTAGAAAAGGATGCTACGGATTTGATGATATCCTTATACAAGGAGCTGGTTCGGACTCAAGACCAGCGAGGACAATCAGAAGCTGCAAAGGCAGCATTACAGACAGCATTGAAACAGAGAGAAGAGGGCCAAACTTCCCAGCCCCCTCCGGAAGTAATCAATCTTGAAGAAGCTCCTCCAACAACTACTCTTCCTCCTCAGCAGACAGGAACTACAGCACCATCTACAGCAACAACTACGCCAACAACAGAGCAGACTCCTAGTCTGGATATGCAGAAGCTGCAAGCTGAGATCCAAGTTCTTGAATCCCAAATGAAAGAGCTTGATGAAGTCAAAAGGTCTTTGACTAAGGTGAATGAAAGATTTGACAAAAGCAAGCAGAATGAGGCAGCAAAGGAAAGAGAAATAAAAGTTCTAAAAAAGAGAATAGCTGAACTAGAAAAGGAGCTTGCACTAGAAAAAGTAACAGCAGAATTAAAAGCAGTCCTCTGGGGCAACATTGGTCGATCCATCACCAATCAGTGGCAGTATATTGAGACTATGGATGAGCAAATAGTACTCATCACAAAGGCAAACAAGGAAATACACAGAGCAAGAGCAAGCCTTGGCCACATGCCAGATGCTGCCAGCAGAATGATCAATATTTTAAATAACAAGACAAGCTCTCAGCTGGCCGCAATAGGAATTACCAACAGGACTGAAACAATCTCAGTAGTTAAAAGAGTCCTGACACTAAGAAGCCTAATTGGAACGCTGGAGAGGAGAACACAGGATATGCAGACCGAGATCAACAAATTCCTGGACAGATTCCTGGCATTACAGAACAGAGGCCTCCCCAGCATATTAAGCAGTGTAGGAAGACTGCTTACCCTGGAAAATTACATCAAAAGGGTTGATGCCCATGCTGCAGCACAAATTGCAAAACAGCCCAGTACCTCAGCAGAAACAGGGCCAGCATCAGGGCAGAATTTGTATGATAGGGTGGATAACCTGTTTTTTATCATGAATGAAATTGATCACCTGTTTGATACACCACCAAATTTCTTTAAGTATACAGAAGCAGATGAAACTATGCAGGCAATCATAAAACACCAATTGCCCACACAAGAAGTATGGAGGAATTTGACACAGATAATCTTATCAGGCCAGAACCTGTAGCGTTAATTTTCTCCAGTTTATGAACAGTCATGCACAGGCAGAATTTTGGTGGATAACTCCACAAGGAAAAGACAGATGCTGAGCCAACTCAGCAGGGCTATTTACTCACCACAGCAACAATCACAATCATAGGTGGCAGACCCAAAATACAGCGCACGAGCCATAAAGTCGGGTTCTCCAGCATTTGATCAAAGTATCCCAACCGACTTAGCAGCTCCCAAAGGCCAAAATATCTTCTGACAGAACATCAAGACGCCTTTATTTTGTATTCAATGCTGTAATAAATTTCTGATAATAATATCTCAAAAGTTGGTGAGAACATTAAGTCTGAGATAACTTAGAACTCAGATATTTTTGTAAAATCGTATGTATATATTCGCCCCTCACTAAAGCTTAAGGGGTTGTTGTTATTTTCATTTCGGGAGATCTCACTTGCTGTAAAATTCTCAGAGAAATAATACAAAGGGTGAATGGAATTTCCAAAGCTTGGCGTACCTTGATGCATTGTGATGAATGGTGAATGTTGCAGGATTCCAGAGAGTTTCATAAAACAATAAGTCTTTCTTAAATCTCTGTGTTACATGTTTCCGAGTCTTTTGTTCTCTTTTATTGTTTAAATGTTGTACACTTAATAGCAAAGTAGAAGAATAGTTCCAGGATTTAATCACTGATTACCCTGAACTCAATCTGAGCTATTATCCATGTTTTCTTCAGATACAGTGAATGAAGTGTAATTCTTAATTGCTGCACTTTAATACTATATCTTTCACAAGTGATAGACATTCCCAGGGATTCAAGTTTGCTCCTGAGACATCTATCCGTTCCTCATACCTAGTTTGGTGGAAATACTTAAATACTTTAGTGAAAATTCTTAATTGCTTTCACTAGTTTTTTCACCTGTTTGTGTTATAAATCAAAAATTTTGTTGTATGAAGTATCCAAATGGCCCTGTAAGTTTCACCAATTCACCTCAAGGTTTCTAGACACCTACAGCCATAGACTCCATTGCCCAATGATATTTGACTCTTTGAACATTATATCACAAGACCTGAAAGAAAATCTTCAACCAAAACATAAACAAAACCTGTGCATAATACCTAGCCTAAAACACTATCATAACAGATATAAATCATAAAGAGAGAGCCCTCTCTGATCACAGTTTGGCTAGAAACAGTGATCGAAAGATTGGTTAGTGGTTACCCCGGCCGTATTCCCTTGGGAGTCATAGGGAACAACCTGGGTGTTAACAGGATGTTTTACATACGAGAGAGGAATTGGATCAAATTTCCATTTATATCCTTCACATGGAAGGAGGATTTCCCTTCATTAACTGTTATACCAGAAGCAGCTTGAAATCTGACTAGGATATAATGTATGCACAACCAAGTCGCTCTACACAGGATAGCCGCAATAAGGATGTCGTCGACAAACAAACTGTGGGATATGTTTATCCCATTGCAGATAGGAAGAGGCCGACAGGTATTTGTATGTACCGCCTTCTTGATATGTAGGCTTAGAGAATCTATAATCAAAATGAAAAGGAGAGGAGACAAGGAGCATCCTTGTCTAAGGCCCCTGGCCGCTTTAAAAAAGTGGGTGGGAAAGCCATTAATCAAAATAGCGTAATTTACCCCCTCCACACACGCCATAATCCACCTAGAACACCTGTGGTTGAGTCCAATCTTTGCAAGAAGACAGCGGATATAACCCCAATCCACGTTATCATACGCCCTTTTTAAATCAATTTTTAATAAGGCAGCTTCCAAATTCTTTATATGCATTGTGTGCAAAGCTTCTTGGGTAAGGGACATAGCATCCATGATGTTCCGGTTCTTAAGAAAGTTGTGTTTTTCCGGGGAGAGATGCATGGATAACACATTCCTAATCCGCATGGCAATAATTTTAGAGATCGTCTTGTATAGAACATTGCATAAAGAAATAGGACGGTATTCAGAGAAGCATGCCGAGTGAGATTTTTTAGGAATCAGAGCAATGTAAGTGGATGTGATGCGGTGATTAATGTATCCATTAAGTCTAGATTCTTCAACCAAATTTAGGATGTCGTCCTTGAACAAGTCGAAGAAGTGGATGAAGAAATCCACAGTCCACCCGTCCAGCCCTGGGCATTTATCCTTCTGAAAGGATTTTAATGTCGCCAGCAATTCCTCCTCCGTGACTTCGGAAAAGAGGGCTTCATTATGACTTTCTTCGAACATGGTGGGATACAGTTCAATGCCCCATCGAATGTCTTCTATATGACTGCCAATCTCTCTACTGTATGCCCTGCTGAAATAATTAACCGCTTCTCGCGATATGTCCTCTTGAGAGGAAAAAGATCTTCCAGCTTCATCTTTAATTTCCCAGATCATATTTTTCTTTCTCCTCTTATTGGCGAACCTGTGGAAAAACTTGGTGTTTTTATCACCCTCCTTAAGCCAAATGACTTGACTTTTCAGACGCCACGTAGATTCCTCCTCTGTCAGAATTTTCTGTTTCCTTTTTTCAAGTTGCCAGATCTGTCTACGAATTTGTGAAGGAAAGGCATCCCTTTTAAAACGGGAGGACAAGAGCTGCAGATCTTTATCAATGTCTTTCAGGTCCTTTCTGTTGCGTTCTATTTTTTCCCGTTGCCACAATTTAACCTTGTTACGCAGTCTTGTCATGCGGGAAACAAAATCTGTTGAATTCCGCCGAATCGATCCATCATGAGGCTGCCAGGACTCTTTAACAAAGAGGTTAAAATGCTCATCAGATAACCACGTTCGGTTGAATTTGAACGGGTATCCCAGTTTGATAACCTCATTGTTCCATTGAATATATATCGAGCGGTGATCAGAAATGTGTGAAGGGATGATTTTCATTTGCGGCAGCCCGAATCTTTCAATCAATTTTTCATGGAGGATATATCTGTCCAGTCTTTTAGCCAAGTAATCATCATTGGACCGCCCATTATCCCAAGTGGGCCCTTTACAATCCGGTTGTATGTCTACAAAATTGTTCTGGATCATTGCATTACGAATCATCCTTCCAATCGGGTCCATTCTCCTTCCATTTCCCCAAATCTCATCGCTGCATAAGGTACTGTTAAAATCACCACCAATCAGCAGGGAGTCCATATCAAATAGTTCAGATGCTAGAAGTCTTTCCCAGAATGGATAGCGCTGTCTATGTGGGGCATATATATTTAAAATGTGCACAGGATCTGAACAATTACGGAAATAGGCCAATATAAGAATGCCTGCAAAACATTGGAACGCAACAGCTTTGACCCACAAGGGATCCCATAGTACAGCCAGCCCCCCCGACAAACCTACAGCATCAGTGGCCACCATATGCCAAGTTGGGAACATTCTTCTGAAATAAGAAATGGTCTAGGAACAATCATGCATTGTTTCCTGAATCAAAAGCAACTTGGACTTTGAAGATCTAAAGAGGTCCTTAAGAGCCAAAAACTTAGGGGTTGCTCCTAGGCCCCGGATATTCATAGACAAGATGTTATTCATTTTGTCCTTCAGATGGCCGACTAGCTCTAAGAGGCCCTTTTGCAGTGAAATCATCTGAAGCAATTTCTGACACCGGAATATCAATGAGATTGAGGTCCCTGGGAGTCTGATCCTTTTTCCCCATTCTCCCTCTAAAGTGTCTGCTTCCCCGCTTTTCTTTGCGACGAACAATGATGTTGCTGGCGGATTTCGGACTAATGACCGGGGAAGGAGAATGGTCGGGTTTGTGTATGATGAGGGGCTTTAAGTTTAATGAGGCCCGTTTCATGAGCAGATCAATATCACAATCGATAGAGTTTTTTTCAGAGGAAGTTGGCGGGTAAAATGGAGAATTAGATTCCTGAATTGCCTTTCCTTTAGAATCTTCTTGATGTACAGGAGAAGGTTCCATTGCGTGGAGGGAAGGGGATACAGCGGGGGACAAAGGAGAGGAAGAGACATATTGGATGGAATGAGATGGCCCCGCCAAGGAAGATTTATCAATCGGAGGAGGAAGGGGAATGGCTATGTCCGTAGAGAGTTTAGGAGGATGATGGGGCACAGAGAGGCACTGATGAGACGCGAGCGGATCAAGGAGAGGCCGTAGAGGGAGCTTGGGCGAGGAAGCATCCCGGGGACAGCAAGCCTCGGACCCACTATCCCAACCATGAGGTCCAACTGATAATGAGCGGGGGCGCAAGGGACCAGAGGGTCTATCCCAAGGCGAGCCTTTACTTTGAGAGGACCGGGATTTTAGATTGAGCAGGCCCCGAAAAGGATCAACACTAAGATGCAGAGTCGGATGTGCACTTGTAGTAACATCATTCCTCTTCGGCATATTCTTATCGATGTGTTTATGAGGTTGTCTACGCGGACATAGCGAATGAAGGTGGCCGGTCCTATGACACACAGAGCACCTAAATGGAATTCCCCAATAATCTAGCCGCTGATGGACTTTTAACGAATCCCAGATTAGTTCAATCGATTCAGGGAAGCCACCTCTAAAACCCCTCTCGATGAGGACCCATGCAACACGTTTGTCCTTTGCTCCTATGCATCTGGGATCCACATATATGAATCTTCCGACAGCGTTGCCAATCTTTTCAATCGATTCTTTGTTCCATAGCTCTATGGGAAGACCAGGTAGTTTGAGCCAGATGTAATTGTTGAGAGGGGTGCTCCTGAGCGGATTAAATCCTAAGTACCACCTGTAGAGAGCCAGAAAGCTTCGGTCCCGGACCCAAGGCTTGTGAAGATAATCTCAAGATCCCAATCCCGGAGGAAATGGAAGCTGAACCAGTCATTCATGAGTCTGACAATTGTGGGGGAGTAGCCAAGTAGAGGAACCCATTTTGCTGCTATCCAGGATCGAAATTGTGACTCATCCATCGTCGGGAAATGCCATCGTCCCACTAAGGCTCGCTTCTGCAAGCTAGATATTCTGTCAAGTAGCAGTGTCCCGTCCAAGTTGATGGCTTCAGGTGGAGGGGAAGATTTAATCGGCCGATTATGTTTACGTTTTGGGCGGGAAGCAGAGTCATTGCCATTGGGAGACAGGTCCTTCTGAGAAGCAGGGAAAATATCCAAGTACAGCGAGGCAGCGCATTCATCATTGGCTTTTTGGCTGACGTGGGTTTTCTCCACCTCCAGGGTGGCGCGCACCATTGCAGAAGCCACAGAATTGTCAGATGGAAAATCCATATCAATGGATTGCAACCGAGATCCCAAGGATAGATCACTCAGACAAAGTACAACAAGGCTTATTCAATAAGTGGGAAAAGGCCAGATGAATTAATGGGATCGGATGGAGCATTTATGAATATAGACGCCATTGATGGTTCACTTACCCCTAGGTGTGCCCCTTCTGACAGAGAAATATAAATGAGCCGACTATGTTCTATAGGAAAATGAGGAATGACGGTGAACATATCCACAAAAAGATCGAGAGGAGGATCCCAAAATTAATGCAGACATCCGTGCATCAGCAACCGGAAAATTCAAATTATCCAGCACCGGAAAAAGACAGGGGGATGAAACCAGTGTAGAAGAGAACCTCAGGAGTTTGGACAGGCGATGCAACAACAGTAAATCTCATATATGCACCAGCATGGACCAATTCTTAGACGAAAATCCGAGCAAGGTTTGGAGATGATGAATAATTTCTTAATGAACTTTAAAATGGTCCCCCACCACCCAAGAAAATCAGTCCCCGACATGTAGGAGAAACAGATGCAGATATAATGGAAGAGATTGGACCTCAAGCGTTACCAAGCGGACAACACCATGGCCGGAAGAGTCCACATACCATCTTCACCGAAAAACCTCAGAAAGAGTCCCCTCTCTCGTCCAAGAGAGAGTAACAGAGCCTCATTTGGATATTGGCAATAGCCAATCGACAACTGAATAATGGCTGGAATAGCCACGTCCAGGGAGAACATGCAAGTGTTCGACTCCAGATGTTCCTAGAGGAGAGTCAAAATAGGATGAGGCGCGGCCTTCCATCCACCAATGGAAGTGCAATGGCTTCCATGCCTCCACCTGTCGAGAGAAAAGGAGCTAAACCATATCTCAAGAGGAAAGCAACACAGAGAGACAGAAAAAGTTACCTGGGGACATATCACATTTTTCGCCTCCTCGCATTTGATATTCCTATTGGCTTTCCTTTCTAAAGAAGTTCAATTGCACCATGCTTTCAAGCTGTGGAGAACTTCAACCTGTACTCCTGGTCTCTCGTTGTCTAATTGGATGCCCATCTAAATATAACAGTTGCCCTAAAATTAAGGAGTTAGTTAAGTGAGTGTTGAGTCTAATGGAGTTAAGTGATGGATTATTTTTAGTGTGTGGTTTCCGGTCAAGATATCATCTAAAATATGATGGATTATTCCTAGTGTGTGGTTGTATGTCAAAATATCATCTAAAATATGATGGATTATTTTTAGTGTGTAGTTGCAGGTCAAGTTATTTTTAGTGTGTGGTTGCAGGTCAAGATATCGTCTAAAATATGATGGATTATTTTTAGTGTGCGGTTGCAGGTTAAAATATTTTAGACCAATCACTAGTCAAAAAAGTTAAATATCCTTCACTAAATTTAAGTTTATTGGGATCATTACAAAAATCGGAAATTTATATGTTGTCCCCTCTGTATTTTCAACACATTAACATGGAGAGGAAAAAAACCAAATTAACAACCATCCGTATCAGAAAAGAGAAATTTATATTTTGTCGTTGCTAATGCTATAACTCATATAAAATTATATACAGAACATGCACAAGGCCTCAACAGAGGATTAACACAGGTTATTATTATCATGAAAAGCGTTAATACACAACCGGTGTTTAACTCCAAAAGCATTAGCGTGGAAAAAGTCAACCAAAGTGAAAACGACGAAGTGAAATTTGGTATTCACGTTGATTTAGTTTATGAGAGTGCCTTTTTAAAAGGCGTTTTAATACAAAAGAAATTTTTTGTTACTACAGTTTCATAAAGGATTTTTCAAAAAGGATATATATTATTAAATGGTGTTTATTATAAAGATATTTTTAAAAGAATTTATATTAAAAAAAATTAATTAATGGTTTTATTTAGTGTCAGTAAAGTTTAAAAAGAGATATTATGGGAAGAGAAGAGTTTTATTTTAAAAGGGTATTTTTTGAAAAAAGATGGGTTTCTCAAATTTCTAACTCCAATTCTTATTATTCGCAGGGAGAGATTATGATGTGTGGGCCATTAAGATGGTGATCATGTTGTAGAGACATGATGTTTGGGATTATGTCCAGTTTCAGTTTTCAGAACCTAAGAATGAAGCAAAACAACGAGGTCTCACTAATGCAGAGAGGGAACAATGGAAGAAAGACAAGAAGAAGAATGCACAAGTGTTGCAGCTTATCCAGCAAGGAGTAGACCGAGCAGTGTTCTAGAATAGTATGATCATGTTTTCAGCAAAAGAATAGTGGGATACTTTGGCGACAAATTATAAAGGTATGGCCAAATTCAATATTGTTAGGTTGTAGAATATTAAAAGAGATTTTGAAAGTCTGTAGATGAAAGAGACAAATGACATCGATTATTTCATGAATCGGGCCATAATTGTCGTAAATCAAGTTTTGTGTGATTAATAGAAGAGCAGCAGCTCGTGTGTCTTGTGCGCGAATTTGTGTTTTGTCTCCTTTGTTAGAAAATTATATATTACAGAGCAATGGAACACATAAAATATTGCAGAAATATAAACACAGAAAACGCACAAAACAAGAGAGACACAAATATACGTGGTTCACCCAGTTTGGGCTACGTCCACCCCCGAACAACCAGTCCTTCCTTTCTATTATCCAACAAAATGAAGAGACACAACTTACAGCAAATCCGTTGTAATATCATCTGTTTTCTCTCACAGTCTCACCTCTCTGTTTCTTGCTCACACTGAATACACATCTATCACACAGCCTCAAATACAATACCCTCATACAAAGAGAGGGGTTGCCTTCTAGGGCAAAAAACCCTAAACAAACATAAGTTCTACCGTCAGATCATCCACCTAATGAACGACCCAGATTGACTAGAAATTACTATACTTTTACAAGGCAATTTTACATTTATTTTTGGCTTCGGGGGCGCTGCCCCCGAACCCCCGGACCCCCGCAAGGGGAACAAGTCTCCCCCCCCCCCGTGTGGAGGGGTGTACAAAACATCCTGGGGTATACATCTGGCTAAAACAAAGACCTCTAAACAATCACGCTCCACACACAACATCCTTTGTCTTTCCAACAAGCAGCAGTAACCGCTTCCTTTTTACCTGCAAGAAGATGATTTTCGAACTGGTCAAAGGCATGTTGGGCATTTAGAATGGGGGCAAATAAACTAATACGTTTAATTGAATTTTTATTTCATATGAACTTTTGATTCATGCCTTTTGGTAAATGCGTTTACCTTAATTTTTTTAAAACTTACCAAAAAAATTAAAGATGTATGTCTAATGTTAACCTTATAACTAGAATACAATTTAATATTAACCTTATAACTAAAAAATAATTTATTTGTTAGATTATTTTAAATCTATTTTTTTAAACTGTGATTAGTTATGTCAGCTCTCGTCTTATTAAGCCATAATTGTAGGCTTGTACTCCGCCTGCGAACTCATACTGCTGACTCAAGCATTCATGAATGATTGTATGATTATTTTGATATGTTTTTTACACCATGGAACCACATTGATCCTAATATTTCTAGTTTTCTTGGACTTTTCTCTACGCATGATCTATTTAGTCTTTCCCTGCCATGTGATGCAACAAGTTAATTCCCCAGGGATATTAAATGTATTGTAATTTAATATTTCCCTGTAGAAGGCGTTTATTTAAGGGCAGGAGCCATGAGAACCTTGCGTCGTCTCTCGAAGGCAAATGGGAAAATGCCACATATAAAATAAATAATGTATATAAAATTGCCACGTTTTCACTACACAACACAGTGTCAATATCCAAACCCTTTACGAGCTCACGGTCTCATTGTCCATCGGCCTACTTGTGAGCAGTTTCACCATGGGTGATGCCAACCATGGAGCGAAATTTCCATAAATGATAGGGCGTGGTTAGGAAAGTAAATATTTCATACATGAAGCCGACGAAATGTTTTTATGTTCCATAGATAACATGTAAACAGTTTATATCAATTTATTGGCAAACGTTTATTTTTGGTTTATTTCAAAATATTATTATATTGGTCGCAGTCATGGTATAATCTATTCAGTTTTGTTTTTGATTGGGTATTAGTTTGCTTTTGACCAAAATTTTATGACGCTTATGCATAGTTTAACATTAGGAATTCATTTTTTGTTATTATTTAAATTTATTTATTTGTAAAGTGATTGGTTGAGGTCTTATTATAGGTTGTTTAGTAACTTCCATTCTTATTACTCACTAATTTTTTGTTTTTTGTTTTATTTCTTTTTTATTTTTTCTATTATTTTTATTTTGATCATTTATAATTTTTTTACTATTTAAAAAATGACTTATTATTATAAATTTAGTTATAAATTCACGTTTATATATATATATCATATTTCTTAATTTTTGGTGATGAAATTTAATAATACAATATTTTATTAATTGTTTTATTTTTGTGATTAAATATTTATTTTTATTATTTTTTATTTAATTAAACTATATTTAAGCTAAGCAATATAAATTAGCTACTATAACTCTTGTTAAATTTTTATATTTAACAATAAAAATTTGAAAACTTTTTAATTTATTTTAATATTTATTATTAAAAAGGATTAGACTAGGTTCCGAGTGCCTCTATTACCACTCCATAGCAAAAATTAACTTCACTAATGCTTATGCTACGTGTATGTGTGATATAGATATTTTTTATTGTTTTTTTTGAATTATATGTAATATGATACGTAATTTTATTATGTTTTATGTTTGATGTATTTTTATATTAATTTAAAAAATTATATATAAAAAGAGATGAGGAAAAATAAAATATATATATGATAAAATGATAAAAAGAAAAGGAGAAATAAAAAAAGTAAAGGAAATATTTTGCAATCTCAAAATTTATGAGTAATATATGGTAGATGTATTACAAGCATTATATTTAGAAATTGTTAAATAGAAAGAGAGTTTTATATTTATGTGATTCAATAATGTTGGACACCTAATCCTAAAGGGTTAGTGTGGAAGCCGAAAAGACTAAGCAGTCCAAGAGACCTTGGGATCTGAAACCCAAGAGTCACAACATTGTATTATAAATGTACATCTATTGTTAATAAAAAATGAACTCACTGATTTATCTTTCACATCTGTCTTGCTGTCCATGTGAGTTTAACATGGTATCAGAGCCACTTGTGTTTCTGTGGCCTGTTATGTGCCTGGCAGTCCTGGCCCTTTGTCTGCATAAACGCATCTGTCCACAATATTCTCTGCGCATATGCCTGACATAGCGCTGCCACTGCTGAGTCTATCGCCCTCTGTCCTGAGCGCCTCTGACATTATCTGCGCATCAGTTTTTTTCCTGAGCGTTCTCCTACTGTCCCTCTGAGCATGAATCTTTGAATGTATCGCTGCCCCTTTGGAAAGAATACCGCCAGCAAGGAATACCTGCCATTGAATGCTCAAAAATATCACGGCCAGCCTGCCATCTCTGTTCACTGCATACTGCATAAATACCTGTAGCCGTTCCATCCTCTGCGCTCGGATTTACCATTTATACAATACAAACCGCCCTTTCTTTAACGCACACTGTTGTGCTTGTGTTAAGAGCCCGTGACAGAACAGGGAGTTTCTCCTTCCCGCGTAGATATGACCCTGCAAAGGAAAGGATCAGCATGATTATCACGGCGTCTGACCATGCAAGCTGTGCCTGCAACTTCAGTCTCCAGCTAAACTAAATGGAAAAGGCGGATTCGGGCTTTCTTACAGCTTTCGACTGATATTGCTGGTTTGAAGGGACTATTTGCATTTAAAATTCATTCCAAGGCTGCAAATAATCATCAGCTGGGAGAAAGACTCGTCGAAGGATTCCATCATTGACGGAGTGCGTTGGAGATATTCAAACACCAGACCCTTCCAGATCTTCTTGAAGTCGAAATCTGAAACGTGGGTCTGGGCTTCGAGCCATCTCCTGAGAAGCTCGACTGCTGTGTCGCGCGTCTTCTTGTTGCAGGAGTGCTCCTTGGATAGAAAGGGGTCTCTTGGCTTCCGGAAAAACCCAAACGCAGAGCCCGGAAGCGCAGATGGTTGTAAAGTGGGTACTGCCTTGAGATTGCCACGTTCGACTCTCTGGCCGATGACAGAACTTCCATTTAAATAATTCTGCTCATTACCGTGTCGCTATTGAAGTAAGAGCTCTATGGACGCCTCTTCATTATCCCTTTAGCTCACATTGATTTCGTCTCCTTCTCTTCCATCTTCGTTAGTCGATGCAGAAGTATTGACTGACTCTTGTGCAGCTCATCGAGAATTGAGTTATCACCACTATTATGATTCTCAAGTCTGATCTTTAAAGCTACCAAGACCATGTCGTATGCTACTGGGCCTCTGGGGAGTCATTTCCATCTCAAATTATGTGTGTCTGGCAGTGGATATTCTCGGTGCTCTGGTTTCCATACGATTCTCTATGTTGATTAAGCTGGTTATAACAGTCTCTACAACCCTGCCATTGCTCGGTTTATAGAAACACGCATTTCCATTACAAAATGAAATCTCGGTTCGCTGTGTGTTTAACATATGTCATTTGAAGGTCAGCTTGTTAGATGTGAAAGCCCTCTGCAAAAACTGCTCGCTGGGGAGCGTAAAACTGCCTAAGGGAATATCTCAGCTCTTGTCGATAGGGGCATCTCTTGCCGCCAGCACAACGCCATCCCTTAAGGTCTCTACACCATACAATTTCTGTGGACATACTCAGAGATGTCCTTGTCGCTGCTCGCTACAAAACGCCCGAGGTGACCTCTGCAGGAGGAGAATTTCGGCTATTGTTATATTTGTGAGAAGATATTTTGTCCGGAAAACACACTTTGCAATATTTTGTGGACTTCCACATGTTATTGTTATCCTCTATTCCTTTATACATTCACCGACGATAAATAATTTTATTCTTTCAACAAAGGATTCGAACACTTGACCTCTTTGTAACGCTCTGATTTCCTTTAAATGATGATGAAGATTGAAGGTGTAATATCAAGTCTATATGTTCTTGACTTCAAGCTTTGAGCAGACCCAAAGCAATTCACACTGGTCTTCCTATTTGAAGGGGTTTTGAAATTCAAGTCTGGAGACTGAAATACATAGATATTCAAGTTACAAGACAAGTGTTATGACTTCTGCAAATGTTTGGGTTGTCGTATGTTGATCTAGATTTTTGAAGAACCAGGTTCTCTACTTCCCAGCTACTTCTTTATTACAATTTGTTGGCTAAGATGTTTTTTCTGTGTAATTTTGCACAGAATATGTTCATGGTATGAAATTGCATTGTATATGGAAGTATATTGAGAAGCTATATACTTGAAGATTTTTTGAAGACAAAGTGGTACACCAATCAATTTTTTTGCAGTGATATTATTGTGAAATGGATAGAATGGGTGTTGTATTAGAATTGCTGAACACTCTAATACATTCTACCACGGACAATACAATTATGATTGATAAAGCCATTGTCGCAAACATTCAAATCTGTTTGAAAAATGTACAAGAAAATATTGAGTTTTTGCAGCTGGAAACAAAGCTACAGCAGGAAGAATTACAGCAGTGGAGTCATCATTCTGAACCTGTTTCTGTTCAGAACAATGAAGCAGACTCCCATAAAAAGCAAGTCAATATTGTTCAAGTTCATTTAGATTCAGTACCCAATAAAGCAGCAAGTGTACATGTAGATGCAGAAACTCAGTCTGCACTTCCCAAGCCCATCATCAGACCTTGGGAACAGCTTGTCCACAACAAGCACAAAACTGGTCTTGGTTATGACAAGGACTTGTCCTTTCATATTCCAGACTATGCCAAGCCCATTCAGTTTCAGAGTGATGGATTCATTGATGACAGTTCACCTACTCCTCATGACAGTTTAGCTCCAGCTGTTCCAGATTCTACTCCTCTTCCACCGCAACAACAACAACAACAGATTGTAAAATGCCAACACTGTGACCGAGTTGGCCATTTGAAAGATCACTGTTTTGATCTTCATCCATGTAAGCACTGTCATAAAACCAGCCATTCTTCACACAGATGCTTCAGAAATAAACATCCTGCAAGAACAAAGATTCATCTTGGATGGATCGCTTCTTGGCAATGGGCATCAACAGCCAAGAAGATATTCCAAACACATGTCAGAACTTGTTCCAGAGTATTAAACAATCTTGCAGTTGAGTTTTCTCCATCATCTCACCTTGTATCTGACAGGGGGGGAAATGATGGTCATCTACAAGCTTCAAAGTCACATCAAGCGAGCCTGAGCCACAACCTGCCACACCAGTTTCAGAGTTGTAGCCAGAGACAAAGATGCCTGAACATGCCTTCAGTTGGAAATCTGGGACACTTCCTCTAGCAGAAGACTCTAGCTTCTTGCCAGCTTTGGAAGAGTTCCAGGAAATTGCAGAGTTGTTGGTCATCCTTAAACCATCACAGATTAAGAACACTTCCTCTAGCAGAAGACTCCAGCTTCTTGCCAGCTTTGGAAGAGTTCCAGGAATTGCATTAAGCATTCCAGAGTTGTTGGTCATCCTTAAACCATCACAGATTGAGAACACTTCCTCTAGCAGAAAACTTCAGTTTCTTGCCAGTTTTGGAAGAGTTCCGGGAACTGCACTAAGCGTTCCAGTGTTGGTGGTCATCCTTAAACCACCGCCCTTTATACCAACATTTCATAGAGCACATTCAGCCTAGTGCTGCCATGCATTTTTGCACATTTTGTATTACAGCTCTCTTCTTGGACTCATACATAACCCTTCGGATTAAGGGGGGGAATGTTGGACACTTAATCCTAAAGGGTTAGTGTGGAAGCCGAAAAGACTAAGCAGTCCAAGAGACCTTGGGATCTGAAACCCAAGAGTCACAACATTGTATTATAAATGTACATCTATTGTTAATAAAAAATGAACTCACTGATTTATCTTTCACATCTGTCTTGCTGTCCATGTGAGTTTAACAAATAACAAGTAGTTGATTTGACTTTTACAAAATGACTAAGTTTTAGGGTGGAAAGACATGTCTTCATTTGATTTAGTCATATGAAAAGGGTGAATGTTGAAAGTAGATCAGGCAAACCCTAAAGAGAAGGGGCTTGACTAACAAGGACGAGGTTAATAGAGGAGGTTAGAAGTAACATAACAGGTGACTAACAAATAGTTTGTTGACAACAAATTTTTTGTTTTGTTTTGTTTTATGACTAGTGTAATTGATAAAAGGGATAATTATTGTTACAAATATTAATTATATAAAATATAAATGAATATATAGTAAATATAATTATAGTTAATTAATTTATTAGTTAATGAAGAAGGATGTTCTAAGGGACATGACCAGTCATTAAAGGGACACCTGCCTAAGTATATCAACAGGCCCTTATTGTCACATTCAACATCCTTGCATATTTCATATTATTATTAAAATATTATTTACAAATATCTTTTTGTATTTTACATTTAAAGTCAACAAGCTACAATTTTATTGCTTCAGTGGTATCGGAGCCATGCGAGCCTTTGAAAATTATCCGCTACACAATATGCCATTAATTTGATGTCCTAAAATCATTGAGAAGTTAAGTGAAATTCGAGAATCATTTCAACAATTAAAAAAGTCATTCACAGAATATTCAACATGTCTAAAGGAAGAAAACATTGACATGAAAGGGACTAACATTAAAGAATGGTCTAATCGAGAAAATGATGTTGAACACTTTGAATTGGGATCTTCTCAATGTGACGTGAATGTCAATCAAAGTGGGTATATGACAATTGAGGATGTAAATTCAATTACAGATGATGAAGATGTCAATATTACTGATTTTGATGATGAACATGAAGGGAAAGTAGTTGATGTTGATAATGGAGAGGAAGATGTGAAGGAAAAGATTTCAAAGGGAAGAAATGAATCCGAGGATAATATAGAAGGGGAGAAAATAAAAATTGACATTGATCACATTGCCACCTGAAGCCCTTATAATGAGATAGTAAAGAAAAGCTTTATGCTAGTGATGGAACAATGATAAAAAATAAAGGGAAACTTATGTATACAATAGAGATCCCTTGAGAATAAATTTCTTCATGAAAGAATAGACTCAAGGTTCAAAAACACAACAATGGAAGAAATTGTCTTAAAAGATACGAGTGTTAAAGTTAGAGCTTTGACAGGTCTTCCTATTAATATCCTTGAGGTGCCAGACGCTAATTTAGATCATGAGTTGTTCAATACATCTGATATGAAGAACTTAAAAAATGAAGCAAAACAACCTTGGGATTTTCCATTTGAAAGAGAAGGTTCAACAAAACAATGAGAAAAATATTGAAATATTTGTCCAAACCCAATATCTTGAGAAGGAAAAGAAATAAATATATTTCCCAAAACTGATGGAAAAGATGGAAGCCAAAGACCAGAGAATCGTTCCAAGGTTCAAGCATGTCTATAAGAAGTCTCCACCCTTTAAGAAATTGTGATATATGAAAATTTTGTCTTGGATATTCTCTTCAAAAAAAGGTATTTTGGATAGCAAAAGGTCACCCTACATGGCGTCTTCTTCTCCATCTAGTGCAAGTAATACAACCATTGATTCAATATTTGTTGCAAGGAATGGTCATGTGGTTAGAAATAAATTTAAGAAGAAAATTTCATGTTGACCGTTTTTAGGCTTTGGTAAGAGGCGATTCTTAGAAAGAGCCATGGTTGAATCTATAAAGAGACTACAAATACAAAAAATGCTATGGTCTGGAATTTATGATGGAAATGTTGCCAATAAAAAAGGATAAAAAACAATATTTGAATCCACCACAAACAATGAAAAGCTTGAATATATTCAGAAGGTTATAGAACAATTTGCAATGAAAGATAGGGATTACGAGGTTGTTGTTTCTCATGTTTCAAAATATTTACAATCCGAGGGAAGTTTCCAAAAATTGAGAAACAAGTTGGAAGGAACTCATTGGAGTGATGAGTTTCATTTGAATGATGTCGTCCCCCACTGTTTAGAGCCAACTCTGCACCACATTATGGTGCCCCATGGTTCAGACCCAACTCCACTCTTATCTTCCTTCACAACCACTGCCTCCCTCTGCCCCGAGAATTCCCTGTCAACCACTTTCCCTATCCAACCATGTCCAATTCTAATCACATCAATCGTTGTCCACGCTGCTCCATATCTCGACCAGGCGTTCATTGCTCTTTGTCCACTCTTGATCTATGCCTTGCTGGCGTTGTTCCCTCCACCGCACGTAGCCACTCTCCTCAACCATGACATCTCATTGTCACCCTTCATCTGAATTTCGTTCATATTTATTTTTTGGTCGATAGACCGACACACTTCCAATAGCCGTTTGGTCCACCATTTAATTTTTACCACAGTCAAAATGGTTCAACTCCCAGTCAAACGATGAACTCTTGGGTCACTTATTCAAAATAAACGATAATTTTATATCTTGTATAGTTACTATATATTATAAATTGATTATTATTATTATTATAATATATATATATATATATATATATATATATATATATATATATATATAATTTAACAAAAAATAAATTAATTTTATTATATAATTGAATTAATTTAATAGTTAAATTATATAGGAATAAACCCCAATTCCAAAGGAATGTTATTGATGAGCTATACATGCCGAGACAATTGACGAATCATACATATCAAGATGAAAAGCACAATGTGAAGAAAATTGTCAGCATTAAAGCTTTAAGGACAAAGCTTTTTGAAGAAAGGGGCAATGTTACAAATATAAATTATATAAAATATAAATGAATGTATAGTAAACATAATTAGGTTAATTAATTGATTAGTTAATGAAGAGGAATGTTCTAAGGGACATGACCATACATTAAAGGGACACTTGCCTAAGTATATAAACGGGCTCTCATTGTAACATTCAACATCCTTGTACATTTGATATTATTAATAAAATATTATTTACAAATACCTTTGTGTATTTTACATTTAAGTCAGCAAGCTAAAAATGGGTTGCTTCAATTATGTGCTTCTGTGACATGGAGTTGATCCATCCACTGCCACTATAACCACTATGCACATGGATACATATTGGTCATGGTTTCAATCAATGACCTCATAATCTTAACATAATATGATTGGATAAGTGTTTTATAGTACGGAAGTTGTTGAGAACAGCCTGTTCGTATTAGTCATGATGGTTGAGTGTTTAATGATGTGGGATTCTATCAATAGATTGAACACCCCATCAACATAAGTTGTCATCAATAATGGTGACCATAACTGTGATAGGTGTCAAAGACATCCAATTATATAAATATTTCTCTAAGACCTAGCTTCTTATTAACAACCCCTTAAACATGTAAATGGTAGTTAGGTTGATTGTTATATGAATTTATTCTTGTTGTAGGCCAATTTTTAAAGAAAATTAGTTCTATAAAGGTGTTTTCTTTAAATAGTGAAAGTATAGGATTGTCATAGTTTCCACATAGGTCATACTTGATGAGGATGGTTATGATAAATAGATGAGATTATATTTTTTATAATGACATTTAAACTTTAAAAAAAACGGTTAGGCCTATAAGATTTTTTGTTTTGTTGAATAAATACATATTTAAATAAGCATTTATGGTTCTCTTTTATGTGAATATTCAAAAGTGGGAGAACCTATCATAACTCAATTTCCAACCAATAGTGGGATTAGTTATCACTAGCTATTATCCACAAATGTGAGCTAACACATCATCGTTATTCAAGGAAAACCACGCCACCTAAAATAATCGACTAGATTTTCACTCCTACCAAATAACTCTAGGTCCCATCACGGTCCCAGACCTTTATTTTTTTCCTTACATCCATAGAAAAGAGTTATGTTGTAGCGGCTACAACCACCCTTCAAAATTTTGCCTATGCTTCATTTTGGAGCCTCCCTTCTAAATCACAACAAGTCATATTGCATTGATCTAGGTACTTGTGCTTCAACTGAGCTTTATTATTTTCATCTTGGCTTGCTTTTTCTCAATTAGTTCTTTTTCTAACCCAAAAGCTGATCTCTTGACTTGGTCCTTTGACAATTCTAGGATTGCCTTGGAGAACTGCAAAGTTCTTGAGGGCAACTGGCCTTGCTCTTGGGAATTGTGCAATCCTAACTGCTAATGATCCTTGAGCTAAGGAAATGCACAGTACTGGAGGGAAACCAACCTTGAGCTAGGAAATTATGCAGATATGAGAGGCAGCCCAAAGCCACTCAACCCAGAAATTACGCAAAACCCACTATGATAAAAAAATTGCTCAGTGCATGAGTTAGAGATTTGCCTAGTTCTTCAAAGAACTGCGCAATCTTTCAGGGAAATACATGGCTATTTTTCCTGAAAAAGGAAAAAATAAAAAAGCATCCCTAAAAAATAGGGACCTATTTTTAGCAACCTGAAGGAGGCACTTGAGTTATTTTGGAAACTTTCGCCAAGTGTCTCTTTTTCCTTAATTTGTGGCATGCATGTCATAAACCCTAATTTGACCAGATCTATTTAATTGATGTTTCTAATGCTCATTTTCACACTCAATCTTGGAGATCTAACTTTCTTGAGAAGAACAAGGAACCTTAGGTGTGATCATCGTCGCTTTTCTGGGTGAGTTTTTCTTTTCTAGTCTTTTACCACTTTTTCTATCACTTTTTGTTGTTTAGCTTGTGATAGTGTTGTTTCACTTGTTTCTTTGAACGAACACTAATTTTTTAACTTGTTTTAGCTTGTAGAAGTGTTGTTTCAAGTTATAGATTGCCTCTCCCAAGTGGCACATGTGTTACCCTGTTTTGCACCAACGGTCGTCGTTACAATGACTCTCTTCACATGCTTCATTTTCCTTCAATTTGATTGATTCATACACTTGTTTCACTTGCATGCATCAACACTTAGTTAGATCTACACTCAATATCTCACCATCCTTCATATCTGATTGTTTTCACACTCCCCATGGGTAGATCTGGGCTGTCCTTGCCTGGATCTCACACTTCACTACATGTATTGTGCAATCTAGGAGCTCAAGGCCTCTTCCTTGGCTTCTGGAATTGCATAGAGCCTGTCCTAGGTTGGCTCCGATTGCACACTGCGCAGTTCTAGGAACCATCCTCCCATCTTGGCAATTAAGACTACGCAATGTGCAATCTCTCTCGGCCTTGGCCCAATACTGAACTGCACATTGCGCAGTTCCAGCCATCAAGCTTCCCGACTGACTACTAGGACCGCTCAATGTGCAGTTCCCATAGACATTAAGTGACCTCTGTGAACCAGAATTGTGCAATTCTTCCCATCATGAGCTCGATTTTCTGCTTGGTCTTGCCTTGAAGTTTTTTTATTTTAAGCTGACACTTTCTTGCTATCAGTGTCCTCTTTATCCCACAGGTACAACAGTTGTTGAGTGTCTCTCTAATAATTATAGTTAACATGGCATCCAAGAGAGTTGCATCAAAGGAAATCGTCGAGAGAAGTATTGGGGAAGCAGTTGAGCAGATATCAGTTGATCTACCAGTTTATGCAGATACTCAATTGTTCATTGAGAAGGGTTCAACACTGGCATGGCAGAAAATCAAAGATACTTTTGTAGAGGACTTCAAGGAAGACTTAGAGGACCAACAAGTTTATCTTAGTATCCAACGGTCAGGCTTATACAAGGTTGCATGCAAGTACCCCGCCTTCCCATGTGCGAACATTATCAGTTGGATTGTCTCACATACAAATGAACAAACTATGACATTGAGTAGTGCCAGCGGGATAAAGATTTCCACCTTCAAGGTAGAAAACTTTCAACAGATGTATCATTTACCCCAGTTGGTGAAGCACATGGACTCATTTTTCTATGCCACCCATAGCTTTTTGAACACTAGAGATATCATCAAGCATTGGGTGAAAGAGTCATCAAATTTTAGACATACACCCACCCATGTTTACAAGATGAAGTCCCTCAAGAAGGTTTATCAATTCTTGATCATCTTTTCATGCATAACAGATGGTCAAGAGAACATAAAACCCTTTCCTGAAGGGTGGTTAGTCGTACTAGACTAGTTGGTGAGTGATGGGAAGTCGTTCAACTGGTCAAATTTGTTGGCTCATCAGTTGAAGTTCCATGTTGCTAACACTTGGAATCCTCCCAAGAATGAGCAAGCAAGATTTTGTATGTCTGCATACTTACTTGATGCAATTTGTGCCCAACAACAATTCCCTGGCATGAGCTAGACATTGATCCGGATTTAAACAGGAATGCAACAAATTACAGAGATAACCATATACACAAAGATGCAGCGGAAATAATACTTCATTTCATTAATGGAAAATACTGAAATATGCTTACAACCAGAAATGGAAATAAACCAGCTAGGGCGATGGTAGCTTATCTCTGAGAAGAGATGTGATGGCTACATGCCTCTGAACTGTCTTACAATGAGGCTCGAAGGCCTATTTATTGTTGAGAAACAGTGGAAAAACCCTTAACATTCCAAAACCTAACCCTAGAAGATGAAATGCCAAACTATGGGCCCCGTTTGGGGTAAGTTGGTACATCAACTTCCCGGGGTCGTAACTTTGGCATACGATCTCCGTTTGACGCATACAATATCTCGTTAGAAAGATCTATCCGAGCACTATCATTGTTGCCCCCGGATTCCCCAAAAAACGTCATTTAGTCCCTCAAAATGGCTCCGGAAGTTCAGGACCCGAAAAACTGCTAAAAATAGTAAGTTGTGCTACAATTAAGGAAACTGAAAATGCTGAGAAGAACAATGGTGGGGGTCCAGGTGGACTTGGCAAGTGGCCACCAATATCCACCTGGATCATTACTCCCCCCTTAGGAAGCAATTGTCCCCATTGCGTTGAGCTCCTCCATGAGATGAGGAAACTTTTGCTGAACTTGTTCCCTGGTGAGCCACTTGCCCTGCTGAAGGAGTTGGTCTGCTTTGACAACTCGATACAGTTGGATATTCTGTTGGCGAGTGTTCTTGATCTGTGTGTCCATGATCCGATCAGTTGCAGCTTGTTCCATGCAATCTGGATTTAATTCTGTGGGTTTGAGCTGTTCTGCAATGTCGGATGTGTCTAGCAATGGTGGAAAGTATGGCCGAAGGCGGTCCACATTGAACACTGGGTGCAGGCCAAGGAATGGGGGAATGCTGAGCTCAAATGCATTGTCTCCCATAGCCTTAGTAATGGTGTAAGGACCATATCGGACTGGTCTCAATTTTTGATAGGCTCCAGTAAGGCGTTCCTTTTGCAAATGCAACCAGACTTTGTCGCCCACCTGAAACTTGTGTGGCACCCGATGTTGATCATGTTGCTTCTTATACTTGGCATTTGATTTCTCAAGAATGTCATGGACCTGCTAGCGAATGTGTTGGATGCGCTCAATGAAGCTGGTGGCCTTATTTGTTTCGGACTGGACATGAGCTGAATTTATGTGAGTAGCTGCAAGTGGCATGGCCACGTCAATGGGGCATAGTGGCTGGAATCCCAAACTGACCTGAAAAGGGCTATGGCTAGTGGAGCTGTGAAGAGCTCGGTTGTAGTTGTGCTGAACATAGGGGAAGCTCTCGTCCCATGTGTGTGGATGCTTTGAGTTATACATGCGCAGAATGTGCACAATCATCCTATTGACAACCTCTATCTGGCCATCAGTTTGAGGATGGAAGGCTGTGGACTTCGTGAGTTTGGTGTCCAGCATTGACCAGAGACTGGATCAAAATGTGCTGAGAAACCAACTATCCCGATCTGAGATGATAGACTGTGGGATCCCAAAGTGCACCCACACTCGTTCAAAGAAGAGTTTAGCAGTGGCTTCTGCTGTGATATTCTTCTTGCAGGCCACCATAATGGCCATCTTCGAGAACCTGTCGACGACCACAAAAACACAGTCATTTCCATGCTTAGTGGAAGGAAGGCCTGACATGTAATCCATGGAGATGGATTCCCAAGGTCGACTAGGGGTAGGAAACAGGGTATAGAGGCCGTGCTTCTTAATGGTCGGTTTGGCAATGGCACAGGCAGTACATGATCTGATGTACTTTCCAACATCCTGTCGAAGATTCGGCCAATAGAAATAATTTTTGCAGAACTACCACTGTTTTCTCGACCCCGAAATGCCCAGCAACCCGACTGTAGTGGGCTTCCCAAATCATCTTGGCATACTCGCTTGAAGGAACACAAAGGTGACCGAGGTGGCATAATAGGGCATCCTGAAGGTGAAAATCTGGAACATGCCGACCGTCCAAGAGTGTCTGGTATGTGTGGCCGAATTCTGGGTCGCTTTTGTAGAGAAGTGGCCAATCAGAAGTCTCGTGCCCACAAGAGTTGAGCACGGTGGTTAACGCCATGATCGGTGGTCGACTGAGGCAATCTGCAACATTATTGGTGCTGCCCTTCTTATACTTGATATTCAAGTGGAACTGTTGCAGGTATGTAGACCACTTCTGATGGCGATCATTCTGCAATTTCCCTTGGGTCTGTATGAACTGCAGGGGTCGGTGGTCTGTGTGGATGACCGTTTCCTTCCCCAAAATGTAATGCTTCCATTGTCGGCAGGCCTGTACAATGGAATACATCTCTTTATCATAAGTGGGGTACTTCCGGACTGTGTCTGAAAGTGTTTCACTGTGATATGCCACTGGATGTCCATGTTGAGTAAGGACTGCCCCAATAGCATAGTCAGAGGCATCTGTCTCGACCTCAAATGGTTGTTGTAAATCTGGTAACGCGAGCACTGGTGCCGTGCAGAGGCAATCCTTCAACTCCCTGAATGCCTTCTGTTGAGATTCAGACCAAAAGAATTTTGCTTTCGCCCCTCCCTTGGTGACTTGACTCAAGGGCCAAGAAATATGAGAAAACCCCAACACAAACCTGCGGTAGAAGTTGGCAAGACCTAGAAAGCTGCGGAGCTCTGTTAGAGTGGTTGGAGAGGGCCAATCCCGAATGACTTGGATCTTGGCTGGATCGACATGCACCCCCTGTTCATCAATGATGTATCCCAGATACTGAACCTGGGTCATGCCAAAAGTGCATTTCTCCAAATTGGCACATAGCTTGTGTTGCCGCAGTGTTTGGAGAACCTGTCGGATGTGGTGGAGGTGCTCTTCCCAACTCTGGCTGAAGATCAGAATGTCATCCAAGTATACTACTACAAAGGAGTTGGTGAATGGCCGCAAGATGTCATCCATTAGCCTCATGAAGGTTGCAGGAGCATTCGTCAATCCGAAAGGCATAACCAACCATTCGAAGAGGCCCTCCTTGGATTTGAAGGCAGTCTTCCACACATCAGAGGGTTCGATTGGTACCTGGTGATATCCTGACTTCAGATCGATCTTGCTGAAATATTTCGCCCCCTTTAGGTTGTCTAGGAGGTCATCAATCCGCGGGATCGGGTACCTATTACGGACAGTGATCTTGTTCAGTGCCCAATAGTCAATACAGAGTCTCCACGTCCCATCCTTCTTCTGTACCAACACGATCGGGCTCCCACAGGGCGATGAACTCGGACGGATGTGACCTTTCTGTAGGAGCTCCTGAATCTGCCTCTTGATTTCATCGTTCTCCAGAACGGAGCGCCGATAAATTGGTCCATTGGGTAGCGGCGCACCTGGGGTCAGATCGATGGAGTGCTTGACTTGACAGTGCAGAGGAACCCCTGCCGGGGAGGTGAAGATGTCCTCGTACTCCTCCACAACCTTGTCCATCTGTAGTTGTCGTGCAGAGGGACCCCATCTGGAGGCCGCGACCACTGTCTTCTTCTTTCCTTGAGGGCGTATCATCAGGAAAACAAATTTCCTGTTTTTGGAAATGATCTTACTGCATTGTTTTGTAGTAATCAAAGAGATGGCGGTAGGTGGTGCTACCTCTGGTATCCTATACAACTTATTTCCCAATGTAATAATAACAGCACGGGGCCTTGATTCATACACAACATGTCGCTTCCACAAGTATGGTTGTCCTAGTAATACATCACAAACTTCAAGGGGAGCAATGTCACACAATACCTCATCCGTGAAGGGCTTGATGTTGTATGGAAGGCGACACTGCTGGCTCACGCGAAGATCTCGTCCTTGGTGAAGCCACCCAATGGTGTATGGTTGTGGATGTGCTGTGGTCGGTAAGCCCAACCACTTCACGACCTCTGCTGAAATGAGGTTCTTTTGACTCCTGCTATCAACAATGAACTGTATCGGGGAGCCCTTTACCCACATCTGGGAGTGGAAGAGACGCTCCTCCTCCTCTGGATCTTCGAGTTCATTTTTCTGGATCTTTGCGGTAGCATCAGTGGCGCTGGGATCCGCATCAATGATCTGCTTCCCTTTTTCATTCCCCTTATCGGGTTCTGACTCAGAGTCGGAACATGCATCTGATTCTGAAACCTTTAGCTCAGCCACCAGTGACTGCTTGGCCCGACACTCACTTGTGTTGTGAGTGGAGCTCTTATGGAACTCGCACCATTTTCCAGTGTCCTTTCTCGGCTTCGCGGCGCTATTCTTTGCTTGCAGCTTCAGCTGGTTGTCTTGAGTTGTCCCGCCTTGGCTTTGTCCTTTGTTCTGTGGTTTAGGGGCACCTTTCCCCTGCTTTGGATTCGCAGATCCAAAGTCTCGCTTCTTTTGTTTAAACTTCTGCTCGACCTTGACGGCATATCAGTATGCGGCGCCGAGCGAGGAGATGTTTAGGAATTGTATTTCTTCCTGGATGTACTTGTGCAGGCAGCCACGATATTTGAGTATCAAATGTTGCTCTGAATCCTTGATACCCAACTTTGTGTGAAGGGTATGGAAAAGATTGGTGAACTCCGGCACGTCTTGGTCCCTTCCCTACCGCAGCGTGGTCCACTTTATGTATTCATCCTCATAGCTTCCAACAGGGTAGTATTGCTCCTTGATGGCATCCTGGAACGAATCCCAGGTGGGTGCGGCTGAAAATAGTGAGCCAGTACTTTCATCCTTCTGCTCGCAGTAGGTTTCCCACGAAGAGCAAAAACAATCTTTTCCCGACTCGAAATTCATGAACAGAAAAATAACCCTCTAGCAGATTTAACCATTTATCTACGGCATCTGCGTCTATCTGACCCTCGAATATGGGGATTTCAAAATTAACTTGTACCTTAAAGGGTGTGGCGTTTCCAGAGTAGCTGCTGGAAGCCGATGCGTTGCTTCTGGGTAGCCGCTGAAGGATCTGGGCAAAGTTGTCCATCATCGCGTTCCGTTGTCGCTCGAGGGCTTCTTCGAGAAAGATTTTGATGGGATCTCCTGCCCCCTCGTCTTTCTTCTCATCCGCCATGGGAGGCCGTCGGGATTTGCGAGGCTGGTCTTGCAAAGGCTCAACCAGTTCAAGCCCTAACTCCTTATATCCCGACCTTGTTGGGGACATGCAAAGAAAAACAGAGAAAAACCAGACCGCTCTGATACCACTGATCCGGATTTAAACAGGAATGCAACAAATTACAGAGATAACCATATACACAAAGATGCAGCGGAAATAATACTTCATTTCATTAATGGAAAATACTGAAATATGCTTACAACCAGAAATGGAAATAAACCAGCTAGGGCGATGGTAGCTTATCTCTGAGAAGAGATGTGATGGCTACATGCCTCTGAACTATCTTACAATGAGGCTCGAAGGCCTATTTATTGTTGAGAAATAGTGGAAAAACCCTTAACATTCCAAAACCTAACCCTAGAAGATGAAACGCCAAACTATGGGCCCCGTTTGGGGTAAGTTGGTACATCAACTTCCCGGGGTCGTAACTTTGGCATACGATCTCCGTTTGACGCATACAATAGCTCGTTAGAAAGATCTATCCGAGCACTATCATTGTTGGAACGGGCAACATGGGTCCATGTAATGGACCCATGTTGCCCCCGGATTCCCCAAAAAACGTCGTTTAGGGCCTCAAAACGGCTCCGGAAGTTGAGGACCCGAAAAACTGCTAAAAATAGTAAGTTGTGCTACAATTAAGGAAACTGAAAATGCTGAGAAGAACAATGGTGGGGGTCCAGGTGGACTTGGCAGGTGGCCACCAATATCCACCTGGATCAGACATGGACACCAAAAGAGACTGTCTTCAACATCTATTACAAGTTTCTTTCCTATTGCAGCTATTGAGGAGTGATGGAAAATCTAACTGACATTTTATCATCTCGTTGTACAAGCTTCTCTCTAAGAAGGATCCACCTTTCATGTCCCAAGAAGCAATGGAGGCGATAGTAAATTTTCCATATTGGTATGCCTCACCATGTGGCACCTTCATTAGAGTGTTTGAGAGAGAGAAGGCTCTGCATGTTCTACCAAGGTATGCCACTGACAAGTTGATCATGCAAGAAGTGTCATATCACCTCTCCACATGGTTGTTAGCGGGACTGCATAGGAAGAAGAAAGCGCCATGGCCTGCTCTTCCTTTGCGAATCGAATTGTATGAGATTAAGAGCTTTAAGGATGCAGATGTTGAGGCTAAGGAGATTGTGAAATTCGAGTCTGGCACCAAAGACTTTAATCTGTATGATACCCATAGTATTTGCAAGGACCACTATGCAAGGGTGTATTTTCCATGGATCCACGGGACATGTTATTGGCCAGATGAGGACCCTTGGAGGTACTATCACAATGCCTCCAAATTCAATGAGTTAGTCAGTATAGAAACAACTTGGAAGGTTTCTCTACAGACAACAACAGCTCTGGAAGCAACAACAAAAATAACAATAAGAAGCAATCCAGTGCAGGACAAGGGAAAGAGGAAGATTGTTGAGAACCCATAAGAAGAGAAAAGTTTCAAGATGAGGGAAAATCCTATCATGGAGAAATCATATTTGGTAGGGGAAGAAAAGAGGGAGCAACAGATAAACAGAGAAGAGTGAATGAATAGAGAAAAGCAGAGGCAGGAAGAGGAGCATAGGCAAGGTGCGATGATAGAGCAAACATCGCCCATATAGGTTATGAGTTGGAACAACCAACAGATGAGGAAGAGGGTGAAAAGACGTAGGATCGGGAGCTTTCTCAACATATTGAGTAACTGATCGAAGTGACATACATGGAGTTGGAGTAGGAGCCATAAAATGAAGATACTAACCTGATGTTGAGAGCACCATAAGTCATCTCTAAGTCTCTGCCACCTCCAATGTCAGAACCAACCCCGAGTGAGCAAAGAGAAGTTGTTCTCCTTGATGATGATCTAGTCATGGTTTTGTACAATCTATCATTTAATGAGTTGCAAAAGAATATTGTACAGGCATGGAGGAATCACTTTTCAGATGATCACGCATCACCTACATTAATCAAGGAAAGGGTGATATTGTCATACACTAGGAAACATCCAACTGCCCTTGCCGAAGCTAGCTTGGTCAATGCAAGAGCAACAAACTCAAACATTAAGTACATGATGGGTGAGAGTCCTTTAAACCTGTTACCCAGGGGCCTTTTCCCTCTTTTAATCAGAATCTCGCATCCCGACGCTGAATGCACTTTTCATTAAGCTTCTCCACTGAACAATTGTGATCGTTGATACACGGGATCAGGCCCACTCAGGACATCGCAATCACAACATGGGGATGGTGGCTCTTTACCCTTTTTCCATAGCACGGGCTAATTGGTCCGTACACGAACCCCTTATAAAATAGAGTGTACAGAATATCGCGTCCGGGAGGATCCCCCGCATATCGAAATCACAAGCCAAGTGAGACTGAGGTGCATGGAGTAATTTAACCTATACGATTGTCAATTGTCGATCAGCGGGGGTGACATCATCACTACCACCTGACACCTTATGAGTGATGACATGTGTCACCCTGTGAGTGGTGACATGTGTCACCCGGAATTGCCCCTATAGGACCCCTAAAAATGCTGAAACGGCTTGACAAGTGTCCTCCGTATTGCCACATCATTGATGATGTCAACTGCCATGTCAGCTATAAGGGCCAATCATATTCCGCCACATGGCCCCCTGGAGGAGAGAGAAAATGGCCTACCCGGCCCTATTTTTGCATGGGTTTCCTTTGTATAAATAATTTCGACCTTCCTTAGCGATTTTACACCATATCACACCCCCCACAAGGTTTTGGAGTGGTAGCCCCTCTATCCCAGGTGGGCTTGGAATTCCAACCACTATGTCCCATCAATGTGGCCATACCACTTGCAACTACTCAAGCAGATTCGGCTCATGTCCAGTGCAAGTCGACAAGGCAAATAGCTTCATTAAGCACATTCAACACATCTACCAACAATTCCATGACATAGTGGACAAAGCCAATGCTAAGTACAAGCAGCGGCATGATCCACATCGGGTGCCACACAAGTTCCAGGTGGGCGACAAAGTTTGGCTACATTTGCAGAAGGAGCGCCTCGCTAGGCCCCATCGCAAGATTCTCCTGCTTCGATATGGGCCATACACCATTACCAAGGTTTTGGGAGATAATGTTTTTGAGCTCAGCATTCCCGCATTCCTTGGCCTACGCCCAGTGTTCAATGTGGATTGTCTTCAGTCATACTTTCCACCATTATTGGACACATCTAACATTGCAGAACAGCTCACACCAACAAAGTTAAATTCATAGCACTTGGAACAAGCTACAACTGATTGGATCATGGACACGCAGACTAAGAACACTCACTAGAAGAAGATTCAATTGTATGAAGTTGTCAAAGCCGACCAACTCCTACACCAAGGAAAATGGCTCACTAGGGACCAAGTTCAGCAGAAGTTTCCTCATCTCATGGAGGAACTCAATGCAATGGAGACCATTGCTTCCTAAGGGGGGAGGAATGATTTAGGTGGATATTGGTGGCCACCTGCCTATTCCACATAGATCCCCACCATTGTTTCTTTCAGTTTTTTCATTTTCCTTAATTGTAGCATAGTTTACTATTTTTGGCAGTGTTTTCGGGTCATGAACTTCTGGAGCCGTTTTGAGGCCCTAAACGACATTTTTTTGGCAATATAAAATTGAATAAATTTCATTGAAATCACATTTTCAGTTGTAGTCCTCAGAGAGATCTTTCCAACAAGGTATCATGTGCGCCAAACAGAGATAATATGACCAAGTTACGACCCCAGGAAGTTGGCTGCCAAACTAACCCCATCGGGGCCCATAAACACTTGGTGTTACATCTCCTCGGGTTAGGGTTTTGGTTGTTTAGGGCTTTCTCTTATTGTTCAATAATAAAAAGGCCCTTGAGCCTCATTGTAACTCAGTTCAAAAGCATGTAGCCGCCACATCTCTTCTGAGAGATAAGCTACCATCACCCGAGCTAGTCTCATTTCCATTCTATTTGTAAGCATATTTCATTATTTGATATTAATGAAAGATAATTTTATTTATGTTACATCTTTGTATTATGGTTATATCTGTAATTTGTTGCGTTCCTGTTTAAATGCATCTCTATATTTATGGTTATATCTGTAATTTGTTGAATTCATGTTTAAATGCATCTCTGTATTTATGGTTATATCTGTAATTTGTTGCATTCCTGTTTAATTTCGGATAGTTTGTCTCATTAATTCATATAATGAAATATGCTTACAAACAGAATGGAAATGAGACTAGCTTGGGCGATGGTAGCTTATCTATGAGAAGAGGATGTGGCGGCTACATGCCTCTTACTAAGTTACAATGAGGCTAAAGGGCCTTTTTATTATTGAACAATAAGAGAAACCCCTAAAAAACCAAAACCCTAACCCGAGGAGATGTAACACCAAGAGTTTATGGGCCCCGTTGGGGTTAGTTGGGTAGCCAACTTCCCAAGGTCTTAACTTGGTCATATTATCTTCGTGTGACACGCATGATACCTCATTAGAAAAATCTCTCCGAGGACTACAACTAAAAATGCGATTTCAACGAAATCGCTAGGAGGAATATTGCCAAAAAACGTCATTTAGGGCCCCAAAATGGCTCCTGAAGTTCAGGGCCCAAAAAACTGCCAAAAATAGTAAATTGTGCTACAATTAAGGAAACTGAAAAAACTAAAAGAAACAATAGTGGGGGTCCACGTTGAATATGCAGGTGGCCACCAATATCCACATGGATCAATACTTATGTTGGGATTATGCTTGCATGAACTCTGTAAACTGTTTGCAATAATAATCTATATCTTCCTCATCTGTTGTTGTTTCTCTATCATGATTGGTCTCCTGGTGAGCCATAGTCTCACGTTCTTCTTCGGGGAAAGCAGAATATAGATTTCCTTGCATCTCTTGTGTATCCAACAATTGTTCATCAGGATCCTCTTCTAAATATAAAGGATGAGGGATCTGATCGAGTTGCTCCTTTCTTTCCCTTGGAAGTATTTGTAATGGAGACCTTTTACATTGTGGGTTATAGCCCTAGTTGTTGACTTGAGAACTCTATCTAGAGAGGTTCTTGTTCTCAATTTCAAGCTTTCCAACCTTTTGTGATTAACTCCTGATGATTTTGTCCAGATTGCCCCACTTCGGATCTGATGATTCTCTATCTCGACCAGAGGACGATACCTCTTCTTTCCCTCTTTTGGGTTCATTAAGTTCTTGCTTTACCCTTGACTTCCCTACCAAGGCCATATTTTCTTCCACTTCAAGAGCATCGATCTGAATTTGGTCTAGAGTGAGAGACTTCCTTTCTCTCAGGGTAAAACTAACTTCAGACTCAAAAGCTCCCAAGAAAACCACAAGAGTCGCAGTTGGAGGAGGCTTTATGATCCAGGTGGATGTTGGTGGCCACCCACCTATCCCATTTGGACCCCCACAACTGTCTCTTTCAGTTTTTCTGTTTCCTTAATTATAGCATAGTTTACTATTTTTAGTAGTTTTTCGGGTCCTAAACTTCCGGAGCCGTTTTGAGGCCCTAAACAACGTTTGTTGGGAAATCCACCACTAGCGATTTTTTTGACTAAAAATTGTCTTTTCCGTCCTAGTCCTCGGAGAGATCTTTCCAACGGGCTATCATGCGTGTCAAACGGAGATAGTACGACCAATTCACAACCCTGGGAAGTTGATGTACCAACTTACCCAAAAACGGGGCCCACAATTTGGCGTTTCATCTTCTAGGGTTAGGTTTTGGAATGTGAAGGGTTTTCCATTGTTTCTCAACAATAAATAGGCCCTCGAGCCTCATTGTAACACAGTTTTTGGAGAACGGTTCAGAGGCATGTAGCCGACACATCTCTTCTCAGAGATAAGCTACCATCGCCCTAGCTGGGTTATTTCCGTTTCTATTTGTAAGCATATCTCAGTATTTTACAGTAATGAAATGAAGTATTATTTCCACTGCATATCTGTGTTTATGGTTATCTCTGTAATTTGTTGTGTTCCTGTTTAAATCCAGATCACTTTATGTCACCCAATAGGTTATTATACTGCTTATTAAATCTTTTGATAAATTATGAAGTATCCTCCTTCGAATTTTTTCTTATGGAATTAAACTCAGTGAGGAGGTACTCATGATTCCTCTTTTCTCCCCATTTCTAGGTGAAATCGTCTTCTAGCTCCTCCCAAGTAGTGATGGAGGCATTGGGTAGGCCTTTGAACCACTTTTTAGCTTCTCCATCAGGACTTTGTACGAAAAGTCTCATGACCACATCTAACGGTTCCACGTTTAGGTTCTCAACAAAGGCACCAAAGGTTTTGATGTGCCTATGTGTCATGTTGTCATCTTCCCCATTGAATCTAGGCAAAAGCTTTGGGTAATCTTGGGGCATGACACTTAGGGGTTGAGATAGGTCAAGAGGTGCATACTTATTTAGAAAAAATCCTGGAAGAGCCATCTAGATTAATGGAGGGGGATTAAAATTTTCTTGAGGAACTAGGGTCAAGACCACAGTGGTTGGAGGGGAAGCAATGTATGTCAGGGCCTTAGGAGTAAGTCCTAAGTAGTGAGAAATAGCAGGATGAGAACTAGACGAGGAAACTTCAAAGGCTGGTGAGATGGTAGCACAGTCAGGTGGAGTTTTCTCTTTCCAGACTTTCCTGAAAATTAATTTTTTTGGTTCAGATACAAATGGGGTTTTTTGTTGGGATGTATCTGAGTGAGTATGAGGCATTTTAAAAGCCAAGGTGATGAATGATAATGAGGGGGGTGTGGAGTCGCCAAGGTGATGTGAATGCAATCAGAACAAACTTCGCTCACCTACATGAAGGGTGTTCAATTTGTCATATCCCAAGGGAAAAATCCTTCAATATGTTCCCCGGAAATAGTGCCAAAACATTTTGTGGCTCCCAGAGACAACCTTGCATTGCTTACAAGACCAGTGCCTAAGCACATCTAAATTCTATGTGTCTATTATGGTTTTCTAGAAAAGAGGACATCACATACAATATATATATATATATATATATATATATATATATATATATATATATATATATATATATATATATATATATATATATATATATATATATATATATATATATATATATATATATATATATATATATATATATATATATCTATAAAGTGTCGGTTCATTCACTTAAAGGAGTAAAGCATGTATTTCTGGTATTTCTTCACATATACAAATCTCAGAAGTATGCATAAAAATAGTGGAGGTCAAGTAGTTCAAGTGGATACAGCTTAATAAGCATTTTTCAGAGCGGATGAGAGAGGATAAGAAGAAGGAGTAACTAATCACATATAGCATAAGGCTTCAAGAATTCTATATTGAACACACAGATCTTTAGGCATTAAGGATTTCTATACTTATTTGAGTTACAAGCATAAATAATAGATGAAGGAGGAGCTGAATGCTATGATTCATGTGTTGCATATTTAAAGATATGATTTCAATAGTCCACATAGGCATATGCATAAACAATGTTGAGACAAATGAATCTGTGAAATAGTTACAGGTATTTGCATTAACATGTAAATACTGATGAATCTATGAGGAAGCTTGAAATATTTCTAGCAACTATAATTGCATGAATTTAGGGAAGAAGCATGAACATAAAAATGAGTTTTAATAAAGGGAACACATACTGTAAGACTTGAAGGGGGAATCGCCAATGTTTCCTTGATAGTATGAAAAAATTGTGTTACAATGAGATACAACATGAAAATACCAAGTAGTCTTTCTTTAGGATTTCTTAACCTTTCTTAAGTCTTGCTTTCCCCTATTTATTTGGAGAGGGGAGCAAGAATCTTCATTACAGCAAAATATCTCTAGTCTAGACTCAGTTGTCGGGTCGATTAGTTGTGTTAGTCATAAATGGCTTTGTGGCCCAAAAATATTACATAATTAAATGTCTCATGAAAGGAGGCATGTTACAGTACAGTAAATAAGTAACAATAAGATAAAAAATACACAAAAGCTCTCCTTTCCCATCTCGTGATCATCTCTGCTGCGGGAGTTGTTTTGCTTACGATATGACTTCCTACATAGCTTCGCCGACCTCTGTCCTTTCTTCCTTTATTTCATTCGGTGCCGACTTCCGGATTCGTGTCACAAAAGGCCCCCTTTTTTGTCTGTATGTGCTTGGTTTTGAAAGCTCCATCTCCCTTTAGGGGAATTTTGAGGTCTAAAATGGGACTCCTAAGAAAAATGTACAACCAAAATAAACTTTATCAGAACCAATAAGATTCAAGATGATGATGTCAACCATGGGAGATGATTCACCATTTTTAGAGTAAAAAAGTAAGAAGATTTAAAAATAATAAAATAATAAAGCTACTTTTTCAACTCGTATTTTCAACTTATCTCCCTAAGTTTTTACTCAAATCATGAGTGGGAGTACTCGTTGCATGCAAAATTTGATTCCTCATCCAAGGAGTACCCATGTTGCATACTTTCGATGGACCCCGCTACACGAAAAATGAGAAATACATGAAAAAATGTGATTGCAGTCACGTTTTTTTCATGTATTTCTCATTTTTCGTATAGCAAGGTCCATCGAAAGTATGCAACACGGGTACTCCTTGGATGAGGAATCAAATTCTTCATCCAACAAGTGTTTCCACTATAAATTTGAGTAAACCCATAGGGAGATAAGTTGAAAATATTAGTTGAAAAAATAGTTTTTTATTTTTTCCTTCTAAAATTTGATGATGTAATCTAATATTATTTTATTATTTCCACTATTATTTTATAATTTCCTTAGGAGGCCCATTTTAGACCTTAAAACTCCCCTAATGCTCATTGAAATTCACGGCTACTTTTGGCGTTGACCCAGTCATTTCCATGTCACAGTAAGCTTCTTCTGGATCAGCCCATCCTGTGCTTTGAATGCACCATCTATTCTTCTTAAAACCACAACTTTCGACCCGTTACTCCTTTAGATCCCTGTCCTACACTATCGGTGCCTCAATGTATCAGGTGAGGCTCTCTTGATCGCAATATGGGGGGACTTTCTCATTCTGGCCTCTGGCTATACAAAGTGTTGCGAAACAGACGGAACTTGACCTCCCATAGCTCCTTTCGCCTTAGCCCCCCTTTTGTAACTTTCTTCATATGATTGCGGGCTAGAAAGAGGGGCTTAGCCTTTGGGTGCTAGAGTCCTTTAAACCTATGACTGGGGGTCTTTTCCCTTTGTTACTCAGAATCCTGCATCGCAGTGTTGAATGAACTTTTCATTAAGTTTCTCCCCTAGACAACTATGATCGTTGATACGCAGGATCTGGCCCATCCAAGACATCGCAATCACAACACAGGGAGTGTGGCTCTTTACCCTTTTTCCATAGCACGAGTCGACTAGTCCAGACACGAACCCCTTATAAAATAAAGCGTATGGAATATCGCATCTGGGAGGATCGCTTGCATGTCGCAATTGCAGGTCAAGTGAGACTGAGGTGCATGGAGTGCTTTAACCTGTTTGATCATTGATCACTAATCAGCGGGGGTGACATCATCACTACCACATGTAACCCTACAAGTGGTGACACGTGTCACCCGAAATTTCCCCTATATGACCCATGAAAACGTTGAAACTGCTTGACACATGTCCTCCATATTGCCACCTCATTTTCCATATTGTTGCATCAATAATGATGTCAATTGCCATGTCAGTTATAAGGGCCAATCATATTCTACTGCGTGTCCCCCTAGAGGATAGAGAAAATGGCCTGATCGACCCTGTTTTTGCATGGGTTTCCTTTGTAAAAATAATTTCGACCTTCCTCGGTGATTTTACACCATATCGTAGAATCTCACCCCCCAAAAGATTTTGGAGTGTTAGCCCCTCTGTTTCTCCAATCGTCGATAATGAAAGATTACGAGATTTCCCATCCCCGATCTGCCATACTGCCATGTGGAGGAGAGAGAAAAGGGGTCGCTTGCCTTGGTTTTTCCATGTATTTCCTTTGTTAATCAGATTTTGGTCCTCCTGGCACTTTAACACTAAAGCCCAAATTTCAGTGATTTCATGTGTTATCGGCATCGGTGGCCTTGTGACCCCGTGTTTGTATTACACCCCTTTTTTCCTGTGATCGCTAATATGTGATATCGGTGATCCATGTTGCAGACCTCTAATCTGTTGTGTGCCACGGGCCCTCCGACCACCAATATGTGATATTTTCACCGCCAGGAACCATTGATAGCCGATCTTTATACCCCGTCGATACTTCGTGCCTGCGGGACTTCACCTTTGTTGGGTTTTGTTATATTCTTTCCATGACTAGCCCACGTAGTTAACTGGGGGGTTAGAGGGGGGCTGAGCACCCCCTTCGTTGCGTCAATTGCGTAGTGGGGAGCTCACATGGGATTTGAGAGGTGTAGGTAACCCCACTCTATGGGGTCCGGGGCAGTGCCCCAGAAAATTTTGGTTTTGGACCCTATGTTAGGTTGGGCGGACCCACCTATGGTTTTGTGCATGATTTTCACACATGGTTTTAGACGCGATGGTTTTCGGTCCATGGTTTTGGAAGCGATGGTTTTCGGTCCATGGTTTTGGAAGCGATGGTTTTCGGTCCATGGTATTGGATGCTTTGGCATATATAAATATGTATTGTAACATTGAAAGGAACATAATGAAAAATCAAGCTGGTAGTCTCGGTTTTGGGATCCAGGGGAAAATCTTTATGTATATGTATTTTATGTGTTATCCTCTCGCATTGTTTATTTTATCTGTTCTAGAATTCGTATGCAGGCAATTTCTGTATGAGGTTAAAACCTACATTTGGTATCAAGTTGTTTTGGCTTCAAGGGGACACCTTTGTTACTGAGGGGTTTCGCTCAAGCCTGTGGTATACCCTGTTCAGTGGGAGATCTGCGAGATCAATTCTGGTGGTGAAAGAAGATGGCGAGCAGTGGAAAGATAGAAATCGAGAAATTTAATGGTCAGAGTTTTGAGTTGTGGAAACTCAAGATGGAGGATCTGTTGGTGGATAAAGATCAATGTATCGTGATAGATCCGGGTACTAAACCAACGAGAGTGTCCAATGAAGAATGGAAGAAGTTGGATCGGAAGGCAAAGAGCACAATAGGATTGTGTGTCTCAGATTCATTATTGCTGAATTTATTAGAGGAAGCTATGACGAAGGCTTTGTGGGACAAGTTAGGGACTTTGTACCAATCTAAGTCTCTGGTCAATAAACTATTCCTGTAGAAAAAGTTGTATAACCTGCAGATGAAAGATGGAGACTTGGTGACAGAGCATATGAACGCATTTAATACTATGGTAAGTCAGTTAGCATCTGTTGATATTAAAATTTCAAATGAAGATAAGTGCATCAGTTTGTTTTGTTCTCTACCAGATTCGTGGGATAGTCTGGTTATTGCAATAGGTAGCAATGTAACTGCCTTGCAGTTTGATGAAATAGTCTCAACCTTGCTGACGAAGGAGATGAGACGGAAAAATATGGAGAGCCAGAATGGTGATGCCTTGTTTGTATGAGGATGGTCCCAGAACAGAAACAAAAATAATTCATCGAGTGGGAGATCTAAATCTATAGGGAGATCTAAATCTCCAGGAAAACCTATAAAATTGGTGTGCTGGAAATGCGGAAAGGAAGGGAACTACAAAAGGGACTGTAAATCTAAAGCTCCTGATAAAGGAAAGGGATCTGATGATGCTCCTTCTGCAGAGGCGAAAACCACCTCAGATGAAGGTGGGGATGTGTACTTGGCTTCTTCAAGTACACATGTAGATCATGAGGCATGGTTGATTGACTCAGGTGAACACTTTCACTTCACTCCCCATAGAGAGTGGTTCTGAAAGTATGAGAAATACGATGGTGGTGATGTCTTCTTAGGGGATGATAAGAAGGCTAGAATCGTTGGTCGTGGAAAAGTAAAGTTGAAGTTGGAAGGAGGAAGGGTTAGAACACTTCTGGGTGTCCTACATATTCCTGCATTGGCCAGAAAGCTGATTTCTGTAAGCAAGTTGGAAGATGCAAGTGTAAAAACAGTGTTCGAGAAGGATACCTGCAAGATGGTTCGAGGAGCATTGGTATTGATGTGGGGAGTTCGTATTGGAACTTTGTACAAGCTGCAAGGTAGCACAGTTGTTGATGGGTGCAACAGTTCTACGGTTCCTAAAAGTGGAGCAGAAAATCTAGTGGTCTCTGGAGAGAAGACCATGTTGTGGCATCAAAGGCTTGGACATATTGGAGAGAAGGGCCTTCGAATACTTCATGGTAAAGGTATGGTAGAAGGTATGAGTAACAGCTCTCTGGATTTTGATTTCTGTGAAAATTGTGTATATGGGAAGCAGAATCGGGTGAGTTTCCCCTTTGGTGGTAAGAGGGCGAAACATATATTAGAGCTTGTGCACAGTGATGTGTTTGGACCTGTGAAGGTTCCATCACTGGGCAACTCTGTGTACTATGTATCATTTATAGATGACTTCTCAAGGAATACATGGATATATTTCCTTAAGAAGAAATCTGAAGTCTTTGACAGGTTTAAAGAATTTAAGGCTCTGGTGGAAAACCAGATAGAAAATAAGATAAAGGTGCTAAGGACAGATAATGGTGGCGAGTTTTGCAGTAAGGAATTTGAAGAATTCTATAAGAAGTGTGGTATAGCATGGTAGAAGACTACTCCATATACACCTCAGCAAAATGGAGTTGCAGAAAGAATGAACAAGACGTTGATGGAAAGGGCAAGAAGCATGCTCAGTGGTGTTGGGTTAGGACAAGAATTTTGGGCAGAGGCGGTGGAGACAACATGTTACCTGGTCAGCAGATCACCTTCATCGGCGTTGGAGGATAAGACTCCTCAAGAGGTATGGACTGGTAAGAAACCCTCTCTTTCACATCTGAGGGTATTTGGATGTGATGCATATGTACATGTTCCATAGGAGAAACGAACCAAGTTGGATAGTAAATCTGAAAAGTGCATCTTTATTGGGTATAAGGATGCTTTAAAGGGTTATAAGCTTTGGAACCCAGCAACAAGGAAGGTTGTGTATAGCCGAGATGTGGTGTTCAGAGAGGTGAAAGATGTTATTAAACATGAAATCCAACCAAAGGAACCTGAGAAGATAGAGTTTGAGCTAAAGGAGGAAGAATCAGACTCTACAACAAAGGAGGAATCAGAAGATGAAGAGCCACAAAGTCCGGGTGTGAGAAGATTAGTTCGAGAAAGAAGGCCGCCAGAAAGGTATATTCCATCTACTTTCTGTTCAAATTTTTCTTTATCTATTACTGATGATGATCCTAGAACTATGAAGGAAGCAATAGATTCAGAGGATGGAAAACTCTAGAAAGAGGCCATGGTTGATGAAATGGCATCTTTGCACAAAATGAGGCTTGGGATCTGGTGGAGTTGTCGGCTGGAAGGAAACCCATTGGAAGCAAATGGGTGTTCAAGAAGAAGACAAATGCAAAAGGAAATGTGGAGAAATACAAAGCTTGGTTGGTAGCAAAAGGTTATTCCCAAGTGCCGGGAATTGATTTTGGTGATATTTTTCTCTTGTTGCTAAGGTAACTTCTATTAGATTACTTTTATCTGTTGTTGTTGCTTTTGATTTTGAGGTAGAACAGATAGATGTGAAGACATCATTTCTTCACGGGGATCTGGAAGAGGAGATCTACATGAAGCAACCTGAAGGTTTTGCGGTGAAGGGTAAGAAAGAACTGGTATGCAAGTTAAAGAAGTATCTGTATGGGTTAAAACAGTCACCAAGGATGTGGTATCAGAAATTTGATACATTTATACGGGGACTTAGCTTCACAAAAAGAAAATTAGATCGCTGTGTGTATTTTAAATTAATTGGTGACTGTGTTATTTATCTGGTCTTATATGTGAATGATATGTTGCTGGTTGGAAATGAAAAAGAAATTATCCAGGATTTGAAGACCCAATTGTCCTCCAAATTCGACATAAAAGATCTTGGTGCTACAAACTATATTTTGGGCATGGAAATTAAAAGAGATCGGGCAAAGAGGAAGCTCTGGTTAAACCAGAGGAAGCATGTCGAGACAATATTGTAGAGGTTTAATATGCAAGATAGTAAACCGGTGAAGGTTCTTATTCCTGTAGGTGTAAAGTTATCTGCTGAACAGTGTCCCAAGACACAAGAAGAGGAAGAGGACATGTCCTGTGTTCCATATGCAAGTGCAGTCGGTAGCCTGATGTATGTGATGGTTTGTACTAGACCAAACATTGCACATGCAGTGGGAGTATTGAGCAGGTTTATGTCAAAACCAGGAAAGGAGCATTGGACAGCAGTGAAGCGGGCTTTCAGGTATTTGCGTGGCACTAGTGATTATGGTTTGTGCTACCAAGGAAGACCAGGATTGGACAGAGTGTTGGATATCTGTGGCTTTGTTGATGTAGACTGGGCTGGAGATTTGGATCAAAGAAGATATACAAGTGGGTATGTGTTTAACCTATTTGGAGGTGCAGTCAGTTGGATGAGTAAGAAACAATCTGTAGTGGCACTATCAACTACAGAGGCAGAATACATGGCAGCCACTCATGCAAGCAAGGAAGCAGTTTGGTTGCAAAGATTGTGTTCAAGTATGGGTTAGTACAGGGAGTTATAAGGATATACTGTGATAGCTAAAGTGCAATTTTCTTGGCAAAGAACCCTGCATATCATTCAAAGACAAAGCACATTGATGTTCAGTATTACTTTGTGAGGGATATGATAGAAGACAAAAAGGTGTTGTTGGTAAAGGTGGACACTTTGAAGAATACTGCAGATGCATTGACAAAATCTATGAGCTCTGAGAAGTTCTCTTGGTGTAGAGAAACAATGGGCGTTATAGGGCTGGATAAATGACTAAGCTCTCTTGTGGCCCCTGTGGAAAGAAAACAACAAGTGGGAGAATGTTGGGTTGTGTTATATTGTTTCCACGACTAGCCCACATAGTTAAGTGGGGGGTTAGAGGGGGGGTCGGAGCCCCCCCCCCTTTCATTGCACCGATTGCGTAGCAGGGGGGTCACAAGGGGTTTGAGGGGTGTAGGTAACCCCACTCTATGGGGTCCAGGGCAGCGCCCCAGAAAATTTTGGTTTTGGACCCTATGTTAGGTTGGGCGGACCCACCTATGGTTTTGTGCATGATTTTCACACATGGTTTTAGATGCGATGGTTTTCGGTCCATGGTATTGGATGCTTTGGCATGTATAAATATGTATTGTAACATTGAAAGGAACATAATGAAAAATCAAGCTGGTAGTCCCGGTTTTGGGATCCAAGGGAAAATCTTTGTGTATATGTGTTTTATGTGTTATGCTCTCGCATTGTTTATTTTATGTGTTCTATAATTCATATGCAGGTAATTTCTGTACGGGGTTAAAACCTACAGCCTTAAGCCGATTTGAAATTGTGATAAGCCCCTGGGTCCCGATATGCGATTTGCCCTCATACTTAGTCATTTTCTTAGTTTTCGGGACTTTCCAAGGGTAACTTCAACATGCTCTAACTTCTGATCCAGAAGTCCATTCTTGGACTTATATATATTGTTGGAAAGATATTCCCGAGAACTATGCAATAGAGTGGGTTTGATTAAACTCTAAGATCTTTTGTGGCCTAGGAACGTGACTTCAAACTTTAGTGCTCTTGGGCAACCTTGACCAATTGAAGCCCACAATGCAGTGAGTGACAACACTGCACATGCTTCAGAACTAGTTGGATACAAGTTCCAAGACCATATACTTGGATGCCATGGAGGCAAGAGTTCGCTTTCAAAAAGACACCATCAAACATTTTGGGGACACCATCATGCAGTGCTAAGCTTGGCATCAATATGTGATCGAGAAGCACCAAGTGGAGGTTTCTGAGTTGGTCTTTCCCCAAACTTTAGAATCATAGTGTTTTGTCTTGTTAGGTTGTCTCTAGCCTATTTTTTCTTACATGGGTACATGTGGAAATGTAATATTATTTGTAAATATGTTGTAAGTGAAATTCCAAGTGTCATTAGTGGAATGTGAAAAGTCGTCATGTTATGTAATGAGTTACTTGTAAGGAAGATAATGAGTCGTGAATTAGGGGGATTTTGAGTTCTAAAATGGGCCTCCTCAGGAAATTATAAAATACTAGTGGAAATAATAAAATAATATTAGATTACATAATCAAATTTTAGAGGGAAAAAAGAAAAAAAAATTGTTTTTGCAACACGTAATTTCAACTTATATCCCTATGGGTTTACTTACATTCCGAGAAAAAACACTTGTTGGATTCATAATTTGATTCCTCATCCAATGAGTACCCATGTTGCATATTTTTTATGGACCATACTACACAAAAAATGATAAATAAATGAAAAATGTGATTGCAATCACATTTTTTCATGTATTTCTCATTTTTTGTGTAGAATGGTCCATTGAAAGTATGCAACATGGGTACTCTTTGGATGAGGAATTAAATTTTTCATCCAATGAGTACTCCCACTCAAAATTTAAGTAAAACCTCAGGGAGATAAGTTGAAAATGCAAGTTGAAAAAGTAGTTTTATTATTTTACTATTTTTTAATCCTTTTACTTTTTTACTCCAAAAATGGTGAATTATCCCCCATGGTTGGCATCATAATCTTGAATCCTATTGGTTCTTAAAAAGTTTATTTTGATTGTACATTTTTCTTAGGAGGCCCATTTTAGACCTCAAAATTCCCCTAATGAGAGTAGTCAAAGAGTCACAAAAGGGAATGTTAAGGGTCACCCCACCCTTTGTTATAAATAGAACCTCATAACTCATATAAGGGGATTTTAGGAGCCAAGATTTTTCCTATGCTTAGGTTTAGAAAAAGCTCAAGAGTATTGTGAAGAGCCTTGGGTTCTCCATAGCGTAGAGCGAGTATACTTCCTTGGAGGAGCAAGCGTTCTTGACTGTAATGTTCCACTATTGGCGCTAGTGGTCACAATGGTGTATGTAAGAATGAAACTTTCACTTATAATAATAATATCAGAGCCAACACGCTTTCATGCATATGTTGTTAATGTAGTTGGACTATTCTGGTTCATTTAACAATGTATGTTGTTTAACCTATGCATTTTCTTATGAACTACTTTGTATAAAATTGTACGAATCATGTTGAATGTGTGTTTTTAGATTAAACGATCACTTTAATTTGTGGATTATTCTGCATTTTAGCTTGTGATGTCATTCCGCTCTTGTGTTCCTTTCAAGCTGCGTACTATTACAGGATTTTAAGGGGTGCACTTCCTTTTCCCCTCCATGTGTTAGAACCTTCACAGAGTCACACATGTTCTCTCACCCAAAGTTGGGACTCCTACTCCAAAGTTGGGACTACCAACCACTATTGGGAATCCTACTCCAAATGGTTTGAGAATGACAAGATGAACCCTTGAAGTCTGTTCTGAATTTCTACACATATTTCATGACTTCTATCCAAATCATAACCCTGGCATGTTTCTCTTACTTATATATCCCTAAGGTATATACAATTTTATAATATAACCCTAGGTTTATAATAACCCTGACATGTTTATAATATAGCTTAGGTTTATAATATTTTCACGACAGCCACGATCAGGAAATTCAAGATGATGGACAACAACATCCTCATGATCTGACGAATCATAAAGAGGGAATGACAAAAAATGAGAAATTTCACCCTCTATGTTTCTAGAAAGGTAAGATGAGAGTTTGGATGGATCGGGGAAGATAGATTTGTCCTCTCCTCAATACAATGAAAAATTGGCATTCCACGTGTTCTGAGAATGATTGAAAATAGACACATCTGGAAATTAATTTTCACAAGATGGAATAGAAATGGAAGAATTGTGGAAGATGTCAAGATAAGGCAGACGAGGTGCACATAGAAGGAGGTCATCCTTCATCACAGCTTCTTGTTCAGATTCCCACACATACTCATTAAAAATGATAGCACAGGTTGGTTGTTCAACACCAAATCCATCCAAAACTTGATCCTCATGAACATCACATGTGAGATCTGAGATAGATGAACACAACACACCAAAATCCAGAGCATTAAAGGGACCGATGGATAGAGGATGAGGAGATAATACCACATGACAACCATCGGAGCTTTAGTCCAAATCTGCGCAAAAATCATGAGCACATGGGGTAGGAGGAGATTTTGATAGATCAACATGTGAATTCTCAACTTGTCTTGCCTCTACATGCAGAGCTAGAGCTGTTTGATGAGAAGGGGACAAAGGGTCACTTGGGACAACAACCTTATCCATATCATATTTAGAAGCTCTAACACCGAGGTATGTTGGGAGCAGTAGGAAAGATTTTAACTCTTGCAGATTCTCAGAAACATGAAAAATATATTGAAATCGTTGATCTAAAATTCCTAGTCAACTTCATCTTGAGGAAATTCACAACAATAATAAAGAAAACGGTTGTGAAAATCTTGAAGAGATTCGTCCAGTGATTTTTTCAATTTTAAGATTTTTTTATTAAGGGATTTACAGTCCTAAAGAATGAAAGAACGACATAATTCTCCGAACAAGGATCAAAAGAGTGTATAGAGGTTGCAAGAAATGTGAGACACCATTTCTTTGTGCACCCTTCGAATGTGAAAGTGAACAACCTACAGGAAATGTCATCCGACAGGACATCATGTTTGTTGCAGAAGCCAAAAAAAGAAACGGTGGGCCTGAAAAAGGTTGTTCCATCCTCACCATTGAACTTAAATATGGACAAGTCATCTATGATGCTCACCAGCACTTCAAAATCAACAAAGTTAGATAAATATGTCAGGGTTATGATTTGGATAGAAGTCATGAAATATGTGCATAAATTCAAAATAGACTTCAAGGGTTAATCTTGCCATGTGGCCCTCCTTCTAGCACTAGAAATGTTGATGGTGTTGGACCCACCAATATTCGGGGGATCTCCCTGATATGAAGTCCCTAGCGGTTTCCAGTGGAATAATATTATAAACCTAAGGTATATATCTAAGATAAATATTATAAACCATAGAATAAATGTGGTTGACCATGATTTCATTCATTCACCTGATCATGATTCTTATTTGTCTATTATTGATCTTTCTAAGCCACCAGTATTTGATTATCCATATTCTGATGAATTGGAAACTCCTCAAGTTGTCGAGGCACTTCATCCCAAGATGATGGTTATGTCAGGTTCTTGTAGCCTTGAGTTTAGTTCCACTTCGGATTAGAAATCTATTGAGATTTTCTAGGATACTGATCGCTCTGTTGTTTACATTAAAAATCAATCTATTTCACAGTTCTCGCATCCTCCACCAAAATTACAAGATCCTATTGCTCAAGCATGGGAGGAGTCGTACGTAGCAAGCACTGTTGTGAAATAAAAGTTTTCTTCTTTCTTTGAGTTTGCTCTTTTTTCAAGTTCGAAGGTGTGTACATGTTTTTCTTCCACACGCAATGTGATAGGACACCATGATGCATCCTTAGAGTGCCTTTCATGTGCTTTTATTTTTTTCTTTTCAGTGGATGCATTCAAGCTTTGAACATATTGGTTTACATTTGTTGTATCTTTCTTGTCTGTTGGTTTGCTTGCATATCTTTACAAGTTTTTTTGTGATCCAAAGTTGGTTGTGGATTGGTCTAATCAACACTCTATATGTCACACACACACTCTTTCAAGCATATTGGATGAAATCATGATGGTTAAATCTCATTTTGTGACTTCATATCTTTCCAACATATTTACACGGAAAGGAATACACTTTCTGACGGGCTATCCAAAGAGGGCTTGCAGCAGGTGTTTGGTACTTGGCATGTGAAAGAGAAGTCTGGGCATGATCATTATCAATACTATTACCAGCCATTCACTAAGATAGCATAGCACAGAGCAGCACAGCAAGGGGCTTTTTGATATATTTTTCCTTTTTGCATTATCAGAAAAATATCATATGTATATGATAATTTTAGACTTTTCTTGGAAGATGGACACATCACAGATACTGGATTTGTTTTCATTTATATATGTATATGTATCGTAGCATTTATTACAGACTATTAGATGATTGTTGATCACACAACAGTCACATTTTGGCTTGATATGCAACCCGTACAACATGTAATTTTCTTTATTTTCATAATGAAAATTACGATTTTTCCTGTAGGAAAAAAAATGGTAGAGATAGAGATAAAGAACTATATATATATATATATATATATATATATATATATATGGAAACATTGGTCAAAGATAAAAATATTTCAATAGAAATTTTATATGTGATGATGATGATGATGAACGAAGAGTCTAAACATTGCAATTAGAAAAAATATGTAAATCAATTGAATCAGTCAACACAATTCCCTCAACATGGATTCGAATCCTGGCATTTAAATTGTGTGTGTAGCTTGAGTAGGCCTAATGATTAAGAACATGTGATACCACATAAAGGGTCACATGTTCAAATCTGTCTTTGTATACTTTAGCAAAAGAAAATTTTATATTACTTTCAACTACGGCTTCCAAGTTTCTTGAATTTTCAAATCTATAATGGGTTGAGATCCCTTAAGGTGTAATCCTCTCTATATTTTATATTATAAAAAATGTTTACAACAATCCCTCTCAACGCATGATATATTGGGAGTTAAGATAGATTTATACTAGTTACATTAAATTTGTGTAGAAAAAAAAATAACAAATAAAAAATTCTATAAGGAGTTGATCAACCTTATTCTAGAATATCAAAAGTATCCATGTTTTCACTAGCATAAATAAGGAAATCAACATTGATAAAATAAGAACAAAATCACATGAGCTACATAGTGAAACAAAGCATTAAAAAATTCCTAAATTGTAGTGGGTGGAAATAAATTGTCATATTTGTGACCATCATTAGTTTAAATATGAAAAATATTTTTTCCTAAAATTTCCTAAATACATCCACATTGAAAGTATCAAATGTTGGTTGGAATACCTACATTTATAACCTTTTAACTCATCAAAAATATAATTATTTAGAAATTCTTTTTTAAAGTACTTTTAACATATCCCCAATCAAGGTGTGAGCTGGATTCAATGGGTACATCCTGGCCCACTATATAATGCAGATCCCAAGGAAATCTAAGGCCATCCTCCACATGCATGCAACACTTGGAGTGGTGGCAACGTGCATGCAAGGGTTAAATGTCGACTCGGAAGGTTACAGAGGCATTAAGAAGGTCAAGAAGGTAAGTTTACCCTCCGTCGTGTTTGGTAATTTGGTCTATGTGCTCCATTCATTGTGGATATGGTCTAGGTTGCTCATCTTGGGGAAGACATCGGCCCATTCTCCTATTGTTCAAGGTCTTTGTCACGGTTATGTCTCCACTCTTAATTTTGTTATCCCTACATCTATGGGCCTCTATCTCTACCTTTGGGTATCTGGGGTGAATGGAATAGTGTTATTCAGGTGTGCATGGAAAGGGGTTTCTTTGGATTGCGGCATGTTTGGGTCAATTATGTGTGTCGAGTCTCTAGTATTTTATGTTCCTGTGTCAATGTTTGATGAAATTTGGCTATCCCCCATGGGTTTACGTGTGGTTTGGCCTATGGGTCGCTCAGGGTTTCATTGCGCTCCCTGCCTTCGTTATGGTTTTGTTTTATGGACAGCCCTGTTTGGTTATTGAGGACCCTGATTAATTAAGGTTTTGGTCTATGGACAACCCTGCTTACTGTCCCGATCTTGGTGGACACAGTGTCATGGTCTGGTATAAACTATGTGAAGCGTTTTGTGTCAGTTGTGTCCCTGTGTTAATGGTATCTGGAATATGGTTACGACGCATGGTTGTGTGTGGGACCTGGCCTAGGGGAAGCTCAAGGTTCTATTGCTCTTTATTTCTCCAATGTACAGGACTTTTGCTTGAATTGATTATAGATGAGCTTGCCCTGGCCACTTCTGGATGTATGCATGTGGATAATTCAGTTTGTAAGAATAGGCGCAACCATTGCGGGCATTTTTGGAGCAATGGTAGGTGCAGGACTGTAACACTATGTTAGTGGCCTGTCAACAACAAGCTTTCAATTTGGCTCCTTATTTTCTTGGTCTCTTATGAAATTTCATTGGCAGGTGTTCAAGGATAGAGTGACCCCCGGCAGTTTCTTGCTCCCGAGTAGATTATGTTTGGGTCGGCTTCTAGATATAGAGATAATCAATTATTCAACTTGCAGGTTCATCAAAATGGTTCGAGCCTCTGGTAAAGGAAGGAATGGTCGGCGAGCCCGCGGTCGCGGGAAACATAGGAAAGTGTCCCCTTCTCAGGCTAGTCAACCCAGCTCATCTGGGAGAACTGTGCGTGGGCATAAATCGACATCTAGGATTAACCAAGAAGTAGTCCAGGCATACCATTCGGGCAAGTTCGACAACGGTTAGACAGCTCATAGAAGAATGGGAAGAGGATATTAAACAGAAATAGACAATTTTGGAAATTGATTTGGATGAGTGGAAAACATTGGTTCCTAATTTTGGACATACCCACGGAAGATCCACCCAATACAAGAAAATGATCCATTTATACTAGATGATGAAGATCCTTTTGACTAAATCCCTGGAGCAGTTCCCAACATGCATTCATATGTCATCCCATGGGAACTCAAATTATACCAATGATTTTCAAAAGATCCATTTCCAATTGCAGCAACAAAATGGACACCTCAGTTGCATCGAGCAGCACATCCCATGTATTCCTCACATGGAGCTACGAAGCTCTTGATTCCGCCGAGGATCAGTAGAGTGACAGTGAACCCCTATTTGTAGTTTTTGTATGAATTAGTTTCACATTTTTAGGAATGTTTTCAGTTATGTTTGTGATTATCTAGACAGTAGGAAGAACAAAGACACTCACACATATATAGCGTGGCTAGTAAGACATTTTATTTTTTGTTTTTGGATGGCTTATCATGTTGTTAGGTGGCCAACACACCTGGTTTCCCATTGGGCCGGTTGAGGCCACCTAATCATATGAAATGTGGATGTAAACTACTTTTTTGATAGCAAATTAATGGAAAGGACCTACCAAGCTTACAAAAAAAAAATACAAATAAAATACAAATAAAAATTTTGGGGGTGACATGTATAAGAAGGGCTATCCACAACCATAAATGGACAATTATATATACCTACACATGGATCCTTGAAGTCATTACTTAACACGATAGAAGCTTATGCCTTTTATTTCATATTCTATGAGAAAACAACTTTATGATCGACTCTCCAACCAATTTGGTTGCTAAGGAAAAATGTCAAGAATCAATTATCAACAACAAGGCTTATACACAACCCATCCCTTAATTTAATATATCAAACACATGATGGTTCGTTAACATCACATATGGTGAATTAAAAGACATTCACACCCAACGAAGAAGGGAAACCAACAATAATGCCTTTCCACCACTAACACATGTTTTTTTTTCCTTACATGGATTCTAATGAGTGTTATATTTTCATACTCTAATATTAAGATAGGATTATAACAATGTAAACTTTGAAACGGGAACTCATACTATTACCCATTTTTTTGAGGTAGCAAAAAAATCAACAGATTTTGAAAAGTGTCGATTCAGAATACACAATTTTTTTTAACATATTTTTGACACGTTAAATACATATTTTTTAAATGCTAATGATTTTCATGATGATTTTGAAAAGTGTTGATGAGGCATCAACCCCATTATTTATTTAACCATTCTTCAAGTTGACAAAAAAATTAAAAACATTAAAAATTTGAAGCAAAAAAAACAACAATAATAATAATAATAAGTAAATAAAAATATATAATAAAACATAACAAAATTAAAAAAACATGGAAATATATAAATATATATATATATATATATATATATATATATATATATAAAACAAAAATATATATATATATATATATATAAAAAAACAAAAAACCAAAAAAACTAACACGTAAAAATAAAAACAAAATTAACTTATAAAATGATACAAATTTAAATAAATATATTTAAAAAATAAAAATATAAGGAAATATTTAAATTAAAAAAAAAAAGTTAGAATAAAAATCAAAATTTCAAAAAAAATAAAAAATAAATAAATAAATAAAAATTTAAACATTCAAAAAAAGGGAAAAAATTGCACCACGAATGTTTAATTTTTATTTTTTCCAATATATTTTTATTTTTTTCATGTATTTTAAAAGTTCTATTATTAATTTTTTTATAAATTTTATAGTTTTATGTTTATTTTTTTATTTTTTCAATGTGTTTCTTTTTGTATCTTAAGTTTTATTTTTATTTTTCTTATTTCTTTAAATATTTTTATAATTGTTTTTTAGGTGTTTTTAATTATGATTTTGAAATGTTTAATTTTTATTTTTTCCAATATATTTTTATTTTTTTCATGTATTTTAAAAGTTCTATTATTAATTTTTTTATAAATTTTATAGTTTTATGTTTATTTTTTATTTTTTCAATGTGTTTCTTTTTGTATCTAAAGTTTTATTTTTATTTTTCTTATTTCTTTAAATATTTTTATAATTGTTTTTTAGGTGTTTTTAATTATGATTTTGAATTTTATTGTTTTGAATTTTTTTGTTATGTTTTTTTTTTAATCTCTTTTTCTTTAATGTTTTAAATTATCTAATTTGCAAGAAAAAAAATTAATGTATTAAATTGTTTTGTTATGTTTTTTTCTTAACTCTCTAATAAAGTATTTTTATTTTTTTTTGGGTTCTTTTTCATTGACATTTTCTTTAATCATGTTTTTAAATCATTTTTGTTTTTATTATTTATTTCTTGATATATATATTTTTTTCTTCCTTTTTTTTATCTTTTTAGGTTAATTTTGTATTTTTTTCCCGATTTTATGTTTGATATTTTTTTTTGTCTTTTCTTATATATTTTTATATATTTATTTTTTTGTCATATTTTAAATTTAATGTTTTTTTTTTTTTACTAATATATATTTTTATTTACTTTTTTATTTTTTCGTTGTTTTAATTTTTGTTTTTATTTGTAAACTTGATGAAATTTTAAGTTTTCTCGCAGTTATGATAAAATCTTTTATGCCAATATTTCAAATTGTTGAAAATTTATTCTGCAAAAAACAAACAAACAAACATTATTTCAACATCAACACTTTTCCTTTTAAGGATGTTTTTGCACCAAAAGAATTGGTTTTCAATGTCATTTTTAAAACATGTTGAAAATTTGCCCCCATAAAAATTTAAAAATAAAAAAAAAATGGTATTCCAACATCAACGCTTACAGTTTTTGAGTTGTTTGCCTAGAGTTCTCGTTATGAGTTTACAGTTCGCGTTCCAAAGTTTACATTGTTTTATTAGGATGCTTCTGAACTAGACAAGAACAAGTTTATTTTTTCAAGCTTTATCAAAAACCATATGACGTTGGTGTAATGAGAATGATGACTTCTAGCATCCAACCCCTTTTATTGGTATAATTCAAGGCTTGATTCCCTTTCCCAAGAAGAGGTAATTCCATTATTAACTCTATATTATTTATATATCAATGACATATTCTAGAATAGAATTTTCTTTCCCAAAAAATTCTAGTGAATTCAAGTGCATAATTTCATAACCCTGAATGTGTGCATTTCAATTTTCCCCCACAGATTGAGCCTCTTCCTCTTGTCCTTCGTGATATCCATCTCCAACCGTTCATTGACTTAGGAACATGGATTATAAAAAATGGTGTCTCTTCCTCTCGTCCTTCGTGATATCCATCTCCAACCTATGGTTCATTGTCTTAGGAACATGGATTATAAAAAATTGTGTGAAACTTCCACATGACCATTCTATCCAAAATTTCCAGATGGTCAAGTTACCAAAAAACTAAAAATAATTTAAAAGTGGAAACCATTATGGAAATTTTGCTTCAATATAGAAGCAATTATCAGAAATTGCTGATCAAAGATCTTTGTCAACAATAACCCTAGGCTACCACGAGGAGTTGAGGGGATTCCCACTCCATGATATTGAAATTGTTCACCACTAAACACAATCTATTCTTGGAAAAACTGTTCAATGTTGCCTACAACACAAGGGTACTTTCACTTAGCCTTTTCCAATGGACACCAAAGCTAACCAATTTCGTTTATTATTACACTGTAAGCTCTCTCTATAGAAATCCATATTGATAAAAAACAAATGGCTTTTTGAATTACGGGTAGGCAATCTTTTATACAACTCTACTACAAACTTTTTCTATAGTAATTTTTTTATATATTTTTTCCAATCCTTCTTATATGTGTATAAAAAAATATTCATTATTTTTAAAATTCAGATATATTAAATTTAATTTTAATAAATATTAATATCATCATTGTCTATAAAATATCTAAATTATAATAAATAATAATAACTAAAATTAATATACATATTAAATTATATTTTTTATTAAAATTAAAAAGTGAATTTTAATTTTTCCACTTTACACATCCTAAACTAAAACGAATCTATTAGATATGATAAGAGTTAGCTTAATTAATTAAATTCTATAAAAGTGGCATTCCATGTTTACTATTTTTCAAATAAAAAAAAATATTATTATTAAAAAAATATTTAGATCAAAATCACCTGAAAGTAAATTTTTAACTCTAATAATCAAATCTAAGTGAAGCGAATCAAAAGTTAAAATAGATTTGTAACTATAATAATGAAATATAAGTGAAATAAATTAAAAATTAAAATAGATATTTAATTAATTTGAGTAAAATAAATTAAAAGTTAAAATAGAGATATGCAGAGTTGGAATTTCAAAAAAAACCAGCCTATCAAATTTGATGCTTTTTAGAATTTCCAACTCATTTTTATAAAATCAAACTAAATTTTTGAAGATTTTGTAATTTTTAACCTACATTTAAAAAGCAAATCACCCCGTAACAAATAATTATGTACAATGCATCACGAATTGTTTTTCAAATAATGAGGACATCTTACCCTGCTGTTCTTGGAGATCCCAACATTCCATTGACACAGCGCAAGAAAGAGTGGCAAGCAGGCGACAGTAGAAAGTGGTCTTCAGTTCCCCATGAACCGTCCTTTAATTGGCATTTCAAAATCCATTCCACTGTTTCAGGAAATTGCGGTTGATCACGGCCATCAATGGCGGGGACTCTCGCCACCCATGCTGTGTCATAAGCAAATGGACTCATTAATTCCCCATCTCCAATCGCCCTAGCCATAGATTTAATCTCGCTAATAAGTGTCTTGCACGTTCTATGAGGCTGGAATACTGAAATTACGAACGATAGTAATTTAACTGGAGCATCACGAGTATATTATTTGTAACCATTAAACCTATATTATAATAGATATTATAGGTGAGAAAATTTATCATAATTTAGATGTCAAATTCAAATGAAACAGTGAGTACAGTTATTTTTAGTTAGACTTTGTTGAAGGAAAATCACTAACATTATTTAAGGAAAATGACCTTCATCTGGAATAACAAACTGTCCATTAGTGATCTGTAAAGGGATAGGTTTTCACAGCTCCTAGATGCCTCTGGGTATTAGGCGTTTAACCTGTTTCTTACCTCTGAGGAAGAGGAGTTCTTAACCAAACAAAAGCGAGTTTTTTAACGCATACTCCAAGCCCAATCTCATATATATAAATAAAAACAAAAAGCATTGATTTTTTTTAAACACATTTTCTAATTATATATATATAAATTAAAACAAGAAGTTGTAAATTAAAATTTGGTTTTTTTTTTAACATATTTTTTAATTGTTTTGTGTGGTAAAGATATGGTGATTCAAAATTTACCTCATATATTGGAAAAACTAGTTTGAATTAGGAAATATACATAATCTCAGTATTATAAGATTTTTCATTTTTTCAAATAATAGAACCAACCTTTCATTTAGAAAACTAAAACATAGAATTGAATGATTAGAATATTTTAAAAAATCAAAAATAAATCAAAATTTGAAAAATGCAGCTTTAAATATTTATTTTATGAAATCATATAAATATCTACTCTGATTTAGCAATTTCAATTAAATGAAATGACAATTGGTTTTTTTTCAATTAAAAAAATTGCCTATAGAACAATTTTCGAGAATTGGGCCACTAAACAATGTAGACAAAATTTAGACCAAATCTCTCTACTTAATTTTTTTTTTAAACCACATGGTGAATCGGTAACTGCCAGTGCCAGTCCTAATCTCTGGGAGACCCTACCAGGGGTACATCCAACCACCTGCAAGTAGGGTATACTAAGATCCTATGATTTTAGCAAGGGCAGACTCACGTGCCGCAAAAGACAGGATTGGGGAATCCGCTCATCCTATGATTTTAGCAAGAGCAGAGCAAACTCACATGCGGCCAATACAGATTTGGGGAATCTGCCCCCTTAGCTTCCACCACATCCTATGATTTTAGCAAGAGACTCACGTGCCACCAAGAAGAGATTAGGTAATATTTCCCTTTAGCTTCCACCACAACAAGGTATTGTACTCAATGAGATTTGATTGTACTCAATGAGATTTCAACTTCAGTCTTTCAAGCTTCGCCTAAATTCAAGCCACGCGTCACTTTACAAACCTCTCTATTAATTATTTAGCCACATCTTCAAAACTATGACCAATTAAATAGAATATTCAAAGTTCATGAAATGGAATTACTCACAGTGCAAGACGATTTTATAGATTGTATATAGTCACAGCCCCAGACATTAGGATAGGGAGTGGGACTCGTTGGAGTAAGATCGGTGTGCGCATTTCCAACTCGAGAGGACACAGCACAAACCTTCAGAGGGAAGATTTTCTTTTTATTGAGATCACCCAATCCTCCACTTGAGTGGAGTCGAAACGGCTGAGACATATCTCGACGCAGGTTAGATTCCCGCGGGCGTACTCTCCGGCCGTATCTCAGCAAACAAGTCTGAGGCGACGACATTCTGATTGTGTAAGATTTGCGAGAACCAGCAAATTTCTAATCGTATTTTGATTTGTGCTCTTAGAGAAAACTGTTTATTATGTATCTATTATACCAAGACAGTTTCTGGAGGATAAAAGATCTAGTCGTATGTGATGACCCCGTAAAAATGTAATTATTTAAAAGTTACTACAGCAAAAACTGAATTAGAATGATATTGAAGGATTTAATTCTTTTGAGAATATTCTGTTGATTTTACATGTGCACTAAAATGATGATTAAAGAATTACTTATGAAAGTATTTGAATTCCCAAAAGGGAACTGGAAAAGAAAAGTTAGTTAACAAAACTAGAAATAACCGCCTTCCCTAACTGGAAGGGTTTTAGTCAAGCACACAGTGCTGGCTTACTGAGGATAGTGATCCGGTAAGCGGAAGCTTGGGGGGAGACTCAGGTCTCGAAGGACTAGTCTCACGGTTGGGTGGATAACAAGCTTTACACAGAGATTTGGCAGGAGACTTATCCCAGACTCACCTTACCAGTGGAGATCAGGTAAGTAACGGAACCCTTATGTCCCCATAGTTATCTGTGTAATTTATAGTATGACTGTTATTATCTGTGCAACAGTTGTAAAACAGTATATAGTATGACTATGACTATCTGAACAAAATTATAGACAGTATTGTTGTACAAATCAAAAGATAGTGTAACTATATTATCTGTACAAAAGTTATAGTCAGTGTATCGGTAAAACTCGAAGGATAAAGAACTGAGCAAAGGAAAGCAGTGTATTCCAAGAACGAGCCTTATCCCTATCAGACAAATAGGTTTACAGTCATAGGGAAACCCAAATCAGGAAACTGACTTTTTATGAGGGAATAGAATTCTGGGTCGATACCGTAACTTGACCCTAATGTTCACAGTAAGTTGAATATCCCTCGTTATAATCTTAAAACAAATACCTTTCTTTATAACCTTAATCTGCTGTATAATTCCAATATGAAGATTTTCTAAAGACAAGGGTAATAAAGATTAAAGGAACTCGGAATCTCGAACCAGGTCGAACCGTAGCAAGGAGGTTCTGGAGATTTCACAGTGACGGGCAAAAGCCTGAACCCGTGAGATAAACAAAAGAACAGACAAATCTGAGATGAGAAGTAAACCCAAAATACTACCTTGAATCAAAGGTCTGATAGTTAACATGGAACAAATTTTCTGAAGGTTACGACAGTAAAATTATGCAAATCGTTACAAGTAGCAAAGAACCATGCGGTAACCTCATATTGGCATTCAAGTAAATACAGTGAAAGTATTTAAACGCGGCAAGGAAAGTACCAAATGATTCCATACGAATGAGGGAACAAACAATAATAACCTACAGTCATGATTTAACCACAGAACCTCAGGGTCTCGGGTTATGGTGAAAACCCAGAACTGTCAACCATACTTCTATGGTAACCAGATGCAGGTGCGGCAGTCCTTTAACCCATCTATGCAGGACTGTTAAATACATTGATATTACGAGATAAACCCTTAGTACATTCTGTAAACAAAACGCATTCATGCCGTAAACGAAAGAGCAGGAATATAGAATGAGAAATCGTAATACGAGTCGGGTACCTTTCAAACCCTATATAATTCATAAAAAACCTTGCTTAATAGCATAAAAAGTAAACCATAGCATAACGCAATAGTGAGTCACATTAAATTATCGGCCGCCAAGCCATATGAGCACAAAATGGAGAACAAGTGAGTTGGTTTACAACCAGAGCTTTTGTATAGTTACAATACATTCGACAGTGAAAATATAAACAGATGATTAATAGAATCAAGCAAAATCTTCAGCCTCGTGAACCAGAGGTAAATTCCCAAAACCGCCGCAACAAAGTATTACCCAATAATCCATAACCAGCCCCAGAACGTATGGAACCGGAACAAGAGCATCCGTCCATCGTAATCTGCGGCCAACCGTGCAAAGATAAGGTTGGGGCCTGCTTTTGGGCACAGAGGAAAACCCCTGGTAACCAGAGGCGAGACGGAATAGAATCAACCAAGACCAAACATCTGAATAAGGTTAAATACCTATGTAAACTCGGCGGACCACATCTCGAAGGATTCTCCAATACCGTCAAACCAGAAGTCGCCCAAATGCAACCTGTCATGCCATGGATTAAAGGTTACTATACCTCGTAGCAGACAAAACCAAAATCATACCCGGAAACTTTTAAAAACTGACAGATAATTATCAGGAGGAAGAGGAAACAGAGCAATGTAGTGAAAGTCCACTGCAAACCCCGCTACAAGAAAGTGAATTGGCCTAGATTTTGGCCAATATGGGTGAATATGTCCAAGCTCATAGCCCACTTAACCCCCACACCGAAGAATGACTGTATGAGCACTCTGTTCATGACAAAAGTACACCTGAGGAACTGGGTGATGAGGAAGAAGGACCGCAGGAGCACTATGTTCATGACAAAAGGGCACCTAAAGAACTGTGTGACGAAAAGGAAAGAGAAGAGGATCACTCTGTTCATGATGAGAATGTATCTGGGACAGAGAGTGATGAGAACGAAGAAGAGGAACAATCTGTTCCTAGTTAGAATACACCAGAAGAATTTCTCGATGAAGAAGGGGTAGAAGAAGAGGTTACCCAGGAAGCAGTAGAGCAAGCTAGGGTTTCTACCCCTGAACAACCTGATCAGCATAGCACTGAAGAAGCACCCCGAGAAGAAAATAAGGAAATTGGCCAAGACAAAGGTACAATACTTGAGGTACAAAGCCCAGGCCCGAGTAAACAAACGGTTGTTCCTTCCAAGAAAACAGAGGAAATTAAAAGATTGCGAAAGGAACAACAGAGACTACTTAACGTGATTAAGCAACTTTGACAATAGATAAGGGTTTTGAAAATGGGGAAGAAGTCAAAAGGAACCTCTGTGGTAAAGCATGCAACTGCTTAGACAAAACCCCTTAAGAAAAATATCAAGAGAACTCAAGTCCAACCTACTATTCAAAACCGAAAGGAACAACATCTGGCTGTTGTCCATGTCAAAGTGCAAACAGATAATGTATCGGCATGTGACAAGGAAATTCAGACAGAGGCACCGTCCTCTAAGGAAACTCGGACCATAAAGATGAGATGTTGTAATAAGAAGATCCAAGTAGATCTCCCACCTACAACTATTATGTTGGATAACGACCCGAGGTTAGTAACTTTGTGGAAAGATTTGGCACAAGCCAAACAAACAATAGAGAAACTTACAGAGCAGACTATCCCTCGAGAAAAATATGAGAAATTACAACAGCAACTAAGGAACGTTAAAATATCTGAAAGCCAGGGCTTTGAAGGATGGCGAAAGGCATGAGAAAGAGTCAAAAAGGTAACTCATAGACTATACATAGTCATCAAACAAATGGATACCTTATGCTCTCTGTATACTGATGTTCTATCATGTGGGGCACTTGCTAGGAACTATGCTTTGTTTTTAATGGAAATATATTTACAATTGAAAATTAAAGTTGTCAAAGCAAGAATACCTATAGAGATAAATACCATTGATGACTTCATAAATTGTTGTAAGCATTACGGAGTGAAAGTTCAGTGACTGTTATGTGAATTCTATTTGCACAATCTTGTATTAGATGGAGAAATAGATCAGAACCCTAGCCCTTTTATGGGTGATGTCCAACTGCAGGCATTCATTTCTTTTGGTGTTAATCAAATAAAGTGGCTTAAAGCCTACAATTTCTTTCAAAGACAGGAGAATGGACTAGACTTATGGGTGAGAGGTGAACCTAGAGATCCACAGCAATTATGGAATAAACATAAGAACCTAATGAGAAATCGGGGGTGATCAAGGCATTGGGACCTATCCACATAGCAGTCATACGGAAAGGGGTAGAATACTTCTTTACTATCAAAGACCTTACCATAGCAGCAGCCAAATTTCGATACCAGACTTCTAATCCGAACATCCAAAACTGAGAACCATTCAATTATGAGAACTTTAAACTAGCTGTTGACCGCTTGGGTATCTACGGTGACCTCATTTTGAGAGAAGTCTCGTCTTGGTTAGGCTATAGGTTCAGAAGTCCAATTATTTGGCACCCTGCACTAGGATATCAAGCCTTATATGAAATGCCTGAAGGACAGATAGGACATTTCTTTGAATTCCTAGCTAGAAATCATGGTTGTAGACCACCTCATGAGATCCCTTCTCCAGCCTATTCCCTAACTGCCTTGCATGTCAATTACAATGTTTTCATGAGGGCATGAAAAAGGGTAAGCAGGGGGGTGTGTTGAGCACTAGAGAAGCTATGTAATTACCACCTATTTTGTCATCTTATCCTTAAATTCATAACTTCTTTACATTATGAAATAAGTATATGGTGAAAGATTATGATAAAGTCTAGAAGATTTGTGTGCAATGTAAAATGACTAATAATTACACTTTTCCTATGCAGAAAAAGGAGAAAATAGAAGATCTCCATTCCAAAGGAAAAGGCAAGACAAAGTTAACTATTGTCCCTTTGACAGGGAACTGCATCCAAACAAGGCAATCCAAATTGGAGCCTATAAGCGAGGAAAAGGAAGAGGAAATACCAAATCAACGCAAGAGAAAAAGAAGATAACTAAGAGCCAACAATTTGGTGAATCCCTCAGGATCCTTTGATCTTGAGGGATTTCTACCTTGATGATTCTCTGTATCGTTGATATCTCCGCTTGGTTGTTTTTATGAAATTCACTGTTTTAATTGAAACTTTGATCATTGACTCTCTCTAAAAGAGCGATTACTGTAACTCTATTTTGATGCTTAATATAAACTTTTTGTTGTTCCGTCTTTGATTCTAGGGTAATCTTAAGTAGTGCGTCCTTGGAGGCTAAGGGCCCAGCCCTGGTGGATCACTTGCTCCTGTACCAATATTTTCCGATTTGTGTGTGGTTTGATTTCTCTTATTCGCTATGTTCAGTAATCTGTTGTTCCTTATTATTTCACATATCAGTTCTGTTATATTTCGTTTCTATTTGAATAAGTAATGTTATTCTCTGCAACAAGAATGTTATGCTATTCATTCTAAATTTATATCGCATCGATGTTCCTTTAACAAACTAATATTATCATATAACATTGTTGTTCCTTACAGATTACCATTACTATTCAATTACAGAGTAACAGTGTTGTATATTCATAAATCGGTATTACGGTGTATTTATCTATGGTTTACTTCTAAACGTGACTGTTGTTCATTTGGGATTGTTGTTCCACCGTGGTCACAATTGTTGTTTCTTCATAATCGTGATTCATACTGTTGTATCGAAACTCAAATTACTATTCCTTTCAATATAGAAGTGTCGTATGTAATATTTGATCTGGTTTGTTGTGCATTTACATTTTGTTGTTCAATATTTCATTTACTTTAGTTTATTGTCCCATTTCTATTTACTGTTTAAATTATTTCTGAAGTGAAGATTGTTGCTTAATTCCTGTAGATTACGATTACTACTTCATAGGTTAAAGCTTTGCTGCTCAAGCTTGTTAAATGGATTAGTTGTTGTTCCTTTTTTTGTCATTTGAATTATCATTGCCTTGGTGTGCAGAATGATTTGAAACTATCGTGAACAGTGACATATGTTGTCCAGCCCCCAGGTTGATGATATTTTCTTTGATTGCTTTTCAATTACATCAGTTTATAAAGGGAAGAGTTATTATTATTGTACTCTTGACGGATGAAGTACTGCAGTTTCTTCATTGAATGATTTAGTTACAAACATTTCCAGTTCTTGCCATTACATTTAGGAGTTTGTTTTCAGCATTTAGTTACTTTTGCAGAAGTATAATGCTACTAGCATTACTCTGACAAATGGCCGCCTCAAACTGAGTACACCCTTTGAGATAACAAATCGTACCTGGATTGATAATTAATGTAGGGTAAATAGAGGTGAAAAAGACCCTTTTTTACTGCTCGATAGGTGGAATGTCTCATTTTCCATCTTCCCCTCTTTACAATTCATCAAATCATGAGGATGCCTTTGCTTTTTATTTTGAACTTTATGATCCTAGTTGTAGTGATATTTTCATCGATACATCCTGTCACGACTCTGATTTTTCCACTGTTGATTTCTCTAAGCCACCGATCTTTGACGATCCACCTTTTGCTGATTTGGAACTTCCACAAGTTGTTGAGGCACTTCATCCATAGCTGATGGTTATGTTAGGTTCTTGTAGTCTTGAGGCCAGTTCCAATTTTGATTAGAACAATGCTATATCTTTCAAGACTCCTCATCGCTCCACCACATAAATTGAAAATCATTCTCTTTCACAAGTTTCACACCCTCCATTTGTTTTGCTTGATCCTATTGCTCATTCATTGGAGGAGTCATACCTTGAGAGCTCTGTTGCGAAAAACAAGTTTTATTCTTTCTTTACGTTTACCCATTTTCGAAGTTTGAAAGTTTTTTCTTTCATGACTTTGAGTCGTAGTGTGTTTGAACACCATGATGCATCCGTAGAATGCTTTGCATGTGATTTTATTGGATATGTTTTTGCGTGTATTTTCAAAATTCGTATGTTAGAATTCATATCACTTTATCTTTATTATCTATTTTTATGCTTGAATATATTTCTTGATATAATTTCCCTCACCCACAAAGGCTCGCTGATGCATCGTTGCTTACACTGGAAGTTTCATTTACGTAATTCTAGCCCATTCTCTATTAGATTAGGAGTAGGAGCACTTTGTTTATTTTTCCTTGTTACTCTAGTTGGTCTAATTTACTTTCTGCCCTATTCATTTCTTTTCATTTCTTTCAAGTTGTTAGATAGCTTCCACATGAGATCGTTTCTAGTTTCCCAAGCTAGAATGGTGAATTTCAAGAGGAAGTTTTGCTACTATCAGCGCTTGGTTATTTGTTTATTCACTCTCTTTGTGTGAATCTTACATATTTTAGTCGATGATACCCACACGAAAAATACGTTCTTTTTCAGAGAAAATTGCAGTGGAATCATGATGCTTAAATCTATAACTAGTACCACCTACTCTGATAGGTCTTTTATATTTTCAGTTCCTTGTTAACTAAGTCGAGTAGAGTAAAGAGGAGAGGAAAACCTAACAAGTAATGTCATAGGTATATATAAATATCCTTCTCTGAAGGGACAACCTGAGTCTGCTCTCAATAAGTTGGGATCCCTCTTCTGCCCCATGAAATTAGTAAGTTCCTATGCACAATTCTATGAAGAAAATGAAGAAAAAATGAAAGAAATAAAATAAACAGTGAAAGAAGAGGAAAGGTTCATACGCAGGGAGGTGGAGCAAGAAACTTTGGTGGGGTATTTTCTAAGCTCGTTGGCAGCAACGAAATTTTTGTGTCCCTAAAGTGACGACGTCGGGGTACTATCTAACCATGATGGCAGCAGAGCAACACTAGAGATGAAAACTAAGACTTTGACAATCATTTTACTTGTGAACCTATATACTTCTCATCACTAATCGAAACAACTTAGTTGACTTGGCTTGGCTAATTTTGTTGGTGAGGAAAAGAATGGTAGGGACTGTATCTTTAACTCAACCTAGGTGAAGAAAATATGATGATCAAAGATCTGAAAAATAATTCCTAAAGGGTTAGAACTATTTTTCATGAGACAAGACCCATACAGAGAGTTGGATTTCTACCAATGTGTCACCAAGTGTCGTAACTTCTATAACCACCCTTCAAAATTTTGTCTATGCTTTGATTTTGGAGCCTTCCCTTTTGTCCACATGAGCTTATATATTCACATTTTGATCAAGATTTATGTTTCCATTTTGTGATTTTTTTTGCTTGTTTTGTTACTGATCTAATCTTTTGAGTCACAAGCTAACCCCTTGACTTGACCCGACAACACTTTTTGACTTGCCCCCAAAAACTGTGTAATCTTGGAAAGCAAGTCAGCCTTGATGATAGAAACTACACAATCCAGAATCGTAGCTCAACCTTGAGCTTGAGAATTGCACAACCTTATATAGTAGCTAAGCACTAAGCTCCAAAACTATGCAAACCCTTCCTTGAGCTCAGAAATTACACAATGAAGTGAAATGGGAAGTTGCCCAATCCTAGAAATTATGCAATCCTTCTTGGCAGTGTGCATGGAAAGTTTCTTGAAAAGGAGAAAAAAAATAAAAAAATACAATCCCTAAAAATATGGATTCATCATTAGTTTCCTGAATGATGAATTCGGGAAACTAATGATGAATCCATGGGAAACTAGACGTTCAAATGGTCAATTAGACTTTTTGGATCGATAATCAAGTATCCATGTAGCTAATGCCATGAATCCTCCCAAGGGGGGTAAAACGAGGTTTTACATGTTTGCATATCTGCTGGATGCAATATGTGCACACTATTCATTCCCTGACATGGATTGGACTTGGACAACATGGGATGCTACTATGTGTATCCACTACAAACTGATCTCAAATTGTAGCCACAAAGGAGTAATGGAAAAGATAATTGACCATTTCCTCATCCCAGTATACAAGTTGATCTTTGAAGAAGAACCACCTTTCATGTCATGTGGGGAAATGCAAGCACATGAATACAATGTTTCTTGTACAACACATTACATAATGAAACAATATGGTACAAATTAGAAATTTGGTCTAAACGCTTTTATTTACTAGACCAAATGCACTTTTCATGATGGATTTAATGTATCTATCAATGATGCATTGTTGAAACATGAACTTATATATATATATATATATATATATAGAGAGAGAGAGAGAGAGAGAGAGAGAGATCTCTCTCTCTCTCTCTCTCTCTCTCTCTCTCGATATATATATATATATATATATATATATATATATATACATACACATATACATATACATATAATGTTTTAAATAGTTATTCTATATTAAATGTTATAGTTATATTATGTTATAGTTATGCACAATGTACATGTTACACTATGTTATGTTATGTTACACTATATATGTGTGTGTGTGTGTCAAATAATATATATATATATATATATATATATATATAGTGAGAGAGAGAGAGAGAGAGAGAGAGATACACACACACACACACACACACATATATATATTTTAAGGCAACCATGGTTTGCGGTTATTGAGTGGCCGTTAAATCCATGGGAAATAATTGATGCAGATCCACCAAAGGTGGCCTAATATATCAGGCCTAAACCCAAGGGTATCGAAAATATTTGACCTCATGACCTCCAAATAAGCATGGTAGTTAGCAATGAAGACTCGACCAATTAAGCTATACCTTGGGGTTTTGTTTTTCTCAAGACAACCATGGTTCATGGCCATTGAGTGGTCACTACGTCCATGAGAAATAATCAACACAGATCCACCAAAGGCAGCCTAATATATTGGGCCTAACCCCATGGGCATCGACAATATTTGACCTCATTGTTGGGTTATGTTATATTCTTTCCATGACTAGCCCAGTAGTTAACTGGGGGGTTAGAGGGGGGGTGGAGCTCCCCCTTCATTGCGTCGATTGTGTAGCAGGGGGATCAAAGGGGGTTTGAGGGGTGTAGGTAACCCCACTCTATGGGGTTCGGGGTAGTGCCCTAAAAAATTTTGGTTTTGGACCCTATGTTAGGTTGGACGGACCCACCTATGGTTTTGTGCATGATTTTTGCACATGGTTTTGGACACGATGGTTTTCGGTCCATGGTATTAGATGCTTCGGCATGTATAAATATGTATTGTAACATTGAAAGGAACATAATGAAAAATCAAGTTGGTAGTCCCAATTTTGGGATCTAGGGGAAAATCTATGTGTATATGTGTTTTATATGTTATGCTCTCGCATTACTTATTTTCTGTGTTTTAGAATTCATATGCAGGTAATTTCTGTATGGGGTTAGAACCTACATTTGGTATCGGAGTTGTTTGGCTTCAAGGGGACGCCTTTGTTGCTAAGGGGTTTCTCTCGAGCCTGTGCTAGACCCTATTCAGTGGGAGATCTGTGAGATCGATTCTGGTGGTGAAAGAAGATGGCAAGCAATGGAAAGATAGAGATCGAGAAATTTAATGGTCAGAGTTTTGAGTTGTGGAAACTCAATATGGAGGATCTGTTGGTGGATAAAGATCAGCGGATCATAGTAGATCTAGGTAATAAACCAACAGGAGAGTCTGATGAAGAATGGAAGAATTTGGATAGGGAAGCAAAGAGCATAATACGATTGTGTGTCTCAGATTTAGTATTGTTGAATGTATTAGGGGAAGCTACGGTGAAGGCTTTGTGGGACAAGTTAGAGACTTTGTACCAATCTAAGTCTCTCGTGAATAAACTGTTCCTATGGGAAAAGCTGTATAACCTGAGGATGAAAAATGGAGACTCGGTGACAAAGCATATGAACACATTTAATACTGTGGTAAGTCAGTTAGCATTTGTTGATATTAAAATTTCAGATGAAGATAAGTGCATTAGTTTGTTTTGTTCTCTACCAGATTCATGGGATAGTCTGGTTATTGCAATAGGTAGAAATGCAACTGCCTTACAATTTGATGAAATACTCTCATCCTTGCTAACGAAGGAGATGAGACAGAAAAATATGGAGAGCCAGAATGGTGATGCCTTGTCAATATGAGGACGGTCCCAGAATAGAAACAAAAATAAGTCATCGAGTGGGAGATCTAAATCTAGAGGGAGATCTAAATCTCCAGGAAAACCTATAAAGGTGGTGTGCTGGAAATGTGGAAAGGAAGGTCACTACAAAAGGGACTGTAAATCTAAAGCTCCTGATAAATGAAAGGGATCTGATCATGCTCCTTCTGCAGAGGCAAAAACCACTTGAGATGAAGGTGGCAATGTGTACTTGGCTTCTTCAAGTACACATGTAGATCATGAGGCATGGTTGATTGACTCAAGTGCATCCTTTCACTTCACTCCCCATAGATAGTGGTTCTGCGAGTATGAGAAATACGATGGCGGTGATGTCTTCTTAGGGGATGATAGGAAGGCTAGAATCGTTGGTCGCGGAAAAGTGAAGTTGAAGTTGCAAGGTGGAAGGGTTAGAACACTTTCGAGTGCCTTGCATATTCCTGCATTGGCGAGAAATCTGATATCTGTAAGAAAGTTAGGTGATGCAAGTGTAAAAACAGTGTTCAAGAAGGATACCTACAAGATGGTTCAGGGAGCACTGGTATTGATGTGGGGAGTTCGGATTGGAACTCTGTACAAGCTACAAGGTAGCACAGTTGTTGATGGGTGCAACAATTCTGTGGTTCCTAAAAGTGGAGCAGAAAATCTAGTGGTCTCTGGAGAGAAGACCATGTTGTGGCATCAAAGGCTTAGACATATTGGAGAGAAGGGCTTTCGAATACTTCATGGTAAAGGTACGGTAGAAGGTATGAGTAATAGCTCTCTAGATTTTGATTTCTGTGAAAATTGTGTATATGGGAAGCAGAATCGGATGAGTTTCCCCTCTAGTGGTAAGAGGGTGAAATAGATATTATCTAGCTTGTGCACAGTGATGTGTTTGGACCTATGAAGGTTCCATCACTAGGCAAGTCTGTGTACTATGTATGATTTATAGATGACTTCTCAAGGAATACATGGATATATTTCCTTAAGAAGAAATCTGAATTCTTTGATAGATTTCAAGAATTTAAGGCTCCAGTGGAAAACCAGAGAGAGAAGAAGATAAAGGTGTTGAGGATAGATAATGGTGGAGAGTTTTGCAGTAAAGAATTTGAAGAATTCTGTCAGAAGTGTGGTATAGCATGGCAAAAGACTACTCCATATACACCTCAGCAAAACAGAGTTGCAGAAAGAATGAACAAGATGTTGATGGAAAGGGCAAGATGCATGCTCAGTGGTGTCGGGTTAGGACAGGAATTCTGGGTAGAGGCAATGGAGACAGCATGTTACCTGGTCAACAGTTCACCTTCATCAGTTTTGGAGAATAAGACTCCACAAGAGGTATGGATTGGTAAGAAACCATCTCTTTCACATCTGAGGGTATTTGGATGTGATGCATATCTACATGTTCCAAAGGACAAACGAACCAAGTTGGATAGTAAATCTGAAAAGTGCATCTTTATTGGGTATAAGGATGGTTTAAAGGGTTATAAGCTTTGGAACCCAGCAACAAGGAAGGTTGTGTACAACCAAGATGTGGTGTTCAGAGAGATGAAAGAAGTTATTAAACATGAAGTCCAACCAAAGGAACCTGAGAAGATAGAGTTTGAGCTAAAGGAGGAAGAATCACACTCTACAGCAGAGGATGGAGAGCCACAAAATCTGGGTGTAAGAAGATCAGTTCGAGAAAGAAGACAACCAGAAAGGTATAGTCCATCTACATTCTAATCAAATTTTTCTTTATCTATTACTGATGATGATCCCAGAATTGTGAAGGAAGCAGTAGATTCAGAGGATGGAAAACTCTGGAAAGAGGCCATGGTTGATGAAATGGCATCTTTGCACAAAAATGAGGTTTGGGATATGGTGGAGTTGTCAGATGGAAGGAAACCCATTGGCAACAAATGGGTGTTCAAGAAGAAGATAAATGTAGAAGGAAAGGTGGAGAAATACAAATCTCAATTGGCAGAAAAAGGCCATTCCCAGGTGCCAGGAATTGATTTTGGTGATATTTTTTCTCTTGTTGCCAAGATAACTTATATTAGATTACTTTTATCTGTTGCTACTGCTTTTGATTTTGAGGAAGAACAGATGGATGTGAAGACAACGTTTCTTCACGGGGATCTGGAAGAGGAGATCTACATGAAGCAACCTGAAGGCTTTGTGGTGAAGGGTTAGAAAGAAATGGTATGCAAGTTAAATAATTCTCTGTATGGGTTAAAACAGTCACCAAGGATGTGGTATTAGAAATTTGATACATTTATATGGGGACTTGGCTTCACCATAAGAAAAGAAGATCACTGTGTGTATTTTAAATTAATTGGTGACCGTGTTATTTATTTGGTCTTGTATGTGGATGATATGTTGCTGGTTGGAAATGACAGAAATTATCCAAGATTTGAAAACCCAATTGTCCTCAAAATTCGAAATGAAAGATATTGGTGCTGCAAACTATATTTTGGGCATGGAAACTAAAAGAGATCGGGCAAAGAGGAAGCTCTGGTAAAACCAAAGGAAGTATGTCGAGACAATACTGCAGAGGTTTAATATGCAAGATAGTAAACCGATGAAGGTTCTTATTCTTGTAGGCGTAAAGTTATCTGTTGAACAGTGTCCCAAGACACAAGAAGAGGAACAGGACATGTCTCATGTTCCATATGCAAGTGCAGTCGGTAGTTTGATGTATGTGATGGTCTGTACTAGACCAGGCATTGCACATGTAGTGGGAGTATTGAGCAGGTTTATGTCAAAACCAAGGAAGGAGCATTGGACAGTAGTGAAGCGAGTTTTCAGGTATTTGTGTGGCACTAGTGATTATGGTTTGTGCTACCAAGGAAGACTAGGATTAGACAGGGTGTTGGATATTCGTGGCTTTGTTGATGCAGAATGTGCTAGAGATCTGGATCAGAGAAGATCTACAAGTGGGTATGTGTTTAACCTATTTGGAGGTGCAGTCAGTTAGATGAGTGAGAAACAATCTGTAGTGGCACTATCAACTACAAAGGCAGAATACATGGCAGCCACTCATGCAAGCAAGGAAGCAGTTTGGTTGCAAAGTTTGTGTTCAAGTATGGGGTTAGTACAGGGAGCTATAAGGATAGATTGTGACAACCAAAGTGCAATTTTCTTAGCAAAGAACCTTGCATATCATTCAAAGACAAAGCACATTGATATTCAATATCACTTTGTGAGGGATATGACAGAAGACAAAAAGGTGTTGACGGTAAAGGTAGACATTTTGAAGAATACTGCAAATGCATTAACAAAATATGTGAGCTATGAGAAGTTCTCTTGGTGTAGAGAAACAATGGGCATTGTAAGGCTAGATAAATGACTAATCTCTCTTGTGGCCCCCTATGGAAAGAAAACAACAAGTGGGAGAATGTTGGGTTGTCTTATATTCTTTCCATGACTAGCCCACGTAGTTAACGAAGGGCTTAGAGGAGGGGCGGAGCCCCCCCTTCGTTGCGTCAATTGCGTAGCAGGGGGGTCACAGGGGGTTTGAGGGGTGCAGGTAACCCCACTATATCAGGTCTGGGGCAGCGCCCCAGAAAATTTTGGTTTTGGACCCTATGTTAGGTTGGGCAGATCCACCTATGGTTTTATGCATGATTTTCGCACATGGTTTTGGATGCGATGGTTTTCATCCCATGGTTTTGGACGTGATGATTTTTGGTCCATGGTATTGGATGCTTTGGCATGTATAAATATTTATTGTAACATTAAAAGGAACATAATGAAAAATCAAGCTGGTAGTCCTGGTTTTGTGATCCAGAGAAAAATCTCTTTGTATATGTGTTTTATATGTTATGCTCTCGCATTGTTTATTTTCTGTGTTTTAGAATTCGTATACAGGTAATTTCTACACGGAGTTAAAATCTACACTCATGACCTCCCAATAGGCATGATACTTAGTAACAAGGGCTCGACCAATTGATATATCTCTTGGTTTTTTTTTTCTCAAGGCAACCATTTTTCGCAGCCACTGAGTGGTCATTGCGTCCCCAAGAAATAATCGATACAAATCCACGAAATGCGACCTAATATATCAGGCCTAACCCCAAGGGCATCAAGGAGATTTGACCTCGTGACTTCCCAATAAGAAAGGTACTTAGAAACGAGGGCTCAACCAATTAAGCTATCCCTTGGGGCTTGTCAAATAACTTTATGTTATGATTAATAGTTATAGAATTATCATACATTATATATATATATATATATATATATATATATATATATATATATATATATATATATATATATATATGAATACGAATACGAATGATGTTATAATATAATAGTTAAATTATATACCTAGTTATATAAATTTTATGTTATGAACTATCTAGTTATAATTACATTATATATATATATATATA
>CM062809.1:1073511394-1073858482 GCA_031772625.1 Pinus tabuliformis
ACCGAGACTACCAGCTTGATTTTTCATTATGTTCCTTTCAATGTTACAATACATATTTATACATGCCGAAGCATCTAATACCATGGACCGAAAACCATCGCGTCCAAAACCAACGCGTTCAAAACCATGGACCAAAAATCATCGTGTCCAAAACCATGTCCAAAAAATCATGCACAAAACCATAGGTAGGTCTGCCCAACCTAATATAGGGGCCAAAAACAAAATTTTCCAGGGAGCTACCCTGGACCCCATAGAGTGGGGTTACATGCACCCCTCAAACCTCGTGTGACCCCCCCGCTGCGCAATCAGAACAACGAAGGGGGGGCTTCGCGCCCCTTATAACCCCCAAGTTAACTATGTCGGCTAGTAGTGGAAAGAATATAAAACAACCCAACATTCTCCCACTTGTTGTTTTCTTTCCACAGGGGGCCACAAGAGAGATTAGTCATTTATCTAGCCATGCAACACCCATTGTTTCTCTACACCAAGAGAAATTCTCATAGCTCACAGATTTTGTTAATGCATCTGCAGTATTCTTCAAAATGTCCACCTTTACCAACAACAATTTTTTTTCTTCTATCATATCCCTCACAAAGTGATACTAAACATCAATGTGCTTTGTCTTTGAATGATATGCAGTGTTCTTTGCTAAGAAAATTGCACTTTGGTTGTCACAGTCTATCCTTATATCTCCCTATACTAACCCCATACTTGAACACAATCTTTGCAACCAAACTACTTCCTTGCTTGCATGAGTGGCTGCCATGTATTCTGCCTTTGTAGTTGATAGTGCCACTACAAATTGTTTCTTACTGATCCAGGTGGATCTTCATATATAATGGCATGGAAATGCTCCAAATTCAAAGTGGCGGAAAAGCAAGTATCCTAACATTAGATCGAAGTGCTCGTCGCCCTAATTCTAACAGTGTGAACAACACTCCAATCTGAGTCCGGATGATGAAGTTGTGGCAAAAAGAAGGTTGCCTGTTTCTTTGGAAAATGAGGCTTTTTCCCTAAAAAATGGCTTTAAGCCTTTAAAAGGAAAAATCACAATTGGAGGTTCCAAACGGGTGGACTTAAGGAGGCGTACCAGAAGCCCTGATCAACGATCTCTGATTAATCAGATTTAGGGGCATGCAATTGGCGATATTGGGGTGATCAAATCGGCAGATCGGGTCGGCAAAACCCAAAGGATCGGACCAGGACCCCTGCAAGCAGCTATGCTATATTCCGATGCGATATGCCGATATCGGGGATATCAGAAATCAGTGATCGGCATCGGCGATTGGTACAGTCAAGGGGAAGACCCCAGGGCCATTATGATTTGCGATCAGCGTGGAATCGACAGGAAATTTGAAGTCCGAGACTTCAGTTTTTTTTAGCGTTTTTTGTGTATTATCCATTTAAATGGAGAAAGGCCATTTTAAAGGGGTTTGTTACATAGAAAGGTTGGATGGTCGGCCCGCTGATCCTTTCTAGAAAACAACCTCCAATATAATCAAACAAACCCTGATTTTTAAGCGGCCTTGTATTATAAAGCTTGATGCACACAACAAAATGCATGGAGAGTATTTTTAGCACACAGTTCGAGGCAGGAGAGATTACACAAGGGCTGATTGTACATTTTATCTGAATTGCATGTTTTCAGCCCCTCTCAACGCCACAGACACAATGGTGTTGTCCATTTCTCCATCTGAGGTCTCCATTTCCTAGCCATTTTTCAAAATGGAGGTATAAGACTCTTTTTATGTAACTCATGATTGTAATTCTCTTATTTTCATGCCATTTAATGAATGAAGGCCTCCCCATTGATCTAGCAGGGCCCAGAGACATAGTCCGAGTTGGACGAACTCTGTTATCAAGTCTTGTTGTCTTCTTTTTGTGCCTTTATGTGTGTTCCTTCTTCTTTCTTGTGTGCACATTAAATTTCTATGTTCAGCTACAATTTTCACGTGTGATTCTTTTCATACATATATAAGAAAAAGGTCCCTGGTTTAAGTGGTATTAGAGCAGGTCTTTTTAGATGTGAATTTCATGTTTGTATGCTAATAAGAGATAGACTCTAAAGAGGTGAAGGGGAATTAGAGCCTTTTGATCCTGAAGTGGGGCGTGCACATCAAAGGAGAAAGATGGCAGAAGGTGAATCTCATCTTGAAGAGGAGTGAAATTTCCGCAAGACCTTCTATTCAATGGCAGAGAATATCAGTCAGTTGGTTTTAAGGCTGGAGAAAGCAGAAGAGAGAAACCCAGAAGAACAAGGTTCAGCACATGGAAATGCTGGAGAAGAACCCCCTCCTCCTTCAGCGAGTGAAGGTTCTCCTTCCTCTCACCACCATAATCATAGAAATTCAAAGGATGCATCTAAGTAACCTTTCTTTAAATTAGATGTTAAATTTGATCTTCCCATGTTTAATAGTGAAAGTAATGCAGAGAAGCTTAATAATTGGATTAGGCAGATTGAGGTCTACTGCAGGATTTTGTAGATCGTGGAGGATGAGGCAAAGATTCAACTGGCCTCTCTACGGCTGAGTAGCACCACTCTCATTTGGTGGGAGAGAAAATTTCAGAGCGGTAAGAATGTGGGTAACCTCTTTTAACCATGGCTTGATTTTATTTATGCGTTAAAGGAACAATTTTATCCCTTGGGATACAAGAAAAAATATTTAATGAATTGGCAGTATTTAAGACAAGGCAAAGGTTAGGATGTTCAGAGTTTTACAGAGGAGTTTAGAAAGCAAGCACTAAATTTGGGTATTGCACTTGATACACCTAAAGTTGTAACTAAGTATATTGGCTTATTGCATAGCTACATTAGGCATTCATTATTGTTGTTTGAACCAACCATTATTGACTCAACCAATGTAAAGGAAATTCATATTGAGAACAAGGGCAAAAATGAAAGAGATGATCATTCTAGAAAACCACCGTTCAAGCCTCCCAATGGCAAATCTAAAGCGAAATGGAAAGGAAAGGAGAAGAAAATGGAAAAAACCATAGAAGGATAAAGGCCATATTGCAATCATTGCAAAAAGGAAGGTGACGATGACGATCACTATTAGAAACAGCACCCAGAAAATCATCCAAAGAAGTATGGAGGAAAAGGGACACAGAAGACAGTGGTAACTGCGCAGAAAGACCTTGGATTGGATTCCGGAGATGAAGCATTAATCACAACCGCGGGAACAAAAGGTACTCTTACACCTCATGTTAATTCTGAATCGCATGAAGGCACCAGTTCTATGAATGAGTCCCTTCCTAATGATCAAAAGATAATTGAACTGTTTCACATCAGAGTTGTTGTAAATCATACTAAAGTTGAAACTTTGTTTGATACTAGATCCCAAACAAACTTAGTCACAGAATACTTGGTAAAGAAACTTATATTAGAAACAAAACCACACCCTAAACCTTACCCGCGTTGATGGATACATGATAAAGAAAATTTGAATGTAACCATGCAGTGTAAAGTAGATTTTGTGATCGCTTCTAAGCTAGTGGACGAAGTAAAACTGGATATAATCCCATTGGATATCTATGGCATGGTGTTGGGGATTCCGTATCTATATGATAGAAAGGCAGTCTTTTTCCATCATGAAAACAAATACCAAATCACAAAAGATGGGGTAGAATATATAGTAAGGGATCATCAAAATAAAATCAATGCCAGCCTTGTAAGCGCTAGACAAATGAAAAGGATGGTGAATTCCAGTAAGGGTTGCATGCTTATGGTTGTAAGGGAAAAAAAGGTAGAATTAGTTGACATTTTCCAGGGTTGTTATCAAGAACATAAACAAGAATTATCTGAATTAATTTCTAATTATGATGAGCTATTAAGGAATTAAGACTTCTGTGATCCATAACTTGTTTAGATGATCTTCGGCAAAATCACATAATCAATCGTTTGTCGACGCGTTTCGAACCAACCAGTGTGGTTCATCGTCAGGACAAGTTGAAGAACCAATCCGGCTTAGCTTGATTAAATAGAGGTGCAGAGACTCCAACGGTTATAACGTCAACGGCTAATTTTGACCAATAACCCTAGTCAAATCAATAATTAGTATTCCTAGAAAAAGGTAAGTAAATGAATTTCGCTTGTTTATTTAGAAATAAATATATCTAATATTAACTATTAAGAAAATTCATAGAGTAATAACCATATTTTAGTTATAAAGGTCATTAGTAAATTATATCTTGTATAAAGTACATATTTATTAGATAACTTATATTAGTAATTATCCCCATATTGTTTAAATACAACTAAAAGGTGATAAACCATTATTATTTTTAGGTGATGTGTAATAATTATTAATGGTTCATTGGTAAGTTAGATCTCTAAATTATATTATTTTTATCTATTATTTTAATATAATGGTCTTCAAAATAATAAGTAATGAATGTTTAATAGTAATCTATATCTACTTAATAATTCATAATTCCAAAAAAATTGTTAAGTCATTACTATTCCTAGGAATTAGTTCCATTAGGTACATAGAATAACTAATATTATTGGCAATAATTATCCCTTAAACCTTATGGTTAAATAATCAATATTACTTTAATATTTTAAGTTTAACTAAGTCATTATAAAATTACTTATAAGGTAAAGTCTAGGGTTGATAAAGTTCATGTTTATTGAAAATGGTATCCCTGATATTATTGGTATATCTTAATTTAACCTTAATGGTTAAAATTTTTATTCATTAATAATCCATATTAATTTATTTATTCCATTAAAAATAAATTAAGGTTAATTATGTCAAAATATTTAAAAAAGGGGTTTTTTTAGACAAAAGTTAAAGGTAAACACGATTCTAAGAATATAATAGAAATAAAAATGAAATCAAATCTAATTATAATATGCCTAATAGAATCATGCACCCGGAAGCCCGAAACTAATTAATAACTTAATAAAGACTTAAACACTCCACAATAGGACAAATCTGCCAAAAGAAAAATAAAAGGAGGGGGAAGACAGAAACCTAAAGACCTACCACAAGGGGGAAAGAGGAAGCTAGGAAGACAAGGCTGGGACCCAACAACGGCTAATCTTCCAGCCATCATCCCTATTAAGATTATTCGGCCTTTTCTCAATTTCCAGGGCCTCTCTAAATTTGTGATGGTGAAACTGCGCAATTTTGGCAATGACTTGAGCCTCCTCTATACATACATGATGCATAGTCTTCCCCGCATGCTCAGCCAGGGCTGAGGACTTGGTCCTCCCATGTCTTAAGTCAGCTGAATGCTCGCTAATTCGCTGATTGATAGAACGACCAGTCTCCCCAATATAAGGGGTCCCACAGGAACAGGGAATGACATAGATGCCCTTCATGCTCTTAGGGTCAATCGGGTCTTTTACAGACCTGAGGGAACCACGGATAGTATTAAGAGGTCTAAAGGTTGTGGGCACATCATACTTCCTTAGAATCCTCGCAATCCTGTCCGTGGTCCCTTGGATGTAAGGAAGGTTCACACCCAAGACATGATCTTTAGGAACCCTTCGGATTGAAGGCTCCTTCTTTTTCACGATGGAAAAAGAAGAGAATGGTTGTCTTCCGTTCTTGGATGTTCTCATCTCTAAGAAGGAGGATGGTTCCTTTTCTCATCAAGTGTTTAGAAAGAAGACGCATACTGAGCAATACTTGCATGCTTCTTCGCATCATTTCCCCGCTCAGAAGTTAGGGGTTCTTAGCACTCTTGCCACCCGTGCTGTGAGAATTTCGGATGAGGAGAGCCTGGAAACGGAGAAGGCTCACCTCCTAGATGTCTTTGAGAAGAATGGTTACAATAGGCGCCTCGGTCAAAAAGCCTTCCTCAAGGCCAAGAAGGAGCCTTCAATCCGAAGGGTTCCTAAAGATCATGTCTTGGGTGTGAACCTTCCTTACATCCAAGGGACCACGGACAGGATAGCGAGGATTCTAAGGAAGTATGATGTGCCCACAACCTTTAGACCTCTTAATACTATCCGTGGTTCCCTCAGGTCTGTAAAAGACCCGATTGACCCTAAGAGCATGAAGGGCGTCTATGTCATTCCCTGTTCCTGTGGGACCCCTTATATTGGGGAGACTGGTCGTTCTATCAATCAGCGAATTAGCGAGCATTCAGCTGACTTAAGACATGGGAGGACCAAGTCCTCGGCCCTGGCTGAGCATGCGGGGAAGACTATGCATCATGTATGTATAGAGGAGGCTCAAGTCATTGCCAAAATTGCGCAGTTTCACCATCGCAAATTTAGAGAGGCCCTGGAAATTGAGAAAAGGCCGAATAATCTTAATAGGGATGATGGCTGGAAGATTAGCCGTTGTTGGGTCCCAGCCTTGTCTTCCTAGCTTCCTCATTCCCCTTTGTGGTAGGTCTTTAGGTTTCTGTCTTCCCCCTCCTTTTATTTTTCTTTTGGCAGATTTGTCCTATTGTGGAGTGTTTAAGTCTTTATTAAGTTATAAATTAGTTTCGGGCTTCCGGGTGCATGATTCTATTAGGCATATTATAATTAGATTTGATTTCATTTTTATTTCTATTATATTCTTAGAATCGTGTTTACCTTTAACTTTTGTCTAAAAAAACCCCTTTTTTAAATATTTTGACATAATTAACCTTAATTTATTTTTAATGGAATAAATAGATTAATATGGATTATTATGAATGAATAAAAAATTTAACCATTAAGGTTAAATTAAGATATTCAATAATATCTGGGATACCAATTTCAATAAACTTGAACTTTATCAACCCTAGACTTTACCTTATAAGTAATTTTATAATGACTTAGTTAAACTTAAAATATTAAAGTAATATTGATTATTTAACCATAAGGTTTAAGGGATAATTATTGCCAATTATATTAGTTATTCTATGTACCTAATGGAACTAATTCCTAGGAATAGTAATGACTTAACAATTTGTTTGGAATTATGAATTATTAAGTAGATATAGATTACTATTAAACATTCATTACTTATTATTTTGAAGACCATTATATTAAAATAATAGATAAAAATAATATAATTTAAAGATCTAACTTACCAATGAACCATTAATAATTATTACACATCACCTAAAAATAATAATGGTTTATCACCTTTTAGTTGTATTTAAACAATATGGGGATAATTACTAATATAATTTATCTAATAAATATGTACTTTATACAAGATATAATTTACTAATGACCTTTATAACTAAAATATGGTTATTACTCTATGAATTTTCTTAATAGTTAATATTAGATATATTTATTTCTAAATAAACAAGCGAAATTCATTTACTTACTTTTTTCTAGGAATACTAATTATTGATTTGACTAGGGTTATTGGTCAAAATTAGCCGTTGACATTATAACCGTTGGAGTCTCTGCACCTCTATTTAATCAAGCTAAGCCGGATTGGTTCTTCAACTTGTCCTGACGATGAACCACACTGGTTGGTTCGAAACGCGTCGACAAACGATTGATTATGTGATTTTGCCGAAGATCATCTAAATATGATGAGCTATTTCAGGAACCGAAGGGATTACCTCCGAAGAGGGAAATCCAACATGAAATCCATTTGCAGCATGACACTCCTTTACCAAATATTGGCATGTACAAGATGTCAACCACTGAGATAGAGGAAATCAAAAAGCAGCTATAGGAATTGTTGGACCGAGGGGTCATCAGGCCGAGCACTTCTCCGTGTGGTTCACCGATTGTCTTAGTCCCAAAGAAAGATGGCACGTGGAGGATGTGTGTGGATTACTACGCACTAAACAAGATCACGGTGAAAAATCGTTACCCTCTTCCATGCATTGATGACTTATTAGATCAGTTAAAGACTGTTGTTTATTTCACCAAATTGGATTTGTGCAGTGGTTATCACCAGGTCCGAATTGTAGAGAAGAATGTATGGAAAACTGCCCTCAAGACCAAACAGGGGTTGTTCGAATGGATGGTGATGCCATTCGGACTTTGCAATGCTCTAGCCACTTTTATGAGGGTCATGAATGATCTCTTTAGGCCTTTCATTAATGAATTTTTTCTTGTATATTTAGATGATATACTTGTCTTTAGTAAAAGTTGGGTTGAACATGTGTGTCATGTAAAAAAAGTGCTTGATGTACTAAAAAAAGAGAAACTCTTTGTAAAATTGTCAAAGTGTGAGTTCAGGAAAACCTCTTTGGGTTACCTAGGTCATGTTGTTGGTCATGGTCAGTTAAATATTGACCCTTCTAAAGTTGAAGCAATTGTAAATTGGCCTAAGCCTACTAGTGTAATCGAGGTCCGTAGCTTTTTAGGTGCAGTCCAGTATTGGAGGAGATTTATTTCCAATTTCTCTGTTATTGCAGCACCTTTGCACTCCTTGACAAGTGTGAAATAGGTCTTCAAATCGGGAGGAAGACAACAGAAGTCCTTCGAAACGTTGAAAGAAAATATCAACACCACGCCAGTCTTAGCCTTACCAGATCTCTAATAGCCATTCGAGATTGAAACTGATGCCAGTGGTTATGCCATGGGAGTTGTACTAATGCAACAAAAGAAGCTAATTTGTTAACATTCTGAGAAGTTTTCTCAAGCTGTGATAAACTATCCCACTTATGACAAGGAGCTTTATGCCTTGTTGCAGAGTGTGAAAAAGTGGAAACACTGCCTAATCAACAAGGATACCATCATCCATACAGATCATCAATCCTTGCAATATCTTTAGTCACAAACCAAGTTGCAGCAATCTCGTCATTTTAGGTGGATGGGTTTTCTTCAATAGTTTCATTTGGTAATAAAGTATAAGAAGGGCACTAGAAATAAAGTGGATGATATGCTATGATGATGACTTCAAGGAGATTTATGCAAAACTAACCCATGGTTCATAGGTGGAAAACTATCACTTGCAGGGGAAACTATTATATCACCTTGGTAAATTTTGTATTCCCACAGGGGAAAGAGTACATGTAATTCGAGAGGCCCACACCTCTCTTGTGTCTGGACACTTTGGTGTCGAAAATACTTTATGTCATGTACAAAGATTTTGTTTTTGGTCTCATATGAAAAAAATTGTGACTTTCTATGTAAAGGGTTGTGTGATGTGTTTTGTTTCAAAGCCCTCTAATAGAAAACTTGGGCTCTACACACCACTCCCTATTCTAAGTCATCCATGGGAAAGTGTGTCAATGGAATTTGTAGGAGGTTTGCCTTTGTCTAAAAAGAGTCACGACTATTTGTATGTCATCATTGACCGTTTTAGCAAGATGTGTATTCTTATGCCTTGTAAAAAGCAGATCATTGCAGAGTAGACTGCTTCTCTTTTCTTTCAGCATGTTTGGTTCCATTTTGGATTACCCACATCGATTGTGTCACATCGGCATTCTCGCTTTCTTGGAGAGTTTTGGACCAGCTTCTGGAAGATGATGGACACCAAATTGAAAAGAAGCGTGACATTTCATCCACAGACTGACGGATAGGCAGAGGTTGTCAACTGTACCATGGTACACTTGTTACGAGGCTATTGTGGGAAACACCCCAAGTTGTGGGATGAGCATCTCCCATATGTGCAACATTCCTACAATTGAGCAGTGAATTCATCTATGTAACGTTCACCATTTGAGACATGTTTTGGTTACCTACCAAAGGATCCTTTTGATATGGTCTTTAGAAGGGAAGATGGCTCCAGTGGACATAATGATAGGGACAAAGCTTAGCAGTTCATTTCAAGAATCCAATTGATTCACCAAGAAGTACAAGAGCAGTTGGAGAAAATTCAAGCCCATTACAAGGCTCGACATGACAAACACTGAGTCGACCATCAATTCCAAGTGGGCGACAAAGTGTGGTTCCACATCAGCAAGGACAGGATGAAGGGAGAAGGGAAGAAGTTGCGACCCATCCAGTATGGTCCATTCACCATATTGGAGAAGATTGGAAACAATGCCTTTCGTCTTGATTTTCCAATATATATGCAGATGTACTCAGTAGTGAATGTAGAGAACTTAAAGCTGTATGAACCACCATTGATCATGGATACTGATGAGGTGGGCACAGTTCCTACAGTTGATGATTTTGCACCAGAATATCTTGATGAGTTACCTGAAGACATCATCCTTGACATAAGGACCAAGAATTCACAGCGAGGAGATGTGGAATACCTTCGAGTTGGTTTCAAGGGAATGCACCCCAGCAAGGAAAAATGGCTAGAGAAGGAAAGGGTGAGGGAACAATTCCCTCACTTGCAAATTGACTAATGAAAGATTTTGGCAGTCCAAAAGCTCCTCAATGGGGAGGATTGATCCAAGTGTATCTTCAGATATAATGGCATGGAAAAGCTCCAATTTCAAAGTGGCAGAAGAGCAAGTAGCCTCACATTAGACCAAATTTCTCATCGCCCTGATTCCAACAATGTGAATGGCACTCCAATCCGAGTTCGAACAATGAAGTTGTGGAAGAAAGAAAGTTTCCTTGTTCCTTTGGAAAATGAGGCTTTTTCCCTAAAAATGGCCTTAAGCCTTTAAAAGGAAAATCACAATTGGAGGGTCCAAAGGGGCAGACTTAAGGAGGCGCAACGGAACCCCTGATCAATGGTCTTTGATTAATTAGATGGGGGGCAAGAAATCAGTGATATCAGGGTGATGAGATCGGTGGATTGGGTCGGCAAAACCCAAAGGATCATACCGGGACCCCTGCAAGCAGCAATGTGATATGTCGTTATCAGCAATATCGGCGATCGACGATTGGCATCAGCGATTGACAATCAACGTTGGTGACTAGCACAGTCAAGGGAAAGACCCCAGGGCCATTGCGATTTACGATCAACGCAGCCCGATAGGAAAATAAGGTAGATTTAAGGAAATTTGAAGTTCAGGACTTCGATTTTTTTAGTGTTTTCTGTGTATTGTCTATTTAAACAGAAAAAGGCCATTTTAAAGGGGTTTTTTGCATAGAAAGGTTGGACGGTCGGCCCGCTGATCCTTTCGAGAAAATGGATTCCATTATAATCAAACAAACCCTGATTTTTAAGCGGCCTTGTATTATAAATCCCTATGCACGCAGCGAAACGCAAGGAGAGGATTTTTAGCATGCAGTTTGAGGCAAGAGAGCTTACAAGAGGGCCGATAGTGCATTTTGTCTAAATTTGAAAAATCTTATATGTTCTCAACCCCTCTCAATGCCACGGATGCAGTGGTACTGTCCATTTCTCCATTTAAGGTCTCCATTTCATAGCCATTTTCCATAATGGAGGTATAAGCCTCTTTTTATGTAATTGATGATTGTAATTCTCTTCTTTTCATGCCATTTAATGAATGAAGGCCTCCCCATTGATCGAGTAGGGCCCAGAGACATACTCCGAGTTGGAAGAACTACATTATCAAGTCTTGTTGTCTTCTTTTTGTGCCTTTATGTGTGTTCCTTCTTCTTTCTTGTGTGCACATTAAATGTTTGTGTTTAGCTGCAATTTTCACATGTGATTCTTTTCATACATCTATAAGCAAAAGTTCCCTGGATCACTTACTCATCCAACTGACTACACCTCCAAATAGGTTAAAGACATACCCACTTGTAGATCTTCTCTGGTCCAGATCTCCAACCTAGTCTGCAACACCAAAGCCACGAATATTCAACACTCTGTCCAATCCTGGTCTTACTTGGTAGCACAAACCATAATCACTAGTGCCACACAAATAATTGAAAACCTACTTCACTGCTGTCTAGTGCGCCTTCCCTAGTTTTGATATAAACCTGCTTAATGCTTCCACTGCATGTGTAATGTCTGGTCTAGTACAGACCATCGCATACATCAGGCTACTGACTACACTTGCATATGGAACATGGGACGTCCTCTTCCTCTTCTTGTGTCTTAGGACACTGTTCAACAGATAACTTTACACCTACATGAATAGGAACCTTCACCAGTTTACTATCCTACATATTAAACCTCTGCAATATTGTCTTGCAATAATTCCTTTGTTTTAACTAGAGCTTCCTCTTTTCTCGGTCTCTTTTAATTTCCATGCCCAAAATATAGTTTGCAGCACCATGATATTTCATGTCGAATTTGGAGAAAAAATGGGTATTCAAATCCTCAATAATTTCTTTGTCATTTCCAATTAGCAACATATCATCCACATACAAGACCAGATAAATAACACGGTCACCAATTAATTTAAAATACACAGTGATTTTCTTTGCTTCTGGTGAAACCAAGTCCCTGTATAAATGTATCAAATTTCTGATACCACATCCTTGGTGACTGTTTTAACCCATACAGAGACTTCTTTAACTTGCATACCAATTCTTTCTTACCCTTCACCACAAAGCCTTCAGGTTGCTTCATGTAGATCTCCTCTTCCAAATCCCCGTGAAGAAATGTTGCCTTCACATCCATCTGTTGTAACTCAAAATCAAAAGCAGCAGCAACAGATAAAATTAATATAATAGAAGTTACCTTGGCAACAGGAGAAAAAATATCACCAAAATCATTTCTCAACACCTGGGAATAACCTTTTGCTATCAACCGAGCTTTGTATTTCTCCACCTTTCCTTCTACATTTGTCTTCTTCTTGAACACCCATTTTTTGCCAATGGGTTTCCTTTCAACTGACAACTCCACTAGATCCCAAGCCTCATTTTTGTGCAAAGATTCCATTTCATCAACCATGGCCTCTTTCCAGAGTTTGCCATCCTCTGAATCTACGACTTCCTTCACAATTATGGGATCATCGTCAGTAATAGATAAAGCAAAATTTGAATAGAAAGAAGATGGATTATACCTTTCTGGTTGCCTTCTTTCTCAAATTGATCTTCTCACACTCGGAGTTTGTGGATTTTCATCTTCTGATTCCTCCTCTATTGTAGAATCTGATTCTTCCTCCTTAAGCTCAAATTCTTTCTTCTCAGGTTCCTTTGGTTGGACTTCATGTTTAATAACATCTTTTACCTCTCTAAACTCCACATCTTGGTTGTAGACAACCTTCCTTGTTACTGGGTTCCAAATCTTATAACCGTTTAAACTATCCTTATACCCAATAAAGATGCACTTCTCAGATTTACTATCCAACTTGGTTCGTTTCTCCTTAGGAACATGTACATATGCATCACATCTAAATACCCTCAGATGTGAAAGAGAGGCTTTCTTACTAGTCCATACCTCTTGTGGAGTCTTATCCACCAACGTTGATGAAGATTATCTATTGACTAGGTAACATGTTGTCTCCACCTCCTCTACCCAGAATTCTTGTCCTAACTTGACACCACTGAGCATGCTTCTTGCCCTTTCCATCAACGTATTATTCATTCTTTCTGCAACTCCATTTTGTTGAGGTGTATATGGAGTAGTATTATGTCGTGCTATACCACACTTCTTACAGAATTCTTCAAATTCCTTGTTGCAAAACTCTCCACTGTTATCTGTCCTCAGCACCTTTATCTTCTTCTCTGTCTGGTTTTCCACTAGAACCTTAAATTCTTTAAACCTATCAAAGACTTCAAATTTCTTCTTAAGGAAATATATCCATGTATTCCTTGAGAATTCATCTATAAATGATACATAGTACACATACTTACCCAGTGATGGAACCTTCACAGGTCCAAACACATCACTCTGCACAAGCTCTAATATTTGTTTCGCCCTCTTATCACCATAGGAGAAACTCATCCAATTCTGCTTCCCATATACACAATTTTCACAGAAATCAAAATCTAGAGAGCTATTACTCATACCTTCTACCATACCTTTACCATGAAGTATTCGAAGGCCCTTCTCTCCAATATGTCCAAGCCTTTGATGCCACAACATGGTCTTCTCTCCAGAGACCAATAAATTTTCTGCTCCACTTTCAGGAACCACAGAACTAGTGCACCCGTCAACAACAGTGCTACCTTGTATCTTGTACAGAGTTCCAATTCAAACTCCCCACATCAATACCAGTGCCCCCAAACCATCTTACAGGTATCCTTCTCAAACAATGTTTTTACAGCTGCATCATCCAGCTTGCTTACAAAAATCAGATTTCTGGCTAATGCAAGAATATGCAGAACAACTGGAAGTGTTCTAACCCATCGACCTTGCAACTTCAACTTTTCTTTTCCGCAGCCAATGATTCTAGCCTTCTTGTCATCCCCCAAGAAGACATCACCACCATCATATTTCTCATACTCATAAAACCACTCTCTATGGGGAGTGAAGTGAAAGGATGCACCTGAGTCAATCAACCATGCCTCATGATCTACATGTGTACTTGAAGAAGCCAAGTACACATCCCCACCTACATCTAAGGTGGTTTTCGCCTCTGCAGTAGGAGCATCATCATATCCCTTTCCTTTATCAAGAGCTTTAGATTTACAATCCCTTTTGTAGTGACCTTCCTTTCCGCATTTCCAACACACCACCTTTACAGGTTTTCCTGGAGATTTAGATCTCCCTCTAGATTTATATCTCTGACTCGATGACTTATTTTTGTTTCTGTTCTGGGACCGTCCTCATATAGACAAGGAATCACCATTCTGGCTCTCCATATTTTTCCGTCTCATTTCCTCCATCAGCAAGGATGAGACTATTTCATCAAACTGCAAGGCAGTTGCATTGCTACCTATTGCAATAACCAGACTATCCCACGAATCTGGTAGAGAAGACGACAAACTGATGCACTTATCTTCACCTGAAATTTTAATATGAATAGATGATAACTAACTTACCACAGTATTAAATTCGTTCAGATGCTCTGTCACCGAGTCTCCATATTTCATCCTCAGGTTATATAGCTTTTTCCATAGGAACAATTTATTCAACAGAGACTTAGATTGGAATAAAGTCCTTAACTTGTCCCATAAAGCCTTCATCGTAGCTTCCCCTGATACATTCAGTAATACTGAATCTGAGACACACAATCGTATTGTGCTCTTTGCCTTCCGATCCAACTTCTTCCATTCTTCGTCGGACACTCCCGTTGGTTTAGTACCTAGATCTACCACGATCCAATGATCTTTATCCACCAACAAATCCTCCATCTTGAGTTTCCATAACTCAAAATTCTGACCATTAAATTTCTTGATCTCTATCTTTCCACTGCTCGCCATCTTCTTTCACCACCAGAATTGATCCCACAGATCTCCCACTGAACAGGGTCTACCATAGGCCCGAGCGAAAACCCTCAGCAATAAAGGTGTCCCCTTGAAGCCAAAACAACTTTTATACCAAATGTAGGTTTTAACCTTGTATAGAAATTACCTGCATACGAATTCTAAAACACAGAAAATAAACAATGTGAGAGCATAACACATAAAACACATATACATAGAGATTTTCCCCTAGATCCCAAAACCGGAACTACCAGCTTGATTTTTCATTATGTTCCTTTTAATGTTACAATACATATTTATACATGCCGAAGTATCCAATACCATGGACCAAAAACCATCGCGTCCAAAATCATGCACAAAACCATAGGCAAGTATGTCCAACCTAATATAGGGTCCAAAAACAAAATTTTCCCAGGTGTTGCCCTGGACCCCATAGAGTGGGGTTACCTGCACCCCTCAAACCTCGTGTGACCCCCCCCCCCCACTATGCAATCAGCGCAACAAAGGGGGGGCTCCACCCCCCTTCTAACCACCCCGTTTAACTACGTCGACTAGTCGTAGAAAGAATATAACACAACCCAACACATCAAACATAGAAGTATATAGATTTATCACCTCAAGTTGGTGCTCGATGTCCACATTCACTCAAGCCTGTTATTGTGAATCAAAGAACCTCATTACCTCTACCTTATTATATTTCAGGGAAGTTAAATAGTTACCATTGTTATCCATAATTTTCTATATATAGTTTTCCCTCCTCTTAGGGGCGAGAAGAACACTTTTTTTTTTCATGAGTTTAAGATTGTTATATACACATCCACTAGGTTTCATGTTATTGTAAAAAATTATTTTATATAAGAGTATTATATCTAAGGAAAAAATAAATTTGGGAGGTAATTTGTTATTTATTTTAATTAGTATATTCAGTAAAAAATGTAAATGGGTATTATAGAATATTTCTAATCAAAATCTATATAACATACTCATCTTGTAATTAAGGAACTATTATATAGAATGAATAAAGTTTTGAATTTCTAACTAAGCTTATAAATTTATCATTATTCTCAAGCCTTTTGAACCTTTTAGTTTAGAGGTATTTGGTTGGAATGTTACATGATATAACTTTACAATAATATTATTGATTTTGTATTAATGTTGAGAGGATAAGTCCTCTTTAGTTTAATATGGAAAAATACATTGTAATCACATGTAACACGAATAATATGAGTAATAAAACTAATACATTTATTACAATTTTTATTTTTATTTTTATAGGTAATATGAGTTTTGAGATGACTGACATGCTTGACATGTGGCTTGAGTAACTAAAACCTAGGGGCATTTAAGTTGTCAAAATTGCCCAAGGTGCCCCATTAAAATCACTCAAGGATCGCACCCGACATAGGTCACACCAACCCTTAGCATGACTAGATTTTTTCCCACAAAGTTTCGAACTAGTGACATTTACACCATGGAGTGTTTTAACAGAACGCCTTATCATCATCTACTCTATCCCTTTTGGGCATTATAATTTTTCTTTTAGTAACAAAATTACATTATTTTATAATTTGTAATAAACATATCATATAAAAATAAATTTAATTAATAATAGTTTATATGTTTTTGATAAAATATAATTAATAAACATATGTAAACTTAATAAATTTAGGAGTAGCAGAGATCTAGTGGAAGATCATTTGGATTAGAAAACTAGAGAGGGACAAATTTTTTACTAAGTAACATTAGATAAAGAGAGAAAATCTAAAATTAAATATAATTTGTTGTCTAAGCGAAATTAAATTGAATTTACATTGAATCTAGGTCCAAAATTGTATGAGAAAAGGGATTTGAGTAGGAGTGCAGGTTGGTTCCTACAAAGAAAATGGGATTGGAGTCTCCTTCAAGTAGGTTTTTGAAGAAATCAAGGATATTATGTCTCGGGCATGGTGTCTCTGGCAAGCTGGTGCTTGTAAAGCTAGATGTAACTAAAGTTGCTACTTGTAGACTCATCTAATTAAAAGAAGTTTGTGATTTTATCTCGGATGGATTTCCATGTATATGTCATGTTCAAAATTCATGTATCTTGATTGTTGTATGGCTATGTTTATAATTCTTTAAATTGTTAAAAAATGATTTATACTAACACCCCCCCCTCCATAAGTATAAAATTGATTTCCAATGCCTTGTTGCAGTTGGCACAATTTACAGTGAATGAAGATAATCATACAAAGAATATAACACATATCGAACATTGTTTGAGTTAAATTGAGCCCCTAACATGTAGTCGAGGGTACTATTGGTCAAGTCTAAAGAGATATTCATAGGCCTAGTTTTTAGACTACTTAGGGCACTATAATGGAGGATTTTCCTGTGTAAATGGACATTAAGAGTTTAAGGGAGGATGAGGAGAGAGATGAGAAGGATGACCTAAATTGAGGCATCAATGTTCACCTAACCATATTTGTAATGACTCTATGTTTGTAGTTTAAATTGTAAAATTTAAAATGGTTGTAGTTGCACCACTAATGCCAACAATTTGATGAATTATTTTTTCAAGGAACAATAATGATCTCTCTTCAGAAAAACCTAAAGTTAAAATCTATAACAAATCATAAACAACTGAATATCTCTCTCTCTCTCTCTCTCTCTCTCTCTCTCTCTCTCTCTATATATATATATATATATATATATATCTATATATAATAAAATCTTTAAAACCCACCACGTATTGGCATATTAAATAATCTTCATCCTAACAAATGAAAACTATGTTTTTCAATTTTCACAACCTCTTGATTTCAATACGTGATGAAGCCATCAACCTAGCCTCTCTTTTATGATTCTTGATGAATCCATTAAGCTTTCACCATTAATATTTGTTTCCTCAATATCTTTTTCCAAAAAAATTTGAAAGAAAATAAACTTATTTTCTTCTTTATTTTAAATGAATGAAAAATATTTTAATTATTAAAATTGATAATGAGCAAGTTTTATATTTTTTTTATTTATTAAGGGGTGCTAGTTTAGTATGGGAGAGATGTTGTAATGCCCTGTTCCAACTCAGTATAGAAGAGACGTTGTAATGCCCTGTCTTGTTTTGTTAAACATTTTGATTTGGTCAAATTACATAAAATTAAAATTAAATTAAAAGAATTAATATAAAAAATATTAATAATTATAATTATAATAAAACATTTTGACCAGATCAAATTACATAAAAATTATAGTTAAATTAAATCTAAAAGATTATAGTTAGTAATTAAAACACTCTAGATTCGTCGTAACTCTAGATCTATCAAGCACAAAGAGAGATCAAATCTCAAATTTTTTTAAGTGAAAAGAGATTTGAGAGAGATCAAATCTCTTGAGGTGCAAACCTTTTTAGAGTGAAAAGTGACCTCTATTAGAGTACATGATATTTGATCTCTCTCCACTTTTGATAAATAGAAAATTAAAATGAATTTAAATTAATGATACTACAAATTAAAATGATTTTTAAATTAAAAATGTAATTCTCACTTTAGTTATTTTACATTATATACCATAGCTTGTGAATGTGAATTTTCTATTTATTAGGTTCTCATGACATTAGCAATGCCAAGCCTCAATATAATGGTGCTAAAAGTTAGCATATATATACTTATCAATAAGTGTATTCTTCCTAAATTGTAAACATTAAACATTATGGGATAAAGAGTCATCATCATTTTTAAGTTATAAGAGTGAAAATTTCAAACTTTAAATCATATGTCAAACTTTCATATTTTAGGTTAAATAACTCAAAGTAATCATTATACCACAAAATTGAATGATATTGAAGAACAATGGAGAATAAAAATCCAAGCCATTTGGCTCTCAACTGGGGATCAAAATACTATATTTTTCAGAACTATGCAAAGGGGAGAAAAAAATCAAATACCATTTGGGAATTGCCTAGACCTGATGGGGGTATGGCTAAATATTTTAATGAAACAAGTGCTATGGGAAGGGATCATTTCAAAAATTTATTCAAAGCCCATGAGGATGCAACAATAACTGAGGTGATCCGGGTGGCCCAACTATTTCCCAGATATGTTGAGGAGGGAGAAAATGAGAGGATAATGGACCCTGTTTCGAAACTTGATGTTGAAAATGCTTTAAAGACTATGAAAAATGATAAGAGTCCAGGGACCGATGGTTGGATAGTGGAGTTTTTCCAACACTTTTTTGATCTAATTGGGGAAGAGATAGTTGGAGTGGTGGATGAAACAAGGATTAGAGGTTTTATCCATGAACCTTCTAATACAACCTTTCTTGCTCTAATCCAAAAAAAGGAAACTCCCTAGCCTTTTTTGAAGATTTCAGACCTATCTCCCTATGCAACTGTATTTACAAAATCATAGAAAAAAGTATTTCTATTAGGTTGAAACCTATACTCTCTAGCAACATCTCTAAAGAACAGTTTGGCTTTCCGGATGGCAGGAAAATTCATGAAGCTATTGGGTTGGCCCAAGAATCAATGCACAGTATAAAGAAGTCAAAGAAGAAAGACATGACTGTAAAAATTGACTTGTCAAAAGCATATGATGGGATCAGTTAGATATACTTGTGACTCTTGTTAATACATCTGGATTTCAGTATTGGATTTATCAACTGAATTATGGGATACATCTCTAATGTGTCCTTTGTTGTTCTCATCGATGGGGTAACCTCTCCCTTTTTCCACAATCAGAGAGGGCTCAGGCAAGGTTGTCCCCTATCCCATCTCTTGTTCTTATTAGCTGCGGAAGGGCTAATTCAGTTACTTGTTTCAGCCAAGAGAAGAGGAGACCTTAAAGGAATCGAAATAGCAACAAACGTTTTCATATCCCACTTTCTCTTTGTGGATGATATTCTTCTTTTTAGTAACGGGTCACGGGAAGATGTCCACCAGTTGAAGTGCTCTTTGGACCTGTTTCTAAAGGCTACTAGAATGAGCATAAACTCCCAAAAATCCTCAATAGCCTATGAAGGACTCTCAGGCATTGATGTGGAAAGAATCACTACCCTTCCCCCTATGAATTCCTTCTTATGGGGGAAAGTCTAAAATACTTGGGATTCTATTTGAAACCCAATTCATACAAAAAACAAGACTGGGGGAAAGTCTAAAATACTTGGGATTCTATCTGAAACCCGATTCATACAAAAAACAAGACTCGAATTGATTGTTATAAAAAATTGAGAAACGTATTAATCTTTGGAGTTTCAAATCAGTCCTAATTTCCATCCTTGTGTACTACATTACTCTCTCTTGGGTTCCTAAAGGCATTTTGTCCAACATTAGAAAGCTTTGTAGCTGATTCCTCTAGGGAGGGTCAAAGGAGGATGTTTTCCTTCCATGGGTTCATGGGACAAAATTGCTCAGCCAAAGAAGTGGGGGGGATGGGGTATAAAGGACCTACAGCTTTTTGCTTCCTCCATAACAGAAAAATCCGGGTGGAGGCTCCTGACCGAAGACAACCTATGGACAATGATGGTTAAAAGGAAATACATTAATCTGATCCCCTTAGATGAATGGATCCATAGGCCTGAGAAATACTTTTCAAAATAATCTGCCATCTCAAAGGCAAAAATTGATTCTTTCAAGATTGTGGAAGAAGGTCTTGCTTGGCAATGGGGGAAAATGTAAAATTGGCATTGATCCATGGGGGGGAGGTGCAATGAGGAATATGCTCTTTCTAGAGAGATTATGGACTCTTTACATGAAAAAATATGTGTCTTCATTAACCAGATATCAAAGATTGAGACAACTACAATTTGGCATCAGAGGTGGAAATCGGCTGAGGATATGCAAATCGAACCCCAATGGTGGCATGAGTGGCATAACTACTTATAGGAGCTCCACCATACAAATTTTAGGACTAAGGGTTGCCGAGACACCCTTTGATGGGTACATGCTCATACAGGGTACTACTTCCCAAAGTTTGGCTATGACTTCTTGATGAATCGAAGGGGATGGGTGGTTCAGGATTGGTGGAGCAAGTCTCTCTAGAAACTGAAATGTCCAGCAAAAACCAGATTGTTCTTCTGGTGTATACCAAAGAACAAAGTGCCTACATGGGAAAATTTACAAAGGAGAAATAAACATGGGTCTTGACGGTGTATTGTGTGCAAAGAATCTTCCTACCACTTGTTCCTCAAATGTCATTTCTTTCTCAAAGTTTGGGAATTTACTCTGTCCCTATTGGGCATAAGAACAATATGGAACGGGTAAAGTTGCAGGGAAGCTTGGAAAAGTTGGTGGACTTCTGCTTTAGAGGAAAACATCAGGAACTTTCCCTTGATTATCTCTTGGGGGATCTGGATAGCAAGGAATAAAGGTATTTTTAAGAAAGTATCCTTCCCCCCCCCATCTTATTGTTGCAAAATGTGCTTTGATCTACTCTTTTCTCCCCTCCTTTGATCACACTCAAATAATTAGAAACATCAGTACTTAACAGTTTAGACATGATATCCCATGGGCTTATTTTGACGAGGCTTTGGATGCACAGAACAAGTGTGGTTGAGGACTGGTTATCCATATAAACGACAACATATCCATAAAAGCTTCAATAGGCATTAGTTGTAGAACAAACAACTTTGTTGAGTTACTGTCACTAAAATATCTTTTATGCTAGCTCATTCACTGTGGAATTGGTTCAGTTTAAATTTTTGGTGACTCCATGAATGTCATTAACTGGTTCAACAATACTCAGAGATGTTAAAATCATGTTTTGATCCCTATCCTAGAAGAAATTCAATTATTAAAATTATCATTTGTTCTTATTACTGTGTGCCATATCTATAGGGAACAGAACACTACAGTGGACCTCCTATCTAAGGAGGGCCTTCAGCAGGATCTGGACTCGTGGCGCATAACCAAGACAGAGGATGGTGCAGTCCGTGTGTTGGACAACAGGCCTTACAATTTATAAAAATCTACTTTTTCTTTACAGCTTTTTGGTTTACTCCTCTTATATCAGCAGCTCATGTTGTACTTGGTACACTGTTGTTACTATCTGGTGATTATGATTTGTATATGTTTATCTTTTAGATGCATATTATGGGTCGTTTTCTCCTTGTATGGGGAGGCCTTTGGTACTAGACGCTCTATATTTTTGTGACTATGTCTGTGGTTGAATGCATTGGTTGCTTTTGGACAATCTTTCCCTCATGGGTGATCTAGGTTATATTTCTTTTAGATAGTCTTATCCTCATGGGTGATCTAAATTGCTTTTAGAGAGTCTTACCCTCATGGGTGATCTTTCTACTTTTAAAATATTTTATCCATATACTATGTAACTTTTTCTTTACTTAATAAAAATTTAATTTTTCTTTTTATATATATCAACTTTATAATTTATAGAAACACGAGAAACAAAATATGGGGTGACCATGGTATAACACAATACTTTTTTTTTATAAATTTCACATAAACTTGGAGGCACTTCAAAAAAATTGACAATTTCAAGTGGGTATAGGTAGTATTTCTTTTTAAAAGAATGAGAAAACCTATCTTTATCGAATTAATAATGGAAGAACTACTCTCAAGGGCTACGTGTGAATGGAGGTAGAGTTTATCACTATTATTTAAAATGAAAAATCAGACTATTAAAAAAAATTATAATATATGTTCAACTTTGCAAAATCAAATTGTTAAGTAATTTACTTGTAATTTATAGAAAAATAGATTTTCATTTTATCTTTAATTTATTTATGTATATTAAATTATATTTCAAAATAAATATATAAAAATAAAATAATATTTTAAGATAATAAATAATTTAAAATATAATATTATTTTATGGTATTATAAGAGTAAAGTACAAATTCTAATTATTAAATCTATTATTTTTTTGACATAATGAATCATCACAATTAAGAAAAAAAACAAATTTTATATTTAAAAATACCATTTAAACAATTAAAAATCACAATTTTAAATAATAATAATAAATAATTATTTTTAATTTGGAAAAATATTGTAAAAGATAAAATAAAGATGATAAGTTCTTAACTTTCAAAATATATTTTGCAGTTTAAAATACAAAGTCTAACCATTAGATTTTAGAATTTTTTTGGCCACAGAATTTATAAATTTTGTTGGATATATGTTTTTTTAGATTTTATTTGAAATTAAGTTAAATTTTCTTATAAAATTATTAAAAAAAATAAAATAAAATATTAAGCATAATTATATATTTAAAAATATATTTTAAACAATAAAAAATCATAATTAAAAAAAATATTAAATTAATTATATATTTAAAAACACATCCGGACAATTAAAAATCACAATTTTACATAATAATAAAATAAAAAAAATCATAATGTCACAAAATAATAAAAATTGTAAAAAGTAAAAATATCTGATAATTTAACCATGATAAAATTTTAATTTCCAAATATATCTTGGAAGCTCCTTTCCTTTGTTAAGATATGATAACGTTAAACATAGGTAAATGAATTACGTATGCGCTTTGTTTTCTTGACTGAATCCTACCGATTCACAAAGGGAGAAAAGCGAGCTCCTGGCCGTTGAAAAAACTAAATTTAAAGTATTGGTTCGTATTATCTAGAATAGCGTTGTCTATAAAGGTTATAAATATAAATTTATTTGGATGATAGTTGGTTTTAGGGAATTTAGTAATTAAAATTTTAAAAATGAGAATGTTAAAGTGTGGGAATTTTTTTTAAGCGAAAATAGATTCAGTATTATTTTGAATTTTTAAAGCACTTAAAGTATTTAAAATTGACCACTGTAATCTAAATTTCAAAAATTTATGTTATATTTTATTATATTCTTAGCGAAAATTTCAACTAATTTATGAATTTTTTAAACTATATTTATCTAAAATTAATATAAAAATAAATTCAGAAAATAGATTTGTTTCATCAAAAATTATTAATATTCACTTAAAAATAATGCATTAACTAAAAGTGTTAGTCAATGGAAATATCAGTTAATAGACATAGTGATTCAAGTAAATCAACAATTACTTAGATACTTTTAGAATCAAACTAAGTTGCAGCAGTCTTTACATCACAGTGGGATGAGTTCTGTGCAACAAGTTCACTTAGTAATCAGTCAACACGAAAGTAAATCAAGTCAAGTAATTGATACAAAGTCAAAATCAAAGGAGTCTTTAAATATTTTAGTTATTCCGGAAAGTAGATTGTTAATACCCATCAGATGTATTGAACAAAGTTCTACAAATATTGTTTTCAAAGATGTTTCTGAATCACTAACTCATGATTCTTCGTGGAAAGAATTCAATTGCCATGTTGATAATAGGTTGTTTTCCCATCGTCACAAGTTGTTCATACTGCGGATGGAAGAAACAGGTCACTGAATCAAAATGTATCATGGTCAGCATCATCAAGGTCATCATCTGCAGGTGATTGATCGAATGTATTGGTACATCGTCAGGTCAAGATGGAAAGAGAGGGAGTTCTACCCTCATCGACTAATTGTTTAGTCAAACTTTTGTGGTCCAAAAGCTTTCAAGTGGAGAGGAATGATCCACGAGGATCCATTGTTCCAATTGCACAAGTGTTCAAAGTGCTGTCATCAGTATTCATGGGTGTCATTCAGTGTCGTCGTCACTTTAGTTCAACTTCGACAGATCGAAAATGTTGGTTGTGGATCAGGTTGTTCAGGTAATGTTCATAGGTTTTCATGGCATTCAACAGAGATGGTTTAGCGCCTGGTTGTCGACTTGAGTTCGTCGACAGTTCCCTAGGGTTTGGTCAACGACATGTGTTTTGTCATTCGACAAACAGGATTGGTGTCGACATGGTTGTGTCGTCTGTGGCAGAGGTTGATGTGTCGACAAAGGTGTCATCCGAGGCATAAGTTCATCGTCAAGGTTGTCATTGCAAAGACAACAGGAATCGACGATGTGTGCGGGATTTGTCATCACATATGGGTTTGCGTCACATTGTGACGAAATATTGTAAACGGGTTTTTAAATTCTAGACCTAAAACCCTAATCCTACATCTAAGTCCTAATGACTAAACTAAACCCTAGCACTAAACCATGTATCAAATCCTAAATACTATGCTAAACCATGTATTAGACCTAAATTCTAAGCTCTAAACCTATGCTACACCTAACCATATCAAAATACATTAAAAAACCTAAGGTTCTAACCCTCTCGGCCTTGCAAATCAAATACAAAACAATACAAATAAACAAATCAAATTAAACACAGTCCTAACCGCTTGCATCTAACTGCAGCGGGACCGTGTCGTGTGAACGTTGTAGGGATTACAACGACGGAGGTTACGGTTATATGCGCCTAACCGTGGGCCTTAACCACGTGGCGGTAACCAAGCCATGTGAGCAGGCAATCCTAGATTGCGGAGGTTACGTGTTATAAACCGTGGGACGCGAACTATGTCGGAGCCGCTAGGGTTGGCCAAACCGTCAGAAAACTGTCACATACAACCATTTCCGCCAACGGTCAACAGAACCACTGCCATATAAGCCGCAGGCTTCGGTGTTCACATGCAACGGTTTCTCCTCCATGGGATTAGAAAAATTGTTTGTGGTTCAGGGCTATTCTAAAGTCCAAAAGTGGGTTTTTAGTGTTAATTTGTTTGAAAATTAATTAAAGAACCATGACTACGAATTAAGGTGGCCAAAAATCAAACCAAATCAACCTTAGAGTCAGCACATTCATCCGTGAGTTCAGCCCAAGTGGTTTTATGCACCTGCGGGCCTTTTTAAGGTAGATTTTGTCCATGAAGAACATTAGTGTGGAATTTGAGTTTTCATGTGCAGGTTCTGGAGGTTAGAGGCGAATTTAGTTTTCAGAGTTTCAAGAGCATCGGGAGTTGGATTTGGAAACCATAAGTGGCGTTGGAAAGCTGGTTCAAAGGGCTAATTGATGACAGAGGTCAGATTACCTGTGTGCAAGCTCATTCTGACTAAATCACTGTGTAATCGACACCTTCTTTTCATTCCAAATAAAAATGGTTGCCCATCTTGAAAGCGGACCCGGAGACGTAGTCCATCAGGGACGAACTCCATAATCAATCTTGTTGTCTGGTATATTTGTGTTTTCATTGTTTACACTTCTGTTTTGCATCTTAATTATGGTTTATTAGCTATTGTAAAGTGTTATGCTCTAGCAATCTACCTCATTTTCCGTGCTTTCGGTTATCATTCAAATCACTAATGGCTAATCAATTCTACATCAGTATTTAGTATATGGTCATTTCAGATCAACAGGTCACGAGAAGATGTCCACCAGTTGAAGTGCTCTTTGGACCTGTTTCTATAGGCTACTGAAATGAGCATAAACTCCCAAAAATCCTCAATAGCTCATGAAGGACTCTGAGGCACTGACTTGGAAAGAATCACTGCCTTTCCCCCCTATGAATTCCTTCTTATGGGGGAAAGTCTAAAATACTTGGGATTATATCTAAAACCTAACTCATACAAAAAACAAGATTGGAATTGGTTGTTATCAAAAATTGAGAAACGTATTAATCTTTGGAGTTTCAAATCAGTCCTAATTTCCATCCTTGTGTAGTGGATTGCTCTCTCTTAGGTTCCTAAAGACATCTTATCCAGCATTAGAAATCTTTGTAGCTGATTCCTCTGGGTAGGGTCAAAGGATAATGTTGTCCTTCCATGGGTTTCATGGGACAAAATTGCTCGGCCAAAGAAGTGGGGGGGATGGGGTATAAAGGACCTACAACTTTTTGCTTCCTCCATAGCAGAAAAATCTGAGTGGAGGCTCGTGACAGAAGACAACCTATGGACAACGATGGTAAAAAGGAAATACATTGATATGATCCCCTTAGATGAATGGATCAATAGGCCTGATAAATACTTTTCAAAATCATTTTCCATCTGGAAGGCAGAAATTGATTCTTTTAAGATTGTGGAAGAAGGTCTTGCTTGGTAGGTTGGTGATGGGGAAAAATGTAGAATTGGCATTGATCCATGGGTGGGGTGCCATGAGGCATATGCTCTCTCTAGAGGGATTATGGACTCTTTACATGAATTTTTTTTTGTCTTCATTAACTAGATATCAAAGATTGAGACAACTACAATTTGGCATTAGGGGTGGAAATCGGTTGAGGATATACAAATCGAACCCCAATGGTGGAATGAGTGGCATAACTACTTACAGGAACTCCACCATACAAATTTCAGGATTAAGGGTTACCGAGACACCCTTTGATGGGTACATGCTCATACAGGGTATTACTTCCCAAAGTTTGGCTATGACTTCTTGATGAATCGAAGGGGATGGGGGGCTCAGGATTGGTGGAGCAAGTCTCTCTAGAAACTGAATTGTCCAGCAAAAACCAGATTGTTCTTCTGGTGTATACTAAAGAACAAAGTGCCTACATGGGAAAATTTACAAAGGAGGAATAAACATGGGCCTGGATGGTGTATCTTGTGCAAAGACTCTGAAGAATCTTCCTGCCACTTATTCCTCAAATGTCGTTTCTCTCTCAAAGTTTGGGAATTTACTCTGTCCCTATTAGGCATAAGAACAATATGGAATGGGAAAAGTTGCGGGGAAGCTTGGAAAAGTTGGTGGACTTCTGCTTCAGAGGAAAACATCAGGAACTTGCCCTTGATTATCTCTTGGGGGATCTGGCTAGCAAGGAATAAAGGTATTTTTAAGGAAGTATCCTCCTCCCCCTCTCTGATTGTTGCAGAATGTGCTTCGATCTACTCTCTTCTCCCCTCCTCTAATCACACTCAGACAATCAGAAACATCAGTACTGAACATATTAGACATGATATCCCATGGGCTTATTTTGACGGGGCCTCGGATGCACAAAATAGGTGTGGTTCAGGACTGGTTATCCATATAAATGACAACAGATCCTTAAAATCTTCAGTGGGCATTGGTTCTGGAACAAACAACTTTGTTGAGTTACTCTCACTAAAATATCTTTTATGCTGGCTCATTCACTTGGGAATTGGTTCAGTTCAAATTTTCGGTGACTCCATGAATGTCATTAACTGGTTCAACAATACTTAGAGAAGTCAAAATCATGTTTGATCCCTATCCTAGAATAAATTCAATTATTAAAATGATCATTTGTTCTTATTACTGTGTGCCATATCTACAGGGAACAAAACACTACAACGGACCTCCTATCTAAGGAGGGCCTTCAGCAGGGTCTGGACTCATGACGCATAACCGAGATAGAGGATGGTGTAGTCCGTGTGTCGGACAATAGGCCTTACAATTTATAAAAATATGCTTTTTCTTGACAACTTTTTGGTTTACTCCTCTTATATCAACAACTCATGTTGTACTTGGTATACTTTTGTTACTATCTAGTGATTATGCTTTGTATAAGTTTATTTTTTAGACAACCTTATATTTTTGGGCATATTATTGGCCGTTTTCTCCTTGTACAGGGAGGCCTTTGGTACTGGACACTCTATATTTTTGTGACTATGTCTGTGGTTGAATGCATTGGTATCTTTTGGACAATCTTTCCCTCGTGGGTGATCTAGGTTATATTGCTTTTGGATAGTCTTGCCCTCATGGGTGTTCTAAGTTGCTTTTAGACAGCCTTCCCTCATGGGTGATCTTTCTACTTTTAAAATGCTTTATGCATATACTGTATAACTTTTTATTTACTTGATAAAAAGTTTAATTTTTCATTCATGTATATATATCAATTTTATAAATTTTATGGAAGCACGAGAAACAACCGAACAAAATGGAAATTTAATATGGGGTGACCATGGTATAACACAATATTTTTTTTTTTTTAATTTTATAGAAACTTGGAGGCACTCAAAAAATTTTGACAATTTCATGTGGGTATAGGTAGTATTTCTTTTTAAAAGAATGAGAAAATCTATCTTTATCAAATTAATAATGGAATAAGTACTCTTAAGGGCTATGTGTGAATGGAGATAGAGTTCATCACTATTATTTAAATGAAAAATCAAACTACCAAAAAAAACTAATATATGCTCAACTTTAAAAACCAAATTGCTTTGAGGGATTTACTTGTAATTTATAGAAAAATAGATTTTCATTTTATCTCTAATTTATTTATGTATATTAAATTATATCTTAAAATAAAAATATAAAAAATAAAAATATGAAAATAAATTAATATTTTAAAATAATAAATAATTTAAAATATAATATTATTTTATTGTACTATATCAAAATAAAAATATAAAAATAAAATAATATTTTAAGATAATAAATAATTTAAAATATAATATTATTTTATGGTATTATAAAAGCAATGTACAAATTCTAATCATTAAATTTATTATTCTTTTTTTTTTTTTTTTTTTGGGAATAATGAATAATCACACTTAAAAAAACAACTAATTTTATATTTAAAAACACCATTTAAACAATTAAAATTCACAATTTCAAATAATAATAATAAATAATTATCTTTATTTTGGAAAAAAAATGTGTAAAGGATAAAAACATATGATAATTTAACCATGATAAGTTAACTTTTAAAATATATTTTGCAGTCTAAAATACAAAGTATAACCATTAGATTAGATTTTAGACTTTTCTTGGGCATACAATTTATAAATTTTGTTGGATATATGTTTTTGTAAATTTTGTTTGAAATCAAGTTAGGATTTCCTATCGAATTATTAAAAAAAAATTAAAGTGTTAAACATAATTATATATTCAAAAATACATTTTAAACAATGAAAAAACCTATAATATCCCCCATTAATGTAAATATTTATTTTATTTACTGCAACCAAACAGACTATTACTATTTGTTTGAATTATAAACTATTTTGGAATTCAGTTATTGAAGAATAAATTTTGCAGTTATGGGTAAATACTGTTTTACTAGGTAATTAGTTATGGAGACAATTATCTATTCCAAAACTAAATCCTAGAGTATTTTTACTAAAATGATCAAGAGGATAGGGATCTGAGATCAGGAGGAAAAGGGGATTGTGCTGAAAGGTCAGGCAGTCTATAATGGCTATGTCTGGTTAAGACCAGATAGCTGGTAAACTTTGAAGTCTCTAAAGAGAGAGAGAGCTCTTGAAATAAGGATTAGCGTGGGGGGAGGGGGGAGATTTACCAGAGTAGGTAATCTCACGGTAAAGAAGAAATTAAAGTGAAACTCTTATATCAGATTCAGTCCTAGACAACGCAAACAGATAAGTAAAGAATTGTTTATATAAGTTGTTCACTAAATCTATAAACAATAGCTAGGAGATTGGCTAAAATTTTAGAGATATATTTGTAAATTATTGTGTAAAATTATGGGTAATGTTTCCTATTTCTTGAAGTATGTTATTAGAGTTCTTTGTATTTAATTGAAATAATTCTTTAAAAGAATAATAGAGAACTAAGGAAAATCCCTTATTACATTCACAGGAAGAAATTGTTTTAAGAATATCAGAAGATTTAGTAAAGAAACTAGAATGATAAACAAATTTGGAAAAGATAGGCATTCCCTGTAAACAAAACTATTATATTAATCAGATAAGGTAGAATTTCGTATATTGCATCCTATCTAACTTAGGAACAACATTTAGAATCATCTATTAACTGAAAGAATGGCAAACATTGAAAGATGAAATAAACATGTATACATAGAGTCAACACATAAAAAACTGTTCACGATTCTTTGCCATAAATCTTTGCATGCGTAAGAACCTTGTTGATGCAATGAATATACAAACTAATTCTGAATAGCCACGACGAAAATCAAGAATACAACAAAGCTCACAAATTCAGTCATGTAAGACAGAAGCAACGACTTCTCGGAATTTTCATTGAAATAATAGAATATTACAATCTTAGCTAGATATCGAATATTGTGGCATTAAGAGCTCCAAAAGAAATCACTTAAACATTTTTTCTTTTAAGTAAAAAATACAAAGATTTTACCGAGCTAGGGCTAAATATATGAAAAACATTTACACATTTTTTAGCCACATTACATCAAACGCAGTGTAAAACAAACACTCTGAAAAATCAAGGAAGGATAGCCCTTGGCTTCCAAAACTCTGTGTTTGAGTAAAACTTAGAAAAACAACCGAAACCCAAAAGCGAAAATATGAAACCCTCTTCTGAATTAAAAACTCCACACATATATTTTATGTGTTCCAATATAATATCAGGGATGGCGACCTAAGTGCTCCTTGCTAAAAACCCTCCACACTAGGCCATAGTCGTAGGCCTCTTTTCCTTAAGAAGGTCCTCACACAAACTTCTGGAAACAAACACAAAACAAACTATTAGAGGAGCCATGACTCCAGCGGTCTCGGAAGACCCATCTAGAGTTTTCTTTACTGTCTTTTTGACTTGGTGGCTTGTCCATAAAAACCCTACCCTAGAAATATTTAGAGAGATTCGTAATACCTGGAGTTGGTTGTGGATGATGAAATTAGAAGGAGGGTTTGCCATAGCGCCAAGTTGAATCTTCCGCCCCGGAAAACAAACATTTCACCATAACAGAGAATTGGTATTAGAAACATGCAATGGAAAATAGAAACTGTAATAAACGCTCTAAACCCTGAAACACAAAGATATCTATGCGGAAAGAAGATCAGAAAGCTTACCTTCGAAGATAACATTTCAGGCCCTGCCTCCACAGAAAGAATTCCAGAGCATTGAAGCGGTTTCAGGTTCATCAGGGTATTCCGAGATGCTGGAATGCAATGAAAATGGTCCAGTGAACCCGGATTGTAGATGAAGACAAAAACCAAAGGACAGAGCAGAGTCATAACCTCTCAGAATTTTTGGAGTGAAACAATGACAAGATGAAACCTCATTGCCAAGAAATCAAGGAACGATAACCTAATGACCGTTCGATCTAGCGGGCCAAGGTGAATTGTTGATGGAGGAACCTGATCCCGAGGGTTAGGTGGGATAAGGACAGTTGGATCACCTACAGGCAGCCACCCAGATCTAGACAACCGAAGCACTAAATACACCTGCATTTCCAGAGCGAGATTCGAAGCTATGGCCTGTGAATATTAATGCAAAGGCTAGCATCGTACCCATATGTTTATTACACAGGAATGTAACAAATGTAAAGTCAAATGACATGTACAATCAAATCCTGCCGCATTCATTATTCAATAATACATAGCATGTAAAGTCTAACCATTGCATATGTATAAATTTGATAATGGAAATTAGTAAGGTTGTTTAAAAGTCATACATGATAGTTAATCCATGATTATGTCTCTTTTAACATATATATGTAATTTTGGGGTGAATGAAGATATAGTTTTTTTTATATATATTAGTGTTTTGATAGATGGATGTGTTACATATGGTATCAGAGTGCTTAGGTTCCAAAATTGAGGCCTCTGGAATAAGGAATAACAAAATTGTGTTGTGCACGTAGGAGACAACAATTAAATAGTCAACATGAGGCGAGCTGGAAATCTACCACATGGTTCCATATTGGGAATAGGGCCAACATCATTTCAGGAAGGCAATCTTGAGGTTTGGGTGCAGCTAGGCGATGATACACAAAATCCCAATGTAGACCTCCAGACAACTGTCCAAGAACTGAAAGGGGAGATGGCCCGACTCTGGGCAGACAACGAAATATTGATGCAGGAAAAAGAAAAGATTATAAAAATCCAGTCGGAAAGACAAAATCATCGGCCACTAGCCCCTAGTCCGGAGCACGGCCACATGATTGGGAGACAGGAGTTCCGAACTGAAAATATGGAAACCGAAGGAGGATAAGAAAACCAAGAAGAATAATTAGGAAACGTGTCTAATCACAAGATTTAGAAGAAACAGAAGATTGAACTCCAAGGGGAGTTTCGTAAAATCAAGCCTCCTCTCTTTGATGGGGAGCAAGAAGAGGCGACGGAAGCATGGTTAATTAATATGAACAAGTATTTCCAGCTATATGAGTGTGATTACAATTTGAAGGCCCGTCTAGCCATTTTCCAGTTTCAAGGGAAAGCTACATTGTGGTGAGAGGAAGTGAAAGTAGTCCATGGTTTTAATGAGCAAAACATAACTTGGGAGAAATTCCAAAAATTATTTAAGGAGAAATATTTGACTGAGAGGTTTTATGATGAAAAAGAAAAAGAGTTTCATGACCTCCGCCTGGGCCAAATGACCATGGATGAATTTATAACAAAATTTACATCATTATTGCTATATGTTCCTTATATTCGTGAAGAAAAAGCTAAGGTACAACAGTTTGTCAGTAGTCTTATGTTGTTCATGAAAGAACAGCTAGAATTTGATAATCCAAACACCATGGATGAAGTCATTCGGAAAGCACGAATTTGTTATCAACAAAATAAACCAAAGGGAGATACGAGTAAAATATGGGCAGACAAGAAGGGAAATAAATTCATTCCCAGCCATAAGGGAAATAAGAGCACCAACAACAAGGGAGTATATAAAGGTCAAAGTAATCGGAATGTGAATAAGCCCAAATTTAAGGTACCAGGTGAAGCTAGGACAAATGAACAAGCCGGCAGAAAACAAAACTAATTAATAGACCACCTGTATAGTGTTGGGGATGTGGAGGCCCGCATTATGTCAAAAATTGCCCTCAACGCAGGGGAGCAGATCAGATCTCACAAATTCAGGAGGCATCCACTGTGGGAGAAGTGGCAAGAAGCATCCCTAAGATCAACGCAGCTCTTGAAGATCATCAGGCGGAGTTTCAACCAACTATGGTTGAATTTGAAGGTACTATTTTTTACCAGACCTGCTCTATTTTAATAGATCCTGGGGCTACATTAAGCTACATTAGTCCCAGGTTAGTGGAACAATGTAAATTACAAGTTGTTAAATTTAAAAACCCATGGTTAGTACAGCTAGCCACAAGGGAAAAAAGAAGAGTTTTGTCTAAAGTAAATAATTGCCCCTTGAAATTAGATGGTCAACCTATCATAGCTGATTTAAATGTGTTACCCCTAGGGTCATACGATATTCTGATAGGTATGGACTGGTTAGAAAAGCATTGGTCCTTAATAAATTGTAAAACAAAATCTATTAGCTACCGAGATGAAGTGGGAGAGAGACAGGAAATTCAAGGTGTTTAGAAACCTCTGCAATTAAGGCCAATAACAACCTCCCAATTAGCCAAATGCATCAGAAAAGGTTGTCAAGTTTATGCCATACAAGTAGGGTATGCTGACTCTAAAGATAAGTCTGTATCACTAGAGAACATACCTGTGATAGAAAATTTTCCAGATGTGTAAATTGAAGAAATACTAGGCCTACCCCCTAAAAGAGACATAGATTTTACTATTGAGCTGATTCCAGGAGCTGCTCCAGTTTCCCAGGAACCATACCGAATGAGTATACCCGAGCTAACAAAATTAAATATGCAACTCTAAGAGTTGCTTGATAAGAATTATATCCGTCCCAATGTGTCTCCTTGGGGAGCTCCGGTTTTATTTGTTAAAAAGAAGGATAAAACCTTGCGAATGTGCATGGATTACCGCCAGCTGAACAAGCTGACCATTAAAAACAAATACCCCCTTCCCCAGATAGATGAGCTCTTTGACCAGGTGAAAGGTGCAACTGTATTCTCAAAGATTGATCTCCACTTTGGGTATCATCAAATCAGAATAAAAGAGGGAGATATTGCAAAAATTGCTTTCAGAACGTGTTATGGACATTATGAGTTCGTGGTATTACCATTTGGACTAACTAATGCCCCAACAACTTTCATGTGTCTCATGAACAACATATTTCATCAGTTCTTAGATAAATTTGTATTAATCTTTATTGATGACATACTAATCTATTCTCGGAATGTGGAAGAACATAAGGAACATCTCCATATTGTTCTGCAAGTCCTACGAGAACACCAACTATATGCCAAGTACAGTAAATGTGATTTCTTTAAGGAGCAAATCCAATACTTAGGACATGTCATCACCAAAGACGGAATTGTCGTAGATCCGGAAAAGATAAGAACCATTATGGAATGACCAATACCAAAGGATGTAGCCGACATAAGATCATTTATGGGCTTAGCAGGTTACTATCAGAGATTTATGGAGGGTTTCTCCCATGTAGCATATCCTATCACCTCTCTACAAAAGAAAGGCAAAGTTTTCCAATGGACCCCTGACTGTCAAAGGAGCTTTGATCAGCTCAAGCATCTTCTTACCACAACACCTATTCTGAGCATTGCTGATCCCAACAAAGAATATGTGGTTTGTACTGATGCTAGTAAGGAAGGAGTGGGTGGCGTATTAATGCAAGAGGGCAGAGTGGTTGCCTACGAATCTAGGAAGCTTAAAGAGTATGAGCAAAAGTACTCAATTTATGACTTGGAGCTAACTGCGGTCATTCATGCCTTAAAAATGTGGCGGCATTACCTATTAGGTAAGAAATTCTTGTTGATGACTGACCACCATAGTCTGATAAATTATTTCAAACAACCAACTTTAAATGCCAGGCAAGCTCATTGGGCAGATTTCTTGAGTGAATTTGATTTTGAAATTAAACATTTAAAAGGAAAGGAAAATCGGGTGGCAGATGCTTTAAGCCAGAAGGTAAATTTTTTATATGAAATTTCTTTTAGTGAATCACGAACTACCTTTTTTTAGCAGATTCAAGAATTAGCCACACAGGATCCAATATTTAAACATTTATGGCAGCAAGCAAAAATTCTTAACAGCCATGAACAACAATTGGGTTATGAAATAAATGCAAAAAATTTGTTGATTTATAGGAAAATGATATATGTGCCTAACCAACAACATCTTAAAAATCTCATTCTTGATGAATACCATAAGATCCCTTATGCAGGCCATCCTGGGTACTAGAAAATGATTTATGCCCCGCGGAAAGAATTTTTCTGCCCTAGTATGAAGAAGGAAGTGATAGAATATTTAGCCAAATGCTTGGAACGCCAGTAAGTGAAAGCTGAGCACCAACATCCAACAAGGTTACTTGACCCTCTACCTATCCCAGAATGGAAATGGGAAACTATATCTATTGATTTTATTACTGGGATGCCCAAATCGAGGAAGAAAAATGACTCCATCATGGTGGTGGTGGACAAATTGAGCAAATATGCTCATTTCATACCTGTTCAATCAACTTATAGAGCAGTCCAAATTGCTAATATTTTTATGCAGAACTTTTTTAAACTACACGGAATTCCTAAGATGATTATTTCTGATTGAGATGTAAAATTTACATCATCTTTTTGGAAAGCCCTCTTTGAAGGATTGGGTGCACAATTGAACTTCACTGCAGCTTACCATCTGCAAATGGACAAGCAGACTGGAAGAGTAAACCAAGTCGTTGAAGACATGCTGCGAATGTTTGTAATCTAGTGGCCCACAAAATGGGAAAATTATTTACACCTGGTGGAGTTTTCATATAACAACAGGTACCATGCATCCCTTTAGATGAGCCCCTTTGAGGTTTTATATGGATGTAAGTGCAGGACACCTTTAAGTTGGAGTAGACTAGAGGACAAGTTGTTACTAGGGCTAGACATATTGGAAGAAATGGAGGAAATGGTGAAAAAGGTACAGATTGAATTAAAGGTTGCTTAGGACCGGCAGAAGAACTTTTCCGATCGAAAGAGGAGTTTCTGAGAATTCCAAGAAGGAGATCATGTTTACATTCGAGTGTGAGCCAAGAAAAACACCTTAGAATGGGTCGGGTGTGCTAAAATAGCACCCCGATATTGCGGGTCGTTTCAAATCCTGGCTTGAATCGGATCGGTGTCTTATCAACTTGTCTTACACAATCATATTCGTGTACACAATGTCTTTCATGTTTCTCTATTTAAGAAATATGTATATGACGCTAACCACATAATCCAATGGCAAGATGTGTGTGTATATATATATATATGTGTGTGTGTGTGTGTTGCTATGTTCAGGTCGAACTAGAAGGCGAGTTCTTGGTCAAACCTCTGGTTATACTAGATCAGAGAGAAGTAACATTGCGGAAACGAGTTATCACCCAGGTTAAAGTGCAGTGGCAACACTATGGGCCAGAAGAGGCCACCTGGGAAGATGAATAGGTCATGAGAGAAAACTTTCCAGGTCTATTTGCAAGAAGAGAACATCAGGATGATGTTCCATTTTAGGGGGGGAAGATGTAATATCCCCCATTAATGTAAATATTTATTTTATTTACTGCAACCAAATAGACTATTACTATTTGTTTGAATTATAAACTATTTTGGAATTTAGTTATTGAAGAATAAATTTTGTAGTTATGGGTAAATACTGTTTTACTAGGTAATTAGTTATGGATACAGTTATCTATTCCAAAACTAAAGCCTAGAGTATTTCTACTAAAATTATCAAGAGGATAGGGATTTTAGGTCCGGAGGAAAAGGGGACTGTGCTAAAAGGTCAGGCGGTCTATAATGGCTATGTCTGGTTAAGACCAAATAGATGGTAAACTTTGAAGTCTCTAAAGAGAGAGAGAACTCCTGAAATGAGGAGTAGCACGGGGAGAATATTTACCAAAGTAGGTAATCTCGCAGCAGGGAGGAAATTAAAGTGCAAATCTTATATGAGATTTATTCTTGGACAGCGTAAACAGATAAGTAAAGAATTGTTTATATAAGTTGTTCACTGAATCTAAGAACAATAGCTAGGAGATTGGCTAAACTTTTAGAGATATATTTGTAAATTATTGTGTAAGAATTATAGGAAATGTTTCCTATTTCTTGAAGTATGTCATTATAGTTCTTTTGTATTTAATTGAAATAATTCTTTAAGAGAATAATAGAGAACTAAGGAAAAACCCTTATTACATTCACAGGGAGAAATTGTTTTAAGAATATTAGAAGATTTAGTAAAGAAACTAGAATGATAAAAAAATTTGGAAAAGATATGCATTCCCTGTAAACATAGCTATTACATTAATCAGATAAGGTAGAATTCCCTATATTGCATCTTATCTAACTCAGGAACAACATTTAAAATCATCTATTAACCGAAAGAATGGAAAACATTGATAGATGAAATAAACAAGTATACATAGAGATCAACAGATACAAAACTATTCACGATTCTATGCCATAAATATTTGCATGAGTAAGAACCCTATTGATGCAATCAATATACAAACTAATTCTGAACAACCATGGCGAAAATCAAGAATACAACAAAGCTCACAAATTCAGTCATGTAAGGTAGAAGCAACGACTTCTGGAAATTTTCATTGAAATAATAGAAGATTACAGTGTTAGCCAGATATTGAATATTGTGGCATTATGAGCTCCAAAAGAAATCATTTAAACATTTTTTCTTTTAAGTAAAAAATGTAGAGATTTTACTGAGCTAGGGCTAAATCTATGCAAAACATTTACACATTTCTGAGCCACATTACATCAAACGAAGTGTAAAACAAACACTCGAAAAAATCAAGGAAGAATAGCCCTTGGCTTCCAAAACTGTGTGTTTGAATAAAACTCAGAAAAACAACTAAAACCTAGCAGTGAAAATATGAAACCCTCTTCTCAATTAAAAACTCGAGGCATATATTTTATGTGTTCCAGTATAATATCACGGATGGCGACCTGAGAGCTCCTTGCTAAAACCCTCCACACTAGGTTGTAGTTGAAGGTATCTTTTCCTTAAGAAGGACCTCACGCAAACTTTTGGAAACAAACACAAAACAAACTATGAGAGGAGCCACGACTCGAGCGGTCTCAGAAGAACCATTTAGAGCTTTCTTTATTGTCTTTTCGACTTGGTGGCCTGTCCATAAAAGCCTTACCTTAGAAATATTTAGAGAGATTCGTAATACCCAAAGTTGGTTGTGGACGATGAAATCAAAAGGAGGATTTGCCACAGTGACAAGTTGAATCTTTTGCCCTGCAAAACAGACATTTCACCATAATAAAGAATTGGTGTTAGAAACATGCAACAGAAAATAGAAACTATAATAAATGCTCTAAACCCTGAAACACAGAGATATCTATGTAGAAAGAAGATCAGAAAGCTTACCTTCGGAGAGAACATTCCAGGCCCTGCCTCTGCATAACGAATTCCAGAGCATTGAAGCAGTTTCAGGTTCATGAGGGTATTCCAAGATGACGGAATGTAGTGCAAATGGTCCAGTGAACCCGGATTGCAGACGAAGACAAAAACCGAAGGATAGAGCAAAGCCATAACCTCTTGGAATTTTCTGAGTGAAACAATGACAAGATGAAACCTCACTGCCGAGAAATGAAGGAACGATAACTTGAGGACAGTTCGATCCAGCGGGCCAAGGTGAATCGTTGATGGAGGAACCTGATCTCGAGGGTTAGGTGGGATAAGGACAGTTGGATTACCTTGAGGCAGCCGCCCGTACCCGGACAACTGAAGCACTAAATACAACCGCTTTTCCAGAGCGGGATTCGAGGCTATGACTTGTGAATATTAATGCAAAGGCCAGCATCATACCCATATGTTTATTACATAGGAATGTAACAAATGTAAAGTCAAATGTCGCGTACAACCAAATCCGATGGCATTCATTATTCAATAATACCTAGCATGTAAAGTCCAATCATTGCATATGTATAAATTTGATAATGGCAATTAGTAAGGTTGTTTAAAAGTCATACATGATGGTTAATCCATGATTATGTCTCGTTTAACATGTATATGTAATTTTGGGTGACTCAATATGTATTTTATATATATATATATATTAGTGTTTTGATAGATGGATGTGTTAACCAGAAGACAAGTTCTTGATCAAACCTCTAGTTATACTAGATCGAAGAGAAGTAACACTGCAGAAAAGAGTTATCACCAAGGTTAAAGTGCAGTGGCAGCGCTATGGGCTGGAAGATGCCACCTCGGAAGACGAACATGTCATGAGAGAAAACTTTCGAGGTTTATTTGCAGGAAGAGAACATCGAGACGATTTTCCATTTTAAGGGGCGAAGATGTAATATCCCCCATTAATGTAAGAAGAGAACACCGGGACAATGTTCGGGGCGAAGATGTAATATCCCCCATAAATGTAAATATTTATTTTATTTACTGCAACCAAATAGACTATTACTATTTGTTTGAATTATAAACTATTTTGGAATTCAATTATTGAAGAATAAATTTTACACTTATAACGCTCTAAACCTTCAAACACAAAGATATCTATTCTGAAAAAAAGATGGAAAAGCTTACCTTAAAACATTCCAAACTCTGCCTCTGCAAAACGAATTCCAAACCCTGCCTCCCCAGAACGAATCCGAGCATTGAAGTTGTTTCGGGTTCATCAAGGTATTCGGAGATGCCAGAATGCAGTACAAATGGTCCAATAAACCTGGATTGCAGAGAAAAAGAAAAATCGAAAAACAGTAAACCCGGATTGCTGAGAAAAAGAAAAACAAAGCACACTCGAAATTTTCGAAGTGAAAATTAAAAAAATCAGAATATTAAATTAATTATATATTTAAAAGAGCATTAAAAATCACAATTTCAGATAAAAAAATAATAATAATAAATAAATAAAATAAAAATAAAAAATCATAATTTCACATAATAATAAAAATGGTAAAAAGTAAAAATATATATTTAACCATGATAAATTTTTAACTTCCAAATATATCTTGGAAGCTCCTTTCCTTTGTTAAGATATGATAACGTTAAACATAGGTAAATGAATTATGTATGCGTTTTGTTTTCTTGACTGAATCCTACGGATTCAGAAAGGGAGAAAAGCGAGCTCCCAGCCGTTGAAAAAATTAAATTTAAATTTAAAGTATTGGTTAGTTTTATCTAGGATGGCGTTGTCTACAGAGGTTATAAATTTATAAATTTATTTAGATGATAGCTGGTTTTAGGGAATTTAGTAATAAAAATTTTAAAAATTAGACGGTCAGAGTGTTTGAATTTTTTTTGAAAATAGATTTTCATAATTAGTCCATGGAGCATATTATCAAGGCACTTAACAAAACTAGTTCAAAATGACAGAACTTCATTGCAGATAAGTCCAGATAATTTTCTTGTTTTCTTTTTTGTATAAATTTTGTATAGAATTCATATAAGGAAAGAACACATTAAGATTGTGATTTACAGTAAAGCAAAAACTTTGTGTAAATTGCAAATATGGCTGAAAGAAAATAGTCATTAATGATGTATTTTTTAGAAAACTATTCAAAGGGATGTAAGTGGAGTTTTTTCTCTTCATGGTACTTAGGTTGTGAATATCTCAAGGTTTATGAAGAGGATATGTCTATCATAAGTATGCACTGTTTTTATCATAATATAAAACAGAAGTGTTTTTCTTGCTGAAAAAAAGAAAATAGATTCAGTACTATCATGAATTTTTTAAACATTCAAAGTCTTTAAAATTGACAACTGTAATCTAAATTTTCAAAAATTTATGCCAAATTTTATCATAATCTTAGCGAAATTTCTATTATTTTCAAAACTAATTTATAAATTTTTTAAACTATACTTATCTAAAATTAAATTCAGAAAATAAATTTGCTTCCTCTAGAATTTTAGTATTCACTTAAAAAAATTAATAAAGAAATAAACTAGAAAAATTAATTAAGGAATTTTTCTTCATCTAGAATTTTAGTATTCACTTAAAAACAATTAATAAGAAAATAAACAAAAATAATAATTAAGGAATTTAAATAATAAAAAATTACAATATAATAACTGAACACTAACCATCCATTAAAAAACAATGAAAATTAAACCCAAGAGGGGAAGGTTGGTGACAACTACACGCTAAGCATAGGAAAAAATGTATTAAGATGAAAAAGAATTGCATGGAATCTTGCCCGGTTGAAAATATATACATAAAAATTCTGCTTGGGATCTCAAAGCGATTGACATGGCGTTTAAAACTAAACCAAAAAAAGAAAATATGATCTCAACAAGCTTCGGCATTTGAAATGAATGAATGCCATGGGCAACACAGAACCAAAGGCGATTGAAACTTCTCTTTCCATTCTTTGTTGTGTCATACAGTTGAGGACATAGTATAGACACGATTAAATGGTCTAAAGAGCCACAGATGATCGAAGCTTCATTCTTTTGGTAATTGTATGACACCCGTACAATGAGTAGGAATCTGTTGCTATTAAATAAGCATTAATAGGCATTAAATAAGCTGAGTTGTATATATATACTTTTGCATTTTGTCAGATTAGTTATTCAATCATAATCCTCTACTGCCCTGGCTTATTTAATGCTCATTGGCAAGCCACCCAATAATATAGCAGCAGCCGTACATGTAGGTACCTGTTGTCGAACCAGTCTTTTCATTTATTAATTTTATAATATCCAAGGTATCCATCATGAACCAGTTCTTTTCATTCATTAATTTTATAACATCCAATGTATCCATCATATAACACCAGTCGTATGGGCAGGAATCCATGATTTATGAATCTGTTTTACCAGTTGTTTTCGTTGGTTGGTATGCATTATATAACACCAGTTGTATGGGTAGGAATCCATGGTGTATGGATCCAATTCTTCATTTAATTGCTTTTCAAGGTGTTTGTTCATATGATAAAAATGTGTGTAATTACTTCTCCATGATATTTAAGGTATGCATTGCCTAATCCCTTTTACCAGTTGTTTTCCTTGGTAGGTATGTATGACAGTGAATCATGGTTGACTAATCTAATAGTTGTATGGGTAGGAATCCATGGTGTATGGTTCCAATTCTTCATTTAATTTCTTTTGAATGTGTTTGTTCATATGATAAAAATGTGTGTAATTACTTTTCCATGAAATTTAAAGTATGCAGTGCCTAATCCCTTTTACGAGTTGTTTTCGTTGTAGGTATGCATGAGAGTGAATCCATGTTTGAATCATCTAATTTTCCATTTAATTGCATTTTAAGGTGCTTGTTCGTGTAATTATTATTTTTTTATTTAAGTTATGCATTACATAATTTTATTTATATTTTTATAAGATTTTGTTTCATTTGATAAGTTAAAAATGGGTTTTCTATGCTCACTTTAAGAGACAGAGACTTATAAATTATATAATTTAAATTAAAATAAATGTATAAATGTATGGAGGGAGTTTAATTGGTGATCAAAGTAGTCATGTGAAAAGTGAGAAATCCAAGATTTAAATCCCTTTATTGTAGAAAACAAGTAATAGATATTATTAGATTGTTTAGTTCCTCTAAAATACAAAATATATATGTAAAATTATTTTCTTTACTTCATATGATAAAAAATCTTTCAAGTATTAGAATCGATAACTAGCGAGTCATATACTTATTTTAGTACCTTGGTAAAGTGACCTTTGAGTCAAAAGTATAATCTTTGCTTTGATTTTTTTACTTTATCAAAACCCTACATTGTGAATCTTCTTTTTGTCAATACCAATGCAAAGGTTATAATATGATGGTGGTAAAAGTTTGCATACATATACATATCAATTTGTATTCTTTATTAAACCTTAAGCATTGTCTTCTTTCAATCTCAACCCTTAAATCACATATCAAACTTTAAAATTTTAGGACATATAGAAAATTATTATATTTTTCTAATAAAAATAGCTAAAAGTAATCATTATAATAAAAAACCAAAATAATACATAAATGAAATGGTTTTTTCACTTGAATTTCATGATATAATCACAAGTAAGATTGTGATTTTTTGTTTTCTAAAATATATTTTTGAATGCATAAATGGATTTAGCACCTGAAAAATCTAGAGCATTTAAATTTCACATATTAAATAACTTAAACTCATTTATTTAAAAATTTCTGTCAAACTTTAATTAAAAATAACGAAAAAGAGTATTTCGTCTATAAGTTAGACTACTTTTTTTTATAGAAACATGGGAGACACTCTAACAAACTTACATATATATTTTTTCGCTGCGAGACCGAGTCGCCGCTCTTCTATGCCCTTGCCTTTGGCTCGGCCCTTGGGCTGCTCGCACTGTTGGCCTCCTGCGGGCTCTTCCCTCTACGTCACACTCCCCTTCGCGGTGGCCTTCCTGCGCACTGGGGCGGGCTCTTCCCTCTGCGAGGCGCTCCCCTTCGCGGTGGCCTCCCTGCGCGCTGAAGTTCTGCTGGAGCTCCCCAGTTTGTTGCACCTGAGATGGCTTGTGGGGTTTGATCAAGGCCGCTGTTGTGGTTGCTGCTTCAATGGATCCGCCCCCTCCGCCTCCCCCTTCCGATGCTGAAGCCTTTCTTAAGCTCCTGGAATCCCTGCCAAAGAAGAAAGCTTCAGAGGCTGCGAAATTCGTTAAACGTTTGGACGACATTCCAGAGATCTCGCTCCCCCCTGAGGGTCCGATCAAGGTCGCCCTTTCGCTGGCTGAGAGAGCTCTGGTAGGCCAGTTCACGGGCCTCTGGCCCTCTCCCAAATCCACGGAGAACTGGATTGCTAGAAACTGGGCTCCTTTGATTAAGAATGGTGTCACCTCGTATTTTCTAGGGAAGGGATTCTTCATGTTTGAATTTACTGATAAAGAGGATAAGGATCTGATATTCCGTAATGGCCCCTATTTCATGGGCCCTCAAGGGTTGTACCTCAACAAGTGGATGCCTGATTTTGACCCTTCAGTTGACATTCCCATAGCCGTTCCTGTGTGGGTTAGGCTGCCCAATCTGCGTGTGCATTGCTAGAACTGGGAATCCCTAAAGCACATTGGTAACACCTTGGGCAAATTCATTGATCGTGCAAATAACAAAGATCAATTCGACTGTGCAAGAATCTGCGTTGAAGTTGATCTGGAAGTTGGCTTGCCCGAGGCAGTAAAGATCAGGGTTGGAAGCTGGTCTCATGTCCAGAAGCTGGACTATGAGCAGCTCCCGTTCAAGTGCAGGAAATGTCAGGTTTATGGCCACTTCGCTCGGAACTGTCCAAAGAATATTGAAATGGAGAAAGGCAAGGATGAAGGCTGGACCCAGGTTAAAAGATCCAAAAATACCCACAAAGCCAATCAACCAGGCAATATGAAAGGCAATGGTTCACAGGTTGCCCCTAGCAACCAAACCCCTGCCATGGAAGAACAAGGAAACAAATATATTCTGTTAAGCCCAGCTACGGAAGGTTCCCTAGAACCAGAGCGGTAGAAAGAAGGATTAATCCCCAAAGAGCCCCCCATGGAATCAGTACAGGTGGAAAGCAACGAAGACAAACCAAAAGAGACTCCCATTGTAGAGACAGAGGAGGTGCAAAGTTCGGAGGAATCAGAAGAAGAAGGCGAAATAGGAACTTCGCAAACCTCGGCCAGAAGATCATTGAGAGGTCGAAAATCTGCGCGGGAAAAAAGAGAACAAGAGACCTACAAAGACAAGCTCCAGGGTAGTCAACCAACCCTTGAGAAGCTTTTGGCAAATACTCCGAAGAAGAACATAAATAAGCCTCTGAGCTCTAGGGGAGCTCATCCTTCAAAATGCAAGTGATGAAGATCGTCTCCTGGAAATGCAGGGTTATCGGGAGCAGAAAAAAGAAGAAGCTATAAGAAGTTTGATAAGAGCAGAACTTCCCGACCTACTCCTCATCCAGGAGACTAAAATGGAGGACTATGCCTTCCTCCAGATCGGCAAGAAGTTGTGGAAACAAAGCGAAGGTCTAGCAGTATCAGCTCGAGGTGCTTCCGGTGGACTGGGTTCTATCTGGAATGCAAACAAATTTACAAAGCTCAGAGAAGTTAAAAATACCCATTGGCTGTTCACAAAAATCCATCATACAGAAACATTTATGACACTCTCCCTCTTCAATGTGTATGCTCCCGTCAGCTCAGCAGAGAAAAAGCACTGTTGGGATTCCATTAGGAATCTGGTAGATACTGAAGACTTAGCCAACATTATCATAGCAGGAGATCTTAATCTAACATTATCAGTGGCTGAAAAATGCAGAGGAAGCATCGTCAGGGACCCGGCGCGGGAATGGGTTGAGGACTTGCTGCTCGACTGGGATATGATCGACATCAAGCCTTCGGCTGGGAAGTACACATGGACTAACAAAAGAATCGGACCTGGCCACATCGCTGCAAGGTTAGATAGATTTCTCGTCCAAAGCTCTTTTCTTCTTCTTGGTCTAGAATCTAGAATGCATATCCTCCCTTGCAGTGTTTCCGATCACTGCCTCACTAAACTTGAGCTGTTGGCTCATCTGGATCAAGGTCCCATTCCTTTCAAATTCAACACTCACTAGGCCAAGGAGCCGTCCTTCTTGCCTCTGATAAAAGAAACCTGGAAGCTCCCTGTCAAAGGCTCTGCATTCTTTGTCTGGGAAGAGAAACTTAGGAGAGTCAAAACTGCTCTAAAGTCCTGGGTAAAATCATTACCAAATCCTGCTGTGGAAAGGAAAATGATCCAGGAGCGTCTTGAATCGCATCACTTGGCATCGGAAAATGTTGAGATCACTAAAGAATTACTTGACAAGGAGGCTAACCTTCAGCGCATGTTTCTTAAGGCTAGCTTGGCAGAGGAAGAGTTTTGGAGACAAAAATCCCGCAGTCTCTGGCTCAAGGCGGGAGATAGAAACTCTTCTTTCTTCCACAAGCAAGCTCAGGCCCGAAAATGCTTCAACTCCATCTCAGAAATCAAAGTTGAGACCACCATTCATAGAGACATCAGATGCATAAAAAACGCTGCCTTCACTCACTTCAAAAATCTCTACAGTGAAGAAGAGGCCGCCGATCATGCTCCTTCCATCGTGAATGAGGTGCCCTCCCTGATAACTGAAAGAAATAATCAATTCCTGGATGCTGAGATCACTAATAATGAAATAAAGGCCTCTCTCTTCGCTATGGAACCGGACAAGGCCCCAAGCCCTGACGGTTTCACTGTCGGATTCATTCAAACCTGTTGGCAGATAGTGGAGAAAGACCTATGCAGAATGATAAGGAAATCCAAAGAGTGCCAGAAAATTGGGGGAAGCACCAATTCGGCCTTCCTGGCCCTCATTCCCAAGGAGAAAGGAGCCAACTCCTTCAGCCGGTTTCGCCCTATATCTCTATGCAATATAGGTTATAAGCTGATCACGAAAGTTATTGCCAACAGATTAAAAACCATCCTTCCGAACATCATACCTGCGAACCAGGGAGGATTTATCAAGGGAAGACAAATTGTGGACAACTTTGTCCTGGTCCAAGAGGCGATCCACTCCAGTATGGTCCACAAAGAGAAAGGTATGGCTGTCAAGCTAGATCTAGAAAGTGCCTTTGACAGAGTGAGACACAGTTTTCTATTCGAGGTCCTGCACAAATTCGGGTTTGGCTCCAAATTTGTCAATTGGGTTAAGGCCTGTATCAGCGAGCCCTGGATAGCCCCTCTGGTGAATGGGAGGGCCTCAGATTTCTTCAAAGCCTCTCGTGGTTTGAGGCAAGGGTGTCCTTTATCCCCCCTGCTCTTTGTCCTTCAAGCTTCCGTCCTCAGCTTTCTTTTGAACAAAAAGCAACAAGATCAAGAACTAATGGGTCTGAACATTGCGAGAGGTGTTAACAACATAAACCACGTGTTATTTGCGGACGATTCCCTCTTGCTGGGCGCTGCCTCTGTGTCCTCAGCTAAAAGTTTCAAAGAAGTGGTTGAAGAATACTGTGAAGAATCAGGAAGTAAGCTGAACAAAGGAAAATGCCATATCTACTGCTGGAATACCCCTGCCTCCACATTGCAGGCCATCTCCAGTTGCTTCGGTTTCGCGGCTTCCTTGTCTTGGTCCTCCTTCAAGTATCTGGGTCTCCCTATCTTTTTACATCGCGCTGCCAACAGAGATTGGTTGCCCCTGCTAGAAAAGTTCGAGTCTAAGATTCATTCCTGGGGTTTTAACTGGCTTAATCTGGCAGGTAAGTCAGTTCTAATAAAATTTGTCCTCAACAGCCTCCCCATCTATCAATTTGCAGTGATGCTGGCCCCTGTTGGAATTATGAAGAAAATGGAGGACCATATCAGAAAATTCTTTTGGAAAGGCGAGAAGGCCAACGAAAAGAAAACTCCTCTATTAAGCTGGACTAAAATCTCCATGCCCAGATTGGAAGGCAGACTGAACTTTAAGAACATCAGCATGCAAAACTTGGCGTTGGGTGCAAAACTGATCTGGAGGATTATTGCCCCAAAGCCGGGGTGGGCTCAGATTGCCTTGTGGAAAAAGTTCTTTCGTGGGCAGAGGAAAAGGTGTCTTGACCATCCCAGAGCAAACACTGGCTCACCTATTCAAAAGCTCTGTGCAAAATCCTTCTCCCTAATCAATGATCACGCTCATTGGATCCCTGGCAATGGCAAGCAAATCAGAATTTGGGAGGATCGTATTATGGGCTGCGACCCTCTGTCTGATGATAGATCCCTGTCAGCGCTGAAAGACTGGATGCACAGTTCGGGGTTCAATACACTGTGGGACATATCTAAATGGGAGAATGGATACTGGCTCAGTTGGATAAATTTTGAGGTTCCTCAGTCCCTAACCAAAGAACTGGCTATTTTCTTAGACTTCCTCAATGGTAAGGCTCCTATGAGCAGCAGAAAGCCAGACACTCGTGGTTGGGGCTCGTCGTCTGGGCGCTACTCCGTGTCTCAGGGATACAGGCAACTCTTAGCGCATCCTCATGTTCCCTCAGACCTGAAACCATGGAAAGGAGTCTGGCATCAAAGTTCGCTTCCAAAAATTGACTATTTTTGTTGGCTTCTCTATCACCAGCGAATATTGACGGATGATAGACTCCACAAAAGAGGTTATCATGGCCCTTCTCGCTGTTCCTTGTGTGGTGAACAATCAGAAACCGCTGCGCATCTAATGCTGAACTGTAATTTCGTGGCCAATCTCTGGAATGCGGCCTTAGGCTCTTGGCGGGCGGACATCATCCTCCCCAATAATATTCCAGAGCTGTTTTCGAACTGGAAGACGTCGTATCCTGGAGGCTCTTCCCAAAATGTTCACCTCAAAGCCGCCTGGTGTATCCTTCCCAAATTAATCTGTTGGTTCACCTGGTTGGAAAGAAATCAGAGGATCTTCAGAGATAAGAAGAGAGATCATAATACTGTCTGGATTAAAATAAAAACTCAGCTAAAGGAATGCGTTGGTGATCAGTTGGATGGGGCAGGACTGAGTGACCTCGATGCAGCTTGGAGTGACTCCCTGGACCTCCGCTTCAATGAAATTGTCAGGCCTCCCGTTCTCCCTAAAGACTGGCAAATTCGTCTTAATGCCTCAGATTTCTTGGCTCTTTGTTCAAAGCAGGATCACATTATCCTTTTCTTCGATGGGGCTGCCAAAGGCAACCCGGGCAGATCCGGTGCTGGTGGAGTTGTTAAGAGAGCGGATGGCAAAATTGCTCTTAGATTTGCCTGGGGAGTGGGCTTCAACACCAGTATGCAAGCTGAAGCTCTAGCCCTTTTCCAAGGACTGAAACAACTTAAATCCCTCGGAATCAATGATGCAATAGTGATGGGAGACTCGCAGACTATCATAAAAATTTTCATAGACAGCTCTACCCCAACAGATCTAAGACTGTCCAGATTGATCACCAAAACAAGAATCCTATCAAACTCCTTCCAGAGTTTGAAATTCTATCATGTCAAGAGAGATAATAACAAAGAGGCTGACGCTGAAGCTAATAAAGCAGCCCTTCTCCCCCTCGGAGTGATCCTCAGAGATGGAGAAGAAGGTTGGGATCCCATTCCTTAACCTCTTGGTGATTATGTTTTATTGTCTCTTGCTGAAGCAGTTTGTTTGCATCTTTAATTTGGGAAAAATAGAGGCGGTTGCCCGGAAAACAACTTGTAAAAATCTCTGGTGTAGCATAGAAAAAGAGATCTCGGACCTGGACAAAGAGCTCTCTGGATTTTGCTCTGCACATTGTAATCAGAATTACGGCATTTTGGCCAGAAAGTAATACATCTCTCTATCTGTTTCTGTTAAAAAAAAACAAACTTACATATTAATCTAAAGTAACCAATATATAACACAATCAAAACAATTCTATGAATTTTACGAAAATACTAGATGCATTTAAAAACAAAATGACAATTTAATGTGGGTATAGTTAGCAATTTCATATATATATATATATATATATATGTGTGGGTATAGTTAGCAATTTCATATATATATAGGTGTTAATAGAGATAGATTCATCATTATTATTTAAAAGAAAACCAAATTAATAATAATTGGTTGGTAATTCATAAAAGATAGGTTATATATATATATAAATATATAAATATATTAAAATAAAATATTATAAAAATATATATATTATTAAGTGCTATGTGTGAATGCTAATGGTTTCATCAATGTTGATAGTTTCATTAGTATTATTAATAATAATTTATTGGTAACTCATGAAACCTAGTTTTCATTATATGTATAAATAAATATATTAAAATAAATTATTATGAAAAAATTATTATTAAGTATTGTATGTGAATGGAGATACTTTCATCAATATTATTATTTTAAAAGGAAAAAAACCAAACCATTTATAATAACTTATTGGTAATTCATAAAAATTAGGTTTTCACTCTCACACTCTTTCTACTTTATTTTTGTTAGATTAAGCTTGAAATTGAAGATAATAAAAAATAATTATACTAAAATAAAATATTATTTTGAGATAATAAATAAGTTAAAATATAATTGTATTATTTTAAGATAATAACCAAGTTAAAATATAATTGAATTTTATGTTATTATGAAAGTAATAAACAAAGTCTAATCATTAGATTTTTCTGTTGAGCATATAGTTTTTCAATTTTATTGTCATGAATCCACATATTAAAACAACCATATGCCTTTTTTTCTTTTTTCTTTTACCAACTATTACTATATTGTAAATACTCAACTATCAATTACTCTAATGTAATACTCAACTATCTATTTAAATCAAATAATAAACATTACACTTGTCATTATATTTTTATGCAATCTGTTGTTACATTAACATTTATATCGTGGTCATAATATTGCTTTAATGTCTTTTCCCTTTATCAAAGGTTTCTGAGATTGTTTGATGGTCCTCAAATATTCTCGGGATTTGTCAGTACCGAGGATATACTATCGCATTAATCACACTTTGGATCAATCTGTCCTATCGACTAAGGTTGGGGATTTACATGTTAATTTCTTAAGTTTTATTTATCAAGTTTAATACTACACTCATCACGCCATCTGGTCTCCATTAATGTTGAAGTTACCCCGATTGTTGTGGTGGCCTAGGTAAAAGGTCCGGCCTGCTGGATTCGTCAATGTAGTGAGGCGCCTCTGTTATCCTTGAACTTCAGACCCTATCTACAGTCATTAGATGTTGGCATTCATCCGACAGTTGGTAACATTTTCAGGTCCTTTTACCTTCGATGACTTGGTAGCCTTGGCTCATTCTTTCTCTCCTTGAAGGAAGTCTTCGACCTGGTCTAGAAGAGGGTTTGTATGTAACATTGATGTTGTTCCTTAGCCAAGTGTTGGAGCCATTGGGTGCCGAGGCCATCCTTTCTTGCTATGGCGGTCCTTGCTATTCCCTTGTCGGCTATCAAATGTCTTCTCGCTCAGTGATACAACAATGTGACAAGCCTTTCAAATGGACAGGTATCATGCTACATTCTTACCTTTGTTAGATGTAAACTACAGTTATTTGTATGCTTTTGGGTTTCATATAAACAGAGTTTAACTTGTGTTCTCCTCCTGGTCAGGAGGTAGTGGTTTGCAGGTGGAGCGGACACCCGGGTGAAGTGTGGATGGAACCCTTGTCTCTCTCGTCGAGCTTCAAGCTAGAAGCCTAGTCCCTTTATCAGGTAATTGATCTAGTTCAGAGTTTTCTTAAACAGGGTTTTACTGCAGATGAAATTCATCTTTTAAAGAATGTAAAAGTTTTGAGCATACTTGTCATTTACTTGCAGTTCTGTCTTTTTAATTGCATGGAGGGTTAACCAACCCGAAACGGTGTATGCATTTGAATTTGGGCATATGAGGTGAGGTCGAGGCTTGCTGGTTTCTATTCGAAACTGGCATGGTCCTTGCAGTCAAGCTCTAAAATCCAGTCTATAGATTGATACTAAACTTTAAACATATTCAGAGGTTTTAGTTGTGGTAATTATGGTTCAAGCCCTTCGGGGATTTCTCACAATATTATATAGTATTTTAAGTCGCCTTTGAACTCTCTGTTTACTCTGGCTACAATATATTGTTTGTTTTGTTCCTTCCTATTGAGGCATAAATTCTAATATATATTGTTTTTATTTGAAGAAAAATGGCTATCAAGCCGTCTGAGTTTGATATTTGTCCACATTGGGAATGCTCTAATATTTAGAGGGTTTGATTAGCATTTCTTTGTTCCTCTTGTATTACCCAGATTGAACTAAGTAGAGGTTTTTACAAATAATGAGATTCATTGTTTTTTCTTTTCCCCTAATACGAGGGTTCCGCTGTTATCTAAAATTGTTCTAATGTTTTGCATGCAGTTTTTTGGGCATTACTGATATGGTGCAGCTAATGCATAAAGTTTCTCTTACTATCAGGGTTTTGTTCCATTTTGTCCTGAAGCTTTATGTTATTAATCATAGGCAGAATGATTCTGGAAAAAAAATATAATCTTGAAATTATAAGCCTTTTTTCTTGATTCTAGCAGGGTTTTTATTACGGAAAAATTATCATTTTAATAGTTTAATGCTGGCATAATAACTAATAACTATAGATGCTTGTTCTTTTCTTCTCTTAACACTAGTATACAACTCTGTTATCTGATTTTTAATATTATTTTACGAGGTTCTTCCTTTTAATCTGTACTTATACCGGAATTGTAATTTATCATTCTATTTGTCTATCTTTTGATACACACTTTTGCATGCTAGCCTACTAGTTCTTAGGCTATTTTGAAATCTTCTACAGCCTAATACATGTGACCTATAGATATAATTCCTACGTAGCTATTTATGCTTCCTTCATACTAATAGCCCTAAACATATATAATATAGGTAAATACTTTCAGAAAATACGTAACAAATTCTTCTAGAATTATCTGTAGGATAATTTTACTTATCTAGCTCACAAAGATTTTCCAAATTTATCCTGCAACTCAAACTTGCTTCTCAACAATATGCCTCCCAACCTTGAGACTACTCTCATTGTAGTCTCCCCCCAGCTGTTCCTGTACCTAGGAACTTTTCTTACTATCTCTTGGTCGAGATCTTTAATATCTCTGACGGCTATCTAGTCCAAACCAGACGTAGCAATAGAACTCTACCTGATGTCTCAACACAAACTTTCTCCTTTCTTTCTCCTTGATCTCAGATACCCCTATCCTCTTGATCCTTCTTGAGTAAATACTCAAGAAATTAGTTAGGGCCAATAATTGTTTTCCTAACCACTTAGCAAGTAAAACAGTATTTACAAGTAACTACTAATTCACTTATGCATAAGAATTTCAAAAATAATTCTATAATTAAAATAACATCAAATTGTTTGGTTTGCAGTAAATTAAATATTTTCATAATTTCGGGATATCACATCTTCCCCCTAAGATGTAACATCATCTCGATATTTTCCTCTTGAGAATAATTCTGGAAAGGTTTCCTTCATAACCTGTTGATCTTCCTAGGTAGCCTCTTCTGGCCCATAGTGTTGTCGTTGCACTTTAACCTGGGTGATAACTCGTTTCTGCAGTGTTACTTATCTCCGATCAAGTATAACCAGAGGCTCAACTAGGAATTTGCCTTTCGGCTTGACCTATACAAAGCAATAAAACACTTTAGTTTGTCAATCAACTGGGTTTTTTCTTTAATTTGAATTTAATTAAAATGCCTATATTATACTTTACTTGTATATTTTTCCAATTGATTATGTGATTAGCATTATAAATGTATTTCTTAAGTAAATAAACGTGAAAGACATTCTGTATACAAATATGGTTGGGTAAAGCAAGCTGGTAAGCCACTCGCCTGATTCAAGCTAGAATCTGGAAAGGCCCACAAAATCGAGGTGCTAGTTTAGCACATCTGGTCCATTGCAAGGTGCTTTTCTTGGGTCATACCCGAATGTAAACATGTTCTCCTACTTGAAATTCTCGGAAGCTCCTCTTCCAATCGGAAAAATTCTTTTGCCAGTCCTGAGCAACTTTTAAATTGCTTCATACTCTTTTTACCATCTTTTCCATTTCCTCCAGCATATCTGGTCCTAGCATTAGTTTGTCTTCTGGGCCACTCCAACTCAAAGGTGTCCTGCACTTACGCCCGTATAACACTTCAAAGGGACTCATCTATAAAGATGTATGGTACCCATTGTTGTAGGAAAATTCTACTAAGTGCAGGTAATCCTCCCACTTAGAAGGTTGTTGCATTACGTAAGTTTGCAACATGTCTTCGACTACTTGATTTACTCTTTTCGTCTGTCCATCCATTTGAGGATGGTATGCAATACTGAAGTGTAGTTGTGTGCCCAATCCCTCAAAAAGGGCCTTCCAAAAGGCTGATGTAAATTTCACATCCTGGTCAAAGATGATCATTTTGGGTATACCATGTAACTTAAAAATATTCTGCATAAAAATGTTTGCAATTTGCACTACTTTGTAAGTTGATTGAACTGGTATGAAATGAGCAGATTTACTCAATTTATCTACCACCACCATGATAGAGTCGTTTAGCCTTTTTTATTTAGGCAGTCCGGTAATGAAATCAATAGATATGGTTTCCCACTTCCATTCAGGGATAGGTAGTGGGTGGAGCAACCCTGTTGGGTGTTGGTGTTCCGCCTTTACCTGCTGGCATTCTAGACAATGTCCTAAATATTCTGCTACTTCTTTCTTCATACCAGGCTAGAAAAATTATTTTCTAAGGGTAGAAATCATTTTCTGGTATCCTGGGTGCCCTGCATAAGGACTTTTATGATATTCGTCTAAGATTGAATTTTTAAGTAGTTTTTGGTTAGGCACATATAGCCTTTTCCTATAGATCAGTAATTCATTTGGATTGACCTCATATCCCAATTGTTGTTCATGACTATTTACAATTTTTTCTTGCTGCCATAAATGTTTATATACTAAATCTTCCATGGTTGTTTCACAAATCTGCTCATAGAAGGTAGTTCAAGATTCACTAAAAGAAATTTCATATAAGCAATTTACCTTTCAACTTAAAGCATCTGCAACCTTGTTTTCTTTTCCCTTCAAATGTCTGATCTCAAAATCAAATTCGCTTAGGAAGTCAGCCCAACGGGCTTGCCTAGCATTTAGAGTGGGTTGTTTGAAATAGCTTGTCAGACTATGATGATCTGTTAATAATAAAAATTTCTTGCCCAATAAGTAGTGTTGCCACATCTTCAAGGCGTGAATTACTGTTGTTAGTTCCAAGTCATATGCAGAATATTTATGTTCGTATTCTTTAAGCTTCCTTGACTCATAGGCTACAACCCTACCTTCTTGCATTAATACGCCACCTACACCTTCCTTGCTAGCATCTGTACAAACTACGTATTCTTTGTTAGGATCAACAATACTCAAAATAGGGGTGGTGGTGAGTAGATGTTTAAGCTGATCAAAGCTTCTTTGACAGTCAGGGGTCCATCTAAAGGCCTTTCCTTTCTTTTGTAGAGAGGTAATAGGGTATGCCACCCTAGAAAAACCTTCCACAAATCGCCTATAATATCCAGCTAGGCCCATGAATGATCTTATGTCTGCCACATCTTTTGGTACCAGCCACTCCATGATAGTTCTTATTTTCTCGGGATCTACTGTGATCCCATCCTTGGTGATAATATGTCCCAAGTACTGGATTTGTTCCTTAAAGAAGTCACACTTGCTGTATTTGGCATACAACTGGTGTTCTCTTAGGATTTGAAGAACAATTCAGAGATGCTCCTTATGTTCTTCCATGCTTCTAGAGTAGATCAGTATGTCATCAATGAATATTAGCACAAATTTGTCTAAGTATTGATGAAATATGTTGTTCATGAGACACATGAAGGTTGTGGGGGCATTAGTCAGCCCAAAAGGCAGCACCACGAACTCATAATGTCCATATCGAGTTCTGAATGCTATTTTTGCTATATCTTCCTCCTTTATCTAGATATGATGATAGCTTGATCAGATGCCAATCTTAGAGAATACGGTTGCACCCTTTACCTGATCAAATAACTCATCTATATGGGGTAGGGGGTATTTATTCTTAATATTCAGTTTGTTTAACTGACGATAATCCATGCACATTCATAATGTTCCATCTTTTTTCTTAATGAAAAGTACTGGAGCTCCCCAAGGGGATACATTGGGTCGTATATAATTTTTATCTAGCAGCTCCTATAGTTGCATTTTCAATTTTGTTAGCTTTGGTATACTCATACGGTAAGGGGCTTGGGAAACTGGGGCAACTCCCGGAATTAACTCAATGGTAAAATCTATGTCCCTTTTTGGGGGTAGACCTGAGATTTCTTCAGGGAAAACATCCAGAAAACTTTGTATCACTAGTATATTTTCTAAAGCAGCATATTTCTCCTTAGAGTCAACATAACCTACTTGTATGGCATAAATCTGGCAACCCTTTTTGATGCATTTTTCTAATTGGGAAGCTGTTACAGGTCTTATTTGTAAAGGTTTCTGAATACCTTGCATTTCTTGTCTTTCCCCCTGCTCATTCCGGAAATTAATGGTTTTGGTCTTATAGTTAATAAGGGACCAATATTTTTCTAGCCAATCCATGCCTATAAGGACGTTATATGACCCTAAGGGTAACATGCTCAAATCTTCCATGATGGACTGGTTAGCTAATTCTAGAGGGTAGTTACTGACTTTGGCAAAAACTCTTCTTTTGGCTCCTGTGGCTAGTTGTACTAACCCTAGAATTTTAAAATTTACTGCTTGTAGTTTATACTGTTCCACAATCTTGGGGCCAAAATAACTCAAAGTAGCACCAGGATCAATCAAAATAGATACAGTTCAGTCAAAATGTTTACCTTCAAATTCGACCATTGTTGGCTAAAATTCCACCTCATGATCTTCCAGAGCGACATTAATTTTAGGGAGGCTCCTTGCTATTTCTCCTACCGTGGAAGCTTCTTGTATTTGTGAAATATGGTCAACCCCCTTGCGGTGTGGGTAGTTTTTGACATAATGCGGGCCTCCACATCCCTAACACTATACATGAGGCCTAGTAGTTGATCCAAAATGGATCCTAGATAGACTTCTAAGTATAAAGTGTTCCTCACAGAGGAAAATGAAAGTCCAAGGATGCTCTTGTAAATATTCCCATTGCATAGATCTTCTCATTTTGAATCTACTGCAACTTGAATGGGCTAAAATGGACTTTGGATGAAGAAGTTATCGCAGAAAGAAGATTGCCTTGTCCTTTGGAAAAGGAGGCATTTCTTCTAAAAACGGCTTAAAAGGCTCCTTAAGGAAATCACATCACATAAGGCCAAAGGGAAGGACTTAACGCAAAGGCGGAATGACCCCCGATTAGTGATCTCCGATATATCGGATCCGAGGTAGGCCTTCTCCCGATATCAGGACCCCAAACAAGGCGACATGAGATAATGCGATTGCAATTAGCGATGAGGACCCGGACCCGATAGGGATTATGGACCCAATTGAATAAAATTTGAAGTTCGGGAACTTCAGAATTTCAATGTATTTCCCATGTATTTGGGTTTTGGACAATCCACCTATGCGATGTGATATGCAACTAAAGCTGGACCCGAAAGGGTTTATGGATGTGAATATATATATATATATATATATATATTGTGTTCCGGTAAAAAGGTTTTTTCTATGTATTTTCGCATTTTCATTAAGAGAACGAAATACAAAGGAAATGCGCCGAGAGCGACATAACGAACCCGAAAGGCTTATACATGCAACTTTGTATTATTTGAATTCTGTAATGAGCGAGATTTCGGAGGGGCCTTAGGCGGTAAGTGGTATTGGATGGGCTCTGCCTGATCCCATACATTGGCCGACATCTGGCTTGGCGCCGGAGAGAGAAAACCTTCTTTTCGGGCGGGTAATCTTTGTGTGCATAAGCCGTCCGAAATGAATATCAACCATTGGATCAGAGAACACGCAGATCAACGGTGGGCATGTGATAGCAACCAAAGGCGAACCCGATATGATTATAGGGCGGATTCAATGATTTTTGAAGTCCGATAGAAAGAGTTTTTGCAGGTTTTTCAGTGTTTTTAGTGTATTTCTCTGTGTAAATAGAGAAACATATTCCCAGGGATTTCAACCGTGCCAGTGGTCCTTTCTGTTTAAAAATAGGTGGCCACCATACCTGAAGGCATTTTACAATGATTTTTTAATGCTCAGAGGGGATTTGAATGGACAGAGGCTGAGAGCCAAAGAGCCGAAAGGGGAAACGAACAGACAAGAGCCGATAAGCGTAAACGCCACTCAATGTCAAAGACAGAGCAAAAAGTTGCTGAGACAGTCTAGAAAAAGTTGAAGACAGAACAGTTGAGGGAGTCTTCGAGTCACCTAGAGGTCAAGAGGAAAAACCAGAGAGCTGAAAGTTGCCGAGTTAGTTGCTTGGAGGTCAAGCGGACTACTGAAAGCTCACAAAACCAGAGCAAGAGCCGAAGGCCAAGAAGCTGAGAGCTTCAAAGCGAGGGATGAGATGGTGTTCTAAGCCCATTGTGTTCTATGTAAACTAGTGGAGTTGAGTGTGGAGCTTGTAAAATAACTGCTGCCATAATCCCAGAGAGCATAGTTGAGTTGACTAGAGCTTAAGGAGGCATAGCCCAAGAGTTTTGGGTGAACTCCAAATTAATATTGTTGTTATGTGTGTTGTTTTATTGTTGCATCTTGCTTCTATGTGTGTGTTGCTTATTTGCTACTTTACTTACTATCATTTGTATTTTATATCAGCATAGGCAAGTGAACTTAAACCGCATAACCAATGTTAAAACAAACACAAGCATACACCTATTTTAAAGCATATTTAATTCTGCAGTTGGTTAATCATAATATCTTGGGAATATTTAAGCTTTGGAAGTGGGAGAGGTTCTTGTAAGCTCACAAGAAGCCTTTAGCACCCTATTTTTAGATGAATAGTTAACTCTGCTTCAGTTTTGCCAATTTTCTCATTAGTTCTAACTTCACCTGGTACTTTAAATCTGGGCTGATTTTTATTAAAATTTTGGTTGGTTTGACCCTTGTACAGTCCTTTGTTTCCTGGGCCCTTATTCCCTTTGTGGTTGGGAATAAATTTACTTACCTTTTTATCAGTCCATCTCTTGCTCATGTCTCCCTTTGGTTTGTTTTGTTGATAGTAGATCCGTGCCTTACAAATAACTTCGTCCATTGTTTTTGGGTTGTCAAATTCCAGTCGTTCTTTCATGAACAGGGGTAGACTGCTGATGAACCATTGCACCTTTTCTTTTTCTTCGCGTATGTAAGGAACATACCGAAGTAACGATGTGAACTTTGTTATGAACTCATCCATAGACATTTGGCCTAGCCAGAGATCATGAAATTATTTTGATTTTTCATCATAAAATCTCTCTGTTAGATATTTTTCTTTAAAATATCTCTAAAATTTTTCCCGGTTTATACTTTGTTCATTTACTCCTCGAACTATCTTTACCTCCTCCCACCATAGTGTGGCCTTTCCTTGTAGCTGAAAAATAGCTAAGCGAGCCTTCAGATTATGGTCATATTCGTACAACTGGAAATATTTATTCATATTTATGAGCCATGCTTCTACCGCTTCTTCTTGTTCGCCATCGAAAAGAGGAGGCTTTATTTTTTGAAATTCCCCTTGAAGTTCCACTTTCTGCCTTTTCTGTGTCCTATGATTGGACACATTATCTGATTCTTCTTCATGATTTTCCTCACCACCCTCAGTTTCCACATCCTCTATCTGAAACTCTTGTTCTTCTGTCATATTTCTATGTTCAGGGCTAGGTACTAGTGGCTAATTATTCTGTCTATCAGATAGACTCTTCATAATTTTTTCTTGTTCCTGCATTAGTCTTTCATTGTCTGCCCATAACCGGGCCATTTCATCCTTTAATTCTTGTACTGTCACCATAATATCTGTGTTGGTATTCTGTGGCTCATCGCCCAACTGTACCCAAACCTCAGGATTTCCTTCCTGAAATGATGTGGGTCCTGTCCCCATTACAGATCTGGGTGGTAAATTCCCAGTTCTTCTCATACTAACTGCTCCCTGTTTCCTACATGCATATCACCAAATTTGTTATTTGTTTATTCCAGAGGTCTCATCTTGGCAACCTGAGTGCTCTAATACCACATGTCATGAATCCACATATTAAAACAACCATATAAAAGAAAAATATTTTACCAGCTATTACTATAATGTAAATACTCAACTATCAATTACTGTAATGTAATACTCAGCTATCTATTTAAATCGAATAATAAACATTTCACTTGTAATTATATTTTTATGCCATTTGTTGTTACATTGACGTTTACAATCCGCTATTAAATTAACGTTTACATCGTGGTCGTAACATTGCTTTAATGTCTTTTCCCTTTATCAAAGGTTTCTCAGATTGTTTTGATGGTCCTCAAATATTCTCGGGATTTGTCAGTATCGAGGATATATTGTCACATTAATGACAATTTGGATCAATCCATCCTATCAACTAAGGTTGGGGATTTACATGTTAATTTCTTAAGTTTTATTTATCAAGTTTAATACTGCACTCATCCCACCATCTCGTCTCCATTAATGTTGAAGTTACCCTAGCTGTTGTGGTGACCTAGGTAAAAGGTCTGACCTGTCAGATTCTTCAATGCAGTGAGGCGCCTCTGCTATCCTTGGACTCTGGACCCTATCTATGGTCATCAGACGTTGGCATCGATCCGATGGTTGGTAACATTTTCGAGTCCTTTTGCCTCCGATGGCTTGGCGGTCTTGGCTCATTGTTTCTCTCCTTTAAAGGAAGTCTTCGACCCGGTCTACAAGAGGGTTTCTGTGTAACGTTGATGTTGTTCCTTAGCCGAGTGTTGGAGCCGTTGGGTGCCAAGGCCCTCCTTTCCTACTATGGCGGTCCTTGCTATTGCCTTGTCGACTATCTGGTGTCTTCTGGCTCAGTGATACAACAATGCTGTGAGCCTTTCAAATGTACAGGTATCATGTTGCGTTCTTACCTTTGTTAGATGCAGACTACATTTATTTATATGGTTTTGGGTTTCATATAAATGGAGTTTAACTTGTGTTCTCCTCCTGGTCGGGAGGTAGTGGTTTGCACGTGGAGTGGACTCCCGGGTGAAGTGTGGATGGAACCCTTGTCCCTCTCGTCGAGCTTCAAGCTAGAAGCCCAGTCCCTTTATCGGGTAATTGATCTAGTTCAGAGTTTTCTTAAACATGATTTTATTGTGGATGAAATTCATCTTTTAAAGAATGTAAAAGTTTTGAGAATACTTGTCATTTACTTGCGGTTCTATCTTTTTAACTGCATGGAGGGTTAACCAACTCGAAACTGTGTATGTATTTGAATTTGGGCATACAAGGCAAGGCTGAGGCTTGCTAGTTTCTATTCGAAACTGGCATGGTCCTTGCAGTCAATCTCTAAAAGCTAGTCTATAGATTGATACTGAACTTTAAACATATTTAGAGGTTTTAGTTGTGGTAATTATGGTTCAAACCCTTCGGGGATTTCTCACAAGATTATACAATGTTTTAAGTCACCTTTGAACTTTTTGTTTACTCTCGCTGCACTATATTGTTTGTTCTGTTTCTGCCTATTGAGGCATGAATTCTAATATGTAATGTTTTTATTTGAAGAAAAATGGCTATCAAGCCTTCTGAGTTTGATATTTGTCCGGATTGGGAATGCTGTGATATTTAGAGGGTTCGATAAATATTTCTCTGTTCCTCTTGTATTACCCAAATTGAACTAAGTAGGGGATTTTACAAATTATGAGATTCGTTGTTTTTGCTTTTTCCCTGACACCAGGGTTCCGCTGCTATCTAAAATTGTTCTAATGTTTTACATGTAGTTTTTTGTGCATTACTGATATGGTGCAGCTAATGCATAAAGTTTCTCTTACTATCAGGGTTTTGTCCCATTTTCTCGTGAAGTTTTATGTTATTAATCATTGGCAAAATGATTATGGAAAAAAAATATAATCTTGAAATTATAAGTCTTTGTTCTTGATTCTAGGAGGGTTTTTATTACGGAAAAATTATCGTTTTAATAGTTTAATGCTCGCATAATAACTAATAATTGTAGATGCTTGTTCTTTTCTTTGCTTAAAGCTAGTATACAACTCTGATATCTAATTTTTAATGTTCTTTTATGAGGTTCTTCCTTTTAATGTGTACCTATACGGGAATTGTAATTTATCATTCTATTTTTCTATCTTTTGATACCCGTTTTTGCATGCTAGCCTACTAGTTCTCAGGCTATTTTGACATGCTCTACAGTCTAATACATGTGACCTATAGATATAATTCCTACGTAGCTATTTATGCTTCCTTCATACTAACAGCCCTAAACATATATAATATAGGTAAACACTTTCAGAAAATACGTATCAGATTCTTCTAAAATTATCTGTAGAATAATTTTACTTATCTGGTTCACAAAGCAAAGCTTTTCCAGGTTGATCCCGCAATTCAAACTTGCTCCTCAACAATATGCCTCCCAACCTTGAAATTACTCTCATTGTAGTCTCCCCCAAGTTGTCCGTGTACCCAGGAACTTTTCTTACTATCTCTTGGTGTCGAGATCTTTAATATATCTGGTCCAAACCAGACGTAGCAACAGAACTTTGTCTGACGTCTTGGGAGAGACTTTCTCCTTTTAACCCTATCCTCTTGATGCTTCTTGAATAAATACTCAAGAAATTAGTTAGGGCCAATAATTGTTTTCCTAACTACTTAGCAAGTAAAACAGTGTTTACAAGTAACTACTAATTCACTTATGCATAAGAATTTCAAAAATAATTCCATAATTAAAATAACATCAAATTATTTGATTTGTAATAAATTAAATATTTACATAATTTGAAAATATCACATTTATACTTTATTATTTTATAATGATAAATATATTTAAAATATAATATTATTTTATATTAATATAGAATATATTTATATATTTAAAATTTTAATTAAATAATAACAAATTTAAATTAAATATATATTAATAATTACTTAAAATACATATACCTTTATTATTAAAAGGAAAAATATTATTTTTAGGAAATAAAAAAGTAAGATCTTTTGGCTGCATACTAACACTTCAAAAATTAGTTTGAAAATAAAAACCCAACTATATCTCAGAGGTAAAAGCTATTTCTAAAAGCACTATTTATATTTACACTTTACTTTGAAAAATAAAAATAAAAAACAATCCAGATACACTGAACACTAATCCTCCATAAAAATTACAAGGGGAGTCTGGTGAGAGCTACCCTCTGCACATAGATATATTGACAAGACGTAGATATATTGACAAGACGGGCCACGGATGAAAAAGGTTGAAATTTATCTGCATAAAAATTCTGCGTGGAATCTCAAACTATTAAAAAGTTTATGATCTCAGCACGCTTCGGTGATTTTAACTTAAAATTTGTCACTTCAACTATTTATTTTTTGATTTTAATAAACTAATTATTCAACCATAATCTTATATTATCTTTACTCATTTAATACTCATCGACAAACCACTTATTTATTATTATAATAATATAAAAACCATGCATGTAGCTCCCTGGTGTGGAACCAGTTCCTTTCATTTGTTAATTTTATAACATCCAGTGTATCCATCATATAACACCAGTTGTGTGGGTAGGAATCCATGATTTATTAATCTGTTTTGCTAGTTGTTTTCGTTGGTTGGTATGCATTATATAACACCAGTTGCTTTCGTTGGTTGGTATGCTGTATGGATCCAATTCTTCATTTAATTGTTTTTCAAGGTGTTTGTTCATATGATAAAAATGTGTGTAATTACTTTTCCATAATATTTAAGGTATACATTACCTAATCCTTTTACCAATTGTTTCGTTGGTAGGTATGCATTAGAGTGTTATTCTGGGTAGGAATCCTTGGTTTACGAATCTAATTTTTTATTTAATTGCATTTCAAGGGTGTTTGTTTATATGATAATGATATGTAGTTATTTCTCTAATTAAGCTATGTAACTATATAAGATTTTGTTTTATTTGGTTAAGTTTAAATATGTTTTCTATACTTAGCATGAGAGATAGAGATGTATAAATCTTTTTGGAGAGATAAAAATGTATAATTTATTTATTTATTTTTTATTTAACATATATGTATTTATTAATAATAATTAAAAAAAAAGGACAGCTTTTCGCTACCGAAGCAGGATTTTGAAAACCTGGCACCCTTTAAGAAGAATTTTTACAAGGAGGTAGAGGACATCGCCTCCATGACTGAAGACGAGGTCAGTGAATATCGCAAGAGACGTGAAATTACAGTCGATGGCCGGGACGTTCCCAAGCCTGTCAAAATTTTTCGTGACGCAGGTTTTCCAACTAGGGTTTATCTGTGCGAAAACGAGATTTGGGGCGCAACGGCCATCTTCCATCCCTTGTACAGATCATTGGGCAAAAAGGAAGCTAATCCTCCAGGTCGATGGGGGTTTATGTTCCCTGGTTGGAGCTTAAATGAGAAACTAGCGCAGTAGGATCACACAAGCATGCTCGACTGCTTATTTTTCAGCAACCTCACTGAGCACATTGACGCCAGATCGAAAGGGAAATGACAACTGTGTGGGATATGGACAACTAGGACTATGGTTGCCTCCGGGCACAAAGCACATATTTGTCGACGGATTGAAGAATCGGCCCCAGGGTGTGGCCTGCCTCTAACTGAGGGTTTTTCTATGGGGCGTGGAACAAACAGGGGAGCGTTTTGGCGGATGGAACGTTGGGAACGCAATGCCATGGTGGAGGCTGGTCCTTCCCTGAACCCTTTGCAACCGTCGGCTACTAGGACTGCACAACTCTCTAGCGATTCACGAACATCTGTACACCTGTGCCTTGGCCAAGCCTGCTTTATGGACAGTTTAGGGAGGCACAAATATTCATCTCCACCATATTGTGATCTCCTTGGTCTTCTGCAATGATCGGACTACCTGCCTCTGCGTGGGCTAGAGAACACAAAAGGGAGTCTGGCAACAGGAAACTGGTCTGCAGATTCCTGATGGAGTTCACAGAGAACCCACTGCAATGGGGGGCACCTAAACCTGCACGGATTTGCAACCTCGAGTCGGAAACAGAATCCCTAGTAATTTCTCAGCGTTTTCATATTTTTATTAAAACCCCGAAGGGATGTCTATTTTGGTTTGGGTTCTTCCAACAGATTGTGTATTGCATTTGAAGAGACTCATCTCCCAACACATTGGTTACTCTGTCGAAATACAATATCTGATATTTATGGGTAGAGAACTTTAAGTCACTAGATCCCTCATGGACTACAATATCTTATCTGCATCTACCATAATACTCAATCTGAGGCTGAGAGGAGGCGCAACAGTCTACAATAAAACAAAACATACAAGAGGCGGCATAGGGAGCAGTTCAACAAAAAACACAGAAACACAACACAAGCACAAAAATGGAGGAATTTCTTTCAAGAATGTCCTCCAAGGAAAAAGCACTCCTACAGCGACACCAAAGCAAGCTAGAACCGAACCCAGTCCATACATTGTGGAACAACTAAACTATACCCCAGAATTAAACATAGATATACCAGAAACATATGAGCATTGTAATACTTTTGAAAAACAAGCTATTATCTGCAGATTCAACTGTTTCTGGCCAAAACCTGTTGAGCTCTTTCATTGGATTTTCACAAACTGGACTACTCATTGTGAAATCCACCTCTGTTCCAAGGGGTTCTTCATTGTAAATTTCCCTTCAACAGAGGCTAGAGACACTATCTTACAGGAAGGACCATGGTTCTGGGGATCTACGGGACTCTTCATCACACCATGGTTTCCAGAATTTGATGTAAATACCATGGTTGTTTCTAGGATGCCTGTTTGGGTTCGTTTGCACAATCTCCCACTACATCTTTGGAACCAACAAGTCTTGGCTGGTATTGGCAACACCATTGGGCGTTACATTAAAACTGACACACAAAGACTGGAGGAATGAATTTTCACATTTGCACGCATTTGTGTGGAAGTAGATCTCAACAAAGGCTTACTAGACCGCATTCAACTGAATCACAAATAGTGGTGCTGGACACAGATATTAGATTATGAAAATACAACATTTAGATGTAGAATCTGTCGGCAAACAGACACCTACAAAATACATGCCCTGAAGCCAAAAAAGATATAAAAAGAAAGAAGAAAATAGGGAAACAACCCAAGGGTTGGCAATTTCCCCCACCAGAGTCTGATGAGGAAGAGGAAGTTGATGTGGAACACCCCATACCAGATGAGAACAAACAGATGGACAAAGAACCAGAAGTACAACATATAAATCCACAAGATCTAATGGACTCACAGTCGGCAAAGATACCAGATACAATGGATACCAATGGATCCAAATGACTACTTACATCAGACAAATCTGATTCTGATAAGGACAACCCTCCACTTGAAGCTCCCACTTCACTTGCACTTGTATCTTCGATGCCGACTCAAGGGGAGTGGCGCAAGGTCGAAAAGAAAAAAGGGAGAAAAGCATGATTTTCTCCCCATCTGTACATTATTTTTCTGCTTTCATTGAACATCTGATTAACAGTCATTGACTTGCTAATGTAATGCATAAAGCATCTGCAATATGTAATTTTGTTTTCATTAATAAAATTATGATTTTTCTTTCGAAAAAAAATAAATTTAAAAATATAAATAAAATATTTTAATATTTAATTAAAACTAAAATATATGTATAAATGTCTTGAGGAAGTTTAATTGGTGATCAAAGTAATGTGAGTCATGTGAAAAGTGAGAGATTCAAGATTTAAATCCGCCATTCTGTCTCCATTTAAGAAGGACAAGTCGTAGAACTTAGTGGGTTGCTTGGTTCTTCTAGGATGCAAAATATATATGTAAAGTTATTAAATAAATTCTAATGTATATGTTAAAAGGTTTTATATCACCAAAATATCTTCAGCAATACATTAGTGGGTTGCTTGGTTCCTCTACGATGCAAAATATATATGTAAAATTATTAAATAAATTCTAATGTATATATTAAAAGGTTTTATATCATCAAAATATCTTCAACAATACAAAGCTATTACATCTTGTTCATAGTGGGGATTCTTAGAGGATAATCCTCCAATTTTTCTTTTCAAAGGCCTCCAAATTACAAAAAAATAGATGTTCTAAATAAAACAAAAGTCAACAGATACTCGAAGACTTAATAGCCATTAAGATTCAAAATAAGAAACACTTGATCCTGGGGTGTAACACTATCAAAGTCACAATGAAGATGCCCCTTTACATGGGCCAGCCTTATGTCAAGGCTATCCATGGAGAAGCACTACTTCCTCAACATCCTTTTAATGTCCTCCAATGAAGAAAATACGTATCCTTCCACTTGTTTATCTTTCATTACTAGACCAACTCAGTCTTCATCTGCAAGGGCAGAGCAACAAAATTGAGGTATTTCTTTTTTCATCCCCTAGTGTGACTAGGGTCACGGACCCATTAAGAACTCCCTTCTAGTATCTCAGAGTCAGAGTAGGATTGCCTCTCAACACCCACCTTAGTTTCCAATTTTCTTATTTCTGGTTGAGTCTTAGAAGGCAGTGCATTAAAATATGTTATGACTGAATTCTGGGGATAAAGCTGAGCCCCACATTGTCCCCACAAACTACTACCACCTCCACCCCTCCTACATCACATGCATTGTCTTGGGGGCATGGTGAGCGGGAGGGGTTCAAGCCTCTAACAATTACCCAAACAACCACAAAAAAGAACCTAGTAGAATAGTCACGTGACAAAAAGCTAATAGAGTAAAATAAAGTGCATAATTTATTTAATAGATGAAATGACTTTTTCACTGAAATCTAAGAATACAATTTCTAGTGAAATTGTGATTTATTGGTGTTAAAAATGCATTTTGAAATTCATAAATGGGTTCAACATACTAAAAAACCCTTTGGGGCACTATAATTCTCCAAATTAAACAACAAATACTTACGATTCTCATTAATCTATGTGAAACTTTGATCAACTTATTTAGTAAATAGGTACTTAAAGAGAAGTCTAATTAATAAAAAGAATTGGCCTTCTTCTGGGCATTTTTTCTAGTCAATTTTACCAAAAATATGCTAGATATTTTTTAAAATCTTAAGTTTGAGTTATATAATGCTTTAAAATGTATGCTTTACCTTATAAATATTTCAATATAAAACTTATAAAAAAAAAATTAAAATTCATGTTAACAACTATATTTCGATATAAACTTATTTTATATATAAAGAATGTGTGTGTGTATATCATTCTCCTCTGTGTGTGGTCTCTCACACTACTACAAAAATAAAAATAAAAAATTGGCCTCCAAGAGCCCCCCAACACAAAATTGTGGCTTGTATCGAGCCACTTAGTCATTCTCCTAAGATGGAGTCCCCTCTTTTGCTAATTCATTAAGGTTTGCAAGGCCTGGTGGTGTGCCTCCACTTCGGTTCCTTTATCTTCCCCCTGTTTGATTAGGTTATGTGTTGTTTTGGTAGTCGAATCCCTTGTGACTACATCGGTGTCCTCGCTTCTTTCCTGCTATATGACCATCAACAATTCGTTGCACTTGTCAATAAATTTTATTTCCTCACTCTGGAGGTATTCCCATTTCTTTCGATCTTCTCAAAGTTCATCAATATGGAATTTGTGTATTTTCCTGTGAAGTTTTTCTCTTGTCTACAAAACTCACCCTACCCATACTCTATCTGATTTTTGGCACTCTTTCTTCAAATTTCTATATCTTGTTTGTGACTCTTCTACAATGCTTAGATCTTTCAATAAGGAAATCCATAATTAAGACTCATTTTCCACCATATTCTGGCACCACTGCTCGTACTCAACCAGCTAATGATAGTGGTCCCTAGCACACTGAACCAAGTCCTTATGTTCTCTCTCCTCTAGTGACATCGATGGCTTCTGCTGCTCCACGAGCTTTGTTACTTTTGTTGTGAGGCCCTAGATGACCTCTATTATATTTCCAACCAGTCCCTTAGTTGGGATAGTGGTGTTGATAAGATCACCTATTACCTCTTAGTAGACCTACCCTAATGCTACATGCCATTTCATCTCATTTTCTGCTCTCAGCTTCTTCGCCTATCGCAATTGTTGTTGCGTTGTCTTCATCTGTTATACTTCTGTAATGGTGGTTGATACCATGACATTTGCATGACATTGTGCTCTACTGGTGTAAACTATCGAGAGTTAATTGGGAAAGCACCAAGTTGACCTACACAATAGCTGTTGTGCACTGCTACGATTCCTTTCCAAGAAATTCCATAGTTAAGGTGGATAGGCACAATAATCGTTTGCTTTCCAGATTTGAAAGAAGTCACCTACATTGTCTCTAGGGACTAGGGTTGGCCTTTAGTCATGGTATGAACTGTGGGTTCTTACGAATGTTATTAGACTTCAAACCTCTTGCATAGATCACCCAATGTATGTTGCATCTTGTCCAACTTTTCTGTGGTGGCCTCTTCCATGTGCTCACCGATTATCTCAAAATCATCATCTAATAACATCATTTGAATCGGAGAAGCACACATTTCCTTTTGCTTCTTTCTAGCTCAGGTTGTAGACATGTTGCTTGCACTACTCCTCAATATCTTCCTTCTTCCTAGTGGTACTTTTTCTATTGCACTAGTTGTTCTTCTTCCTGCTCATGTTTTAGAATGACAAGGGACTGGACCTCCTGCTTTTTTTTATTTGACTATGACCCTTTAGTCTCTTGACAGCTTGGTTTTTCCTTGACCTCCACTTCTATGTTCATAGGTACCTTCCAAGTCACATCTCATTACTTTCCTGTACATCCAGGAAGTCTTGATAGAGTTTTTTCAGTAAATATGGTTCCCAAATCAGCTTCTCTCCTTTAGCGCACTTGTTGGCTGTGATAATAATACCAACTAGTACTTAATCCTTCCAATATTTCTGCGACACTTTACAGGCTAATGCATGTGCAGCAAACCGATTGGCCTTGTTCTTAATCTAAGAGAAATTATAGCCTCGACCTCCCCTAAACATTTTGAAGTCCTTCATCACCTGCAGGCTAAGGCTATGGTCTTTATCTACAATCAATGGCTTTGGATTGTCTCCCTCAATGGGGAGGGCGGTAATCTCATGAATCGGGTTGCAGGTCAACACTAACTGGTTTGTCTAGCTAGAGGAAACCTCATTGTACATAGTCCAATATACATTTAACAACTTCATTCACCTTAGTTCCCCTCCCAAAATGGGGAATAACAAATAGGTTGAGTATGTTACTTGTTTCTAAGTGGCATATCCTCTCCTAGAGTTCCAGCTTAATCACCTTGGGTCATCTGTATCCACACATTGAAAATAATCCTAGAGGTTTGGAAATTTGGCAAGATCATGGATATCATGATCAACATACCCCATTCTCTCAATATGGCTTCACATTTTCCCTTCAGTTTGACCAACACGTGGTAGGGGTGGTATCTCCACTGAGTATTTTGTGTCACAAGTTACTAAAATAGGTGGGGCTATCTTCTTCCTTGGTGGAACATATCATGTATCTTTTCTACAACCTAACTCCACTAATGGCCCTACCATCTCAAATTTGGTCCTCGCACTATTATATTCTTCAATTGTCTCTTGCTCCTCTACCTTTTGCGATGCAGTTTCTTCCTGCAACCCTTTAACTTCGACCTTTTGAGGGAACATATGTTGTTTAGTCTATAGTCTCCATTCTCCTAGTGATCCTCTCTCTTTCCCCATTTTTCTACAATGGAGGCTCCAAGTTCCAATACCCAAATTCCTAAGCCTTAGACCTCTACTGTGTATGCTCTCTTCATTGTTAAATCTGGTTCAAAACCCTACTTCAGCTCTCCGCTCCCAAAAATATTCAATGTACAGATGGGCCTCATGCAAATAACTTCTCGCTCTTATGCTTTTCCTCATAATTATCCCATTTTTTACCATTACTTCAACACAACAATATAATTGTAGTCAATTGACCACTTACCTTGTTATCATCACATCATAGGTGGGTTATACGAGCATGATTCTTAATTGTGATTACACCTTAATGACAACATTTTCCTTAATGATTTCTTCCCTCTCTCAGTAGTAACAGATGGGTTGTATCACCTACCTTTGACACCTATTCTCCTAATTATATGCTGGGAAGCTCCCTCCATGCCATTTTTCGTCCTATTCGTAGTTCATCTAGCTTTCATCCAATGTTAACGGAATATGCCCCTAACACTGCGTGATGCATGATTTGGCGATGATACCATGTGGAACCTCCCTGATTCACAATATTCCTTCACCTTGTGTAGTTTGTTTATTCTGCAACAAGCCAAAAGATTCTACTACCAACAACAATTGATAAATTACTTCACACCCACTCTAGTAACTAGCTACTACTTAATTCATAAAACAAACAACATAATTTATTTATGTACAAAGGGTAGAGTTATTCCTATTCCTTTACACATGGCAGGAAGGAGCTTGGCTGTCCCTTTACAACTTCAACCATTAACAAATCCTTCTCGTAGTGTACCATCCAAATCTTGCAGCCACACAAATCTCACATCAATCACTTGTTGGATCGTGTATGGCCCCAACCAATGCATTTGGAATTTTCCTGGGTGCTTAAAAAATTTGTTCTTGTATATCAACACTAAATATCTAGGCATATACATATTCTATGTTGGGTCCCTATAATACTAGTGATTACCCAACTACTATTGTAGTTATACCCCTTATTTATATTGTTGTGCCCCTATTACCCCCATGTTGTTATTTCTGTGCCCCATAGAATCCCTCTATTGTTATTTTTGTGGCTTTATATTATTATTGTTAGGTCGGCTGGATTGTATTGTGACTCCTTAGACTCCTATATATAGAAAGGAGGTTTTGTCATTTGTATCATCCAAGAATTGTTCATTTATGTAATATAAAGGAGGTTGCCCCCTCGAAAAGGCTGAATTCTAAGGCGTGGATCTCTCTTTCCTATCTTTTTGTAAGCTGGTTTCATAACATTTGGTATCAGAGCTTTGGATTCTAGGGTTTCGCTGCTCCAAACAGGTCATCGTGGCATTTTTGCTATAACTTTTTTTCTGTGACGTTTCAGAAGTTGCAAAAAAACCCATTTGAGAAGAAATCACGCTGAACCTTGGGTCCGAATTTCAGAGCTTTTTGCGCGATATTTGCGGAGATATGATCTGAGGAAGTTGGTCTTTTTGCAGACTCCTGAATTACATTCAAAACAGGTGACCTGGGGAAAATCATCATAACTTTTTCTCTGGGGATAGGATTGAAATTTCGTAAGAAGGTACAGAAAGAGGACGGACTGTAGTTTCTTGTATGCGTGTTTCAGATTCAAAGGTTGAAACAGTGACTCGTGGCACGTCGTACAAGTTTGCTCTACTGAATTAGTCTAAAAGCAAGTCACTGTGGGAGATTTCACATAACTCTTCCTTGGAGAATCCAATTTGGGCCAGACTTGTGGCATTGGAAAGAGGACATAGAAGGCTACTATAGGTCGCAATTTCAAAACTGGATGATATGAAATTACAGAGATACATCAGATTCAATATCAGGCTTCTATAAAGTGAAAAAAAGGTGTGTAGTTTTTTTTTTAAAGTTTTGTGTAAGTTTGGTTTAACGGAATTCAAAGGGCATAGTAAAGCATTATTATCGGTAACTGATGCCCCGAGGAAAGAAAATGCAAACACCTAGTAAGGAACCTGAAAGCTCTAGCATGACTCATGAAGAAGAGGAAGAAATGCTACATGATATATCAAAATTACAAGAACAAGTGCAACAAATGTCACGCTCACAAAAGCTAACAGAAGCTAAGATAAGTGGAGTGGAATCTAAGATAAATGGCATGGAATCTAAGATAAATGGCGTGGAAGCTAAGATGGACGATTTGAAGATATATTTGAAGACAGATTTGAAGAAAGACATGGAAAATTTGAAGACAGATTTGAAGACAGACATGGCAGATTTGAAGACAGATTTGACAAATTTTCTACAAGAAATACTTACTAATGGTGAAAAGGTAGTAAAGGAAACTCATGATGTGAACAAAAGAAATGTTAATCATGATTCCATAGACTCTAATGTTGGATCGAAGACCCACCATATTCCAAAAATCGATATGAGGAAGTTTGATGGCAAGGATCCCGCCACATGGATATTACAGATGGAGCAGTTCTTCGATCTCAATAATGTGCAAAACACACAAAAGGTACGTATGGCAACTGTATATTTGGAACCAAATCAGTTTGTATGGTATCAATGGCTTTGCTCTCGTAAAAAATTTATCACTTGGGCAATTTTTACGGAAGAATTGATAGCACATTATGAAGATACAAAAAGCAACACTTTTTTTAGCCAATTGATAAGTCTCAAACAAAAGGGTTCAATAATGGAGCACATTGAGGAGTTCCAAAAATTGAACATAAGGGTAAAAGATATTCCAGAGGAGCATAGGATTGATGTGTTCATAGGGTCTTTAAAGGATAATATCCAACATGATGTTCGCCTTTGGGAACCTGATTCATTAGAGAAGGCATTCAGGTTAGCAAGAAAAATGGAAAGCAAAATTATGGCAACCAGGAAGCCTACCACTCACAACTATAAAGACGGAAGTGTTGTTGCCCTAGTCTTCCACAACCTACAAGGTTGACACCACAACAATTGGAAGAAAAAAGAGCAAAAGGGCTTTGTTACAGTTGTGATAGCAAATACACTAAAGGTCATAAGTGTGCTGAGAAGAAATTATTCTACATAGATTGTGAAGAGGAAGAAGAAAAGGAGCAAGAAAGGTCAAAAGAAGAAGATATACTCCAGGAACAAAGCCTAGATGAAGAACAAATAAATCCGACCATATCTTGTAATGCATTGGCGGGAATTACCACTCCTCAAACCATCAAGATAGAAGGACAAATCAAGAAGAAAAAGGTAATAGTGTTGATTGATTCAGGAAGCACCCACAATTTTATTCATTGTAGGGTAGCAAAAGAATTGAATTGCTTCCTATATCCAGCACCAGAGTGTCAAGTGATGATTGCAAATGGAGGAATAATAAATTGCTCTGGAAGGTGACATAATATCAAGCGGGAGAATATGTATTGACTAGCCCAATGCTTTCCATTCCAATGGGAGGTGTTGATGTTGTACTAGGAGTCCAATGGCTACAATCCTTGGGTACAATAGCTTTTAATTTTCAAGAACTTTTCATCAAATTTTCTATGGAAGGAAAGGAAGTTGAATTAAGGGGTATTGCAGGGAAACCAGGAAAGATAATCAGCTCTAATGGTATGACAAAGCTTCTAAAAAAGGAGCAAAGAGGTGTAATTGCACAATTATGTTCGCTAGATGTTTCCACATTGGAATCATCTATTTCTCCAGATCTCCAAAAAGTCCTGGACAATCATTCCAAGGTATTTGAGACTCCCAAAGGTCTCCCACCTATGCGTGATCATGATCATGCTATTCATCTGATTCCAGGAAGTGTTCCTCCAAACATCAGGCCGTACAGATATCCCTATGTCCAAAAAAGTGAAATTGAACGTATGGTTGCAGAAATGCTAGAGGCTGGTATAATTCAACCGAGTCAAAGTTCTTTCTCTGCTCCAGTAGTATTGGTGCACAAGAAGGATGGATCATGGCGCATGTGTCCGGATTATAGGGAGCTCAACAAGCTCACTATTAAAGATAAGTTCCCCATTCCTGTCATTGATGAATTACTGGATGAATTGCATGGATCAATTTACTTCACCAAGTTGGATCTTCGTTCGGGATATCATCAAATCAGAATGAAGATTGAAGACATTCCAAAAACGGCATTTAGAACTCATGAGGGTCATTATGAATTTTTGGTCATGCCTTTTGGCCTTACCAATGCACCTTCAACATTTCAAGGTTTGATGAATTCAATTTTCAAACCATTCCTTAGAAAATTTGTGTTAGTATTTTTTGATGATATACTAATCTACAGCAAGTCTTGGAAGGATCATGTTGAACATGTTGACAGGGTGCTACAACTATTGGAGGAGAAACAATTATATGCAAAAAGATCCAAATGTTTCTTTGGAGTCCAGGAGGTGGAATATTTGGGTCATATTGTATCTCATGAAGGAGTTAAGGTAGACCCTAGCAAAATTAAAGCCATTAAGGAATGGAAAATCCCCACATCCATAAAGCATCTGCGAGGATTTCTTGGGTTGACAGGGTATTATCGCAAGTTTGTTAAGAATTATGGGAGAATAGCAGCACCTCTAACAACATTATTGAAGAAAGATGCATTTTCATGGACTCCGGAAGCAACAAAGGCCTTTGAACATCTTAAAGAGGCAATGTGCCAAGCACCGGTCTTAGCTACACCGGACTTCACAAAAACCTTTATTGTGGAATGTGATGCTTCAGGAAATGGAATTGGTGCTGTTCTAATGCAAGATGAAAGACCCATTGCTTTTGAAAGTCGTCCAATCAAGGGAAAGTTTTTAAGCAAAGCTATTTATGAGAAGGAAATGTTGGCAATACTCCATGCACTTAAGAAATGGCGACCCTACCTAATGGGAAGACACTTCAAGGTAAAAACGGATCATGATAGCCTTAAATACTTTTTAGAACAAAGATTATCCTCTGAAGAGCAACAAAAGTGGGTCACAAAGATGTTGGGTTATGACTTTGAAATCATCTACAAAAAAGGGAAGCAAAATGTGGTGGCAGATGCACTCTCAAGAAAGGATGAGGATGTGGAAGCATTGTTGTGCGCCATTTCTATTATCCAACCAGATTGGATAAACGAAGCAAGGGAGGAATGGAAGAATGACGAAGAAGTGTGGGCACTTATTCGAAAGCTACAACAAGATTCCAGTACGTCTGATACATTTAGCTGGCAAAATGATTCGTTATGGTACAAAGATCGCTTATACCTCTGTAAGAATTCCCAGCTAAAACAAAAGATTCTTATGGAATTGCACACTTCTCCCTTAGGAGGGCACTCAGGATTTTTAAAAACTTACCACAGGGTTAAGAAGGAATTTTTTTGGGATGGCCTTAAATCAGATATTCAAAAGTTTGTGGCGGAATGTTTGGTTTGCCAACAAAATAAAGTTGAAACAATTAAGACACCGGGTCTATTACAACCTTTATCCATTCCAAGCCAACGTTGGGAGGAGGTTTCAATGGATTTTATCACAGGTTTACCCAAGTCTGAGGGAAAGAGTGTCATCATGGTGGTAGTTGACAGACTTACCAAGTATGCACACTTTTGTGCATTATCACATCCATTTAAAGCCAGTACAGTTTCTACTGCATTTATGGAAACAATTCAAAAGCTACATGGAAACCCAAAGATTATTGTAAGTGACAGAGATCCCATTTTCACTGGAAATTTTTGGACAGAATTATTTTCTTGTCTTGGTACTCAGTTAGCTCATAGCTCATCTTATCATCCTCAATCTGATGGGCAAACTGAGATAGTAAACAAATGTTTGGAAGGATATCTTCGTTGCTTTGTATCTGATAAACAGACACAATGGGTCAAATGGTTGCCTCTGGCTGAATGGTGGTATAACACTTCCTTCCATACAGCAACAAAAATGACCCCATTTATGGCACTTTATGGGTATCAACCACCATCCATCACATCATATTTAAGAGAAAATTCTAAGGTTCAGGCAGTGGAACATCACATCGAACATCAACAACAAGTCCTCCAACTCTTAAAGGATAACCTCGTGTTGGCACAAAATAGAATGAAACAACAGGCAGATCAACATCGCAGTGAAAGAAGTTTTGATGTAGGTGATTGGGTATTCCTACGGCTACAACCATATAAGCAAATGTCCCTAAAGCAAGCTAAGAAGGATAATAAATTATCACCAAAGTATTATGGTCCGTACAAGGTGTTGCAAAAGATTGGTACTATGGCATACAAATTGGAGCTTCCTGCAGCTTCTCGATTGCACCCAGTTTTCCATGTTTCATGTTTAAAGAAGGTTATAGGCGACAAGCTCCCAGTTCAAACAATATTGCCAGAACTTGACGAGGAAGGAAAAATTATATTGGAACCGGAAGCAGTCACAGAAACAAGAACTCGACAGCTACGAAATCGATCAATTTCAGAGTATCTTATCAAGTGGAAGAACTTATCCGCTGAAGATTCCACATGGGAGGATGAGAATTTTATGCAGAAGTATCCAGAACTACTCAAGCGTTGAGGACAACACTTTTTTGAAGGAGAGGGGCATGTTGGGTCCCTATAATACTAGTGATTACCCCATTACTATTGTAGTTATACCCCTTATTTATATTGTTGTGCCCCTATTACCCCCATATTGTTATTTCTGTGCCCCATAGAATCCCTCTATTGTTATTTTTGTGGCTTTATATTATTATTGTTAGGTCGGCTGGATTATATTGTGACTCCTTAGACTCCTATATATAGAAAGGAGGTTTTTTCATTTGTATCATCCAAGAATTGTTCATTTATGTAATGTAAAGGAGGTTGCCCCCTCGAAGAGGCTGAATTCTAAGGCGTGGATCTCTCTTTTCTATCTTTTTGTAAGCTGGTTTCATAACATTCTATTTAATTCTCTTGTCATGCACACTTTCTCCTTTTCTTTATGCACCTCTCAGTGGAACCTAGATACTACATAGTCTTCCTCTAGCTGCAATGGTTCCTGCAATATCCATTCCACTGCGCCAGGTTCTTTCAGCTACGTGGTTTCCACAATGCACAAGATGGGCACCAAACTTTCCATGGGAATTACTACCTCCTACCCATATAGTACCTGGAAGGGTGTATTTTTGGTCAACTTCTTGCATGTGGTCCTATATGCCCATATGACCACTGATATTCTCGAATCCCAATCATCACGTAGCACATTACACACCTTCGTGTGCACAGCCTCCAATATCTTGTTAAAGGCCTCCATTGTACCATTAGATTAGGGATGGTAAGGATTTTGCTTCTAATGGTAATTATGAAACTCTTCAGTTAGCACTGCAATGGTCTTGATTAGAAGATGAGTTCCTTGGTCGCTCAACAAAATTCACAAACACCCAAATACGGTTACTATATTGCCAAATAAAAAATGTGCAACTGTCTCTGGGTTACAATCTTTGATTGGCATGGCTTCTGCCCAACATGACATATAATCAATGGCGGTAATAATGTATGACACATTAGTCCTCCTTGTGGGTGGGTTGATGGGACCCACAAATTCAATTTCCCATTTTTCAAATGGTTGTAGGGTGAGTTTGGGAACCAAGGGCATATTGTCTCTCCTTGACCCCACTCTCTGACATACATTATAGGCCTTTCAAAATTGTTTGGCATTACCATGGAACGTAGGCAACCATAGTCCTATGTGCAAGATCTTCTGCATTGTCGTGTTTCTCACATAGTTTGATTTAACAATGCTTGCATATTCCTCATTCAGTACCATGGAATGCTAATTTTCTAGCACACATCTGCATATTGTCCCATCTTCACCCAACTTATATAGGCAACCTGTGATGATAAATAATTATTCTGTTTTTACCACCAATTTATTCCTATGTGCGACAGTATATCCCTCCAGTGCCATCACTATACTAAAAGAGCTTGCAATCTCTGCAAAAAGGTCATCTACTATACTCACAACAAAAATTTGTGCATCTGGCATATTGTCTTTTAGATTTTGTGCATCCTATCTGTTGGGTGTGGAGCCTAATTATCTTCTATATTCAAGGGTATCACCGCATTTGACTCCAGTTTGAAATGTTGTCGCCTGTAAAATATTCGCTACAGGGGGGGTCCAGGGGGGCAGCTGCAACCTTTTGGGAGCCCCCCCTGGTGGGGGGATTGGGGGCAGCGCCCACAAAGCTAAGAATAGATGTAAAATTTCCTTGTAAAATGTTGTAATTTCGTAGTCAGTCTGGGTTGTTCATTAGGCGTAGATCTGATAGTAGAAGTTATGTTTAATTTAGGGTTTTTGCCCCAAAAGGCAACCCCTCGCTATATATGAGGGAATTGTATTGCATCTATGTATATCTGTATTCTGAGTGAGGAAGAGAGAGGAGATTGAGAGTGAAGAGGGAGTTACAGCAGATCTGCTGTAGGTTGTATCTCTTTAGTTTGCTGGATAATATAAAAAGAAGGACTGGCTATTTCTCCATGGATGTAGCCCAAACTGTGTGAACCACGTATATCTGTGTCTCTTTTATTTTATGCATTTTCTGTGTTTATATTTCTATATATTTTATGTGTTCCATTTCTCTGTAATAGATAATTTTCTAACAACTGGTATTAGAGCCGAAGGTCTAATTGGCTTATAAACTCGCAGGAGAGAAGGGTTCCTGGTTTGAGTGGGAGAAATGGCAGAAGATGGTATGTTTAGGGTTGAAAAATTCAGTGGCCAAAAGTACCAGCTGTGGAAGATGCTGTTGGAAGATTATCTGTACCAACCATTGAGCAGAAAGACAAAGAATCCGACGAGTATGACAGACACAGAATGGGATATTCTCGACAGAAAAGCACTTGGAACAATACGGCTGTGCCTAGCGGCATCAGTAGCATTTAATATTTCAAAGGAAACAACAACAGAGGGTTTAATGTCGACATTGGCCAAACTATATGAAAAACCCTCGGCCTCAAATAAGGTATTTCTTATGAAGCGTTTATTTAATATGAAGATGTTAGAAGGTGGATCTATTGCTGATCATTTAAATGAATTTAATACAATTACCAGTTAGTTAAGTTCTGTAGGGGTAACTTTTGATGATGAAGTTAGGGCTCTTTTATTTCTGTGCTCATTTCCAGAAAGTTGGAATGGTTTAGTTATGGCCATTAGTAACTCTGTCTCTGGATCTAGTACTTTAAAGTTTGATGATGTTGTCGGTGCAATCCTTAGTGAGGAAATGTGATGGAAAAGCTCCGGTGAGACATCAGGTAATGCTTTGACTGCAAAGACTAGGGGAAGAAAAATGGAAAGAGGAAAGAGCCCTAGATATTGAAGTAAGTCAAGAAAAGGTAGATCCAAGTCCAGATTGGGGATAGTGTGCTAGAAATGCAGGAAGAAAGGACACCTGAAGAAATACTGCAAGTCTCGAAAGGGAAAGGAAGGAGATGCGCAGTAAGAAACTAATCATGAAGCGAATGTAACAGGTGATGTGTTGCAAGATGCTTTGATTCTTTCATTAAAAAATATTATTGATCCCTGGGTGGTAGATTTAGGGGCCTCATTCCATGCCACACCTGATAGGAAACATTTTTATGATTATGTTCAAGGATATTTTGGACAGGTTCGATTGGGTGATGATAAACCCTGTAAAATCATTGGAATGGGTACAATTTTCATAAAACAGAAAAATGGAAATCAGTGGCTATTGAAGGAGGTAAGGCATGTTCTAGATCTAAAGAAAAATATGATTTCAAAAGGGAAGTTGGGAGGTGAAGGTTACATAACTACTTTCATAGATAAAACCTGGAAGGTCACTAAAGGATCCTTGGTAATAGCGAAAGGAGGAAAGGTTGGTACATTGTATTTATGCAATGGTATTTTTAATTTTGTTAATGCTTTAACCTGTACATGAAAAGATATGACATTGTGGCATCATAGGCTCGGGCACATGAGTGAGAAGGGGATGCAGATTCTTCACTCAAGAAATTTTTTGTCAGGTTTGAAGCATGTTGATTTAAAATTATGTGAGAATTGTGTTTATGGAAAACAAAAGAGAGTCAGATTCCTTAGAGTTGGGAAAGAAAAGAAGAGCGAAAAATTAGAGCTTGTGCATACAGATGTATGAGGACCTGCTCAGATATCATCTCTTGGCGGATCTTGTTATTATGTTACTTTTATTGATGATGCAACCAGAAAAACCTGGATTTATTGTATTTGAAATAAATCTAATGTATTTGATACTTTCAAGAAATGGAAATCTTTGGTTGAAAATGAGACAGGAAGAAGGTTGAAGTGTCTTAGATCAAACAATGGAGGTGAATATTGCAGCAAAGTGTTTGATAGGTACTGTTTAGAGAATGGAATTTGTAGAGAGAAGACAGTTCGTGGAACACCACAAGAAAATGGTGTGTCAGAAAGGATGAACAGGACAATCATGGAGCATTGAAGGTGCATGAGATTGCATGCATGATTGCCTTTACAATTTTGGGCAGATGTTGTAGATATTGTTGTTTATCTAATAAACAGAGGGCCTTCAAGTTCCTTGGATGGTGGTATTCCAAAGGAGGCATGGACAGGTGAAAAGGTAAACTACTCTTTTTTAAAGACTTTTGGTTGTGAAGCCTTTGTCCACATTAATAAACAAAATAGAACAAAGCTTAAGGTAAAATCAAAGAAATGTACCTTTATTGGATATGGTGTTAATGATTTTGGTTATTGCCTTTATGATTATGAAAAACACAAAATCATTAGGAGCAAAGATGTCATATTCAATGAAAAGGTTTTGTATAAGGATCAGCTGCAGGAAAAGAAACAGGAAAAAGAAAACAGAGAACACACAGTGTTTGACGAGATCACAAGAAAAGTGATGGTGCCTAAAAATCATAATGATCAACAGCGAAAACAACAACCACAATAGAAACAAGCACCTCAAACACCTGAAAGTGGTGTTAGAAGATCTATCGGGATAAGTAGACCCCCTGAACGATACTCTCCTTCATTATAATATGTATTGTTGACTGATTCTGGAGAACCAGAATGTTATGAAGAAGCAGTGCAGGTAGAAACCAGGAAGAAGTGGGAGCAAGCCATGAAAGAAGAAATGAATTCCTTATCACATAACCAGACTTGGGACTTATTTAGGTTGCCTGCAGGTAAAACAACATTGTAGAATAAATGGGTTTACAAGTTGAAGGAAGAAGATGGAGGTAGAAAAAGGTATAAAGCTAGACTTGTGGTGAAAGGGTTTGCATAGAAAAAGGGTATAGACTTTGATGAAATATTTTCTCCTATTTTTAAAATGACTTCAATCAGAACTATTTTAAGTCTAGTAGCAATTAAAGATTTTCATCTTGAGCAGTTAGATGTAAAGACAACCTTTCTCCATGGGGATTTGGAGGAAGAGATATATATGCAGCAACCAAGGATATGAGGTAAAAGGGAAGGAGAAACTAGTATGCAGGTTGAAGAAGAGCTTGTATGGCTTAAAACAGGCTCCAAGGCAGTGGTATCTAAAATTTGACAGGTTTATGTCTGCACAAGGTTATACTAGATGTCACTCTGATCATTGTGTTTATCTCAAAAGGCAAAATAATGGCAGCTATATTATATTGTTATTGTATGTAGATGACATGCTTGTTGCAGGTTCTAACATGCAGGAAATAAATGTGCTCAAAAGAAAATTAGCAAACTCATTTGCAATGAAGGATTTGGGTGCTGCAAAACAAATCCTTGGTATGAGAATAACTAGAGACAGGAAGAATCGCAAATTAACATTGTCTCAAAGTGAGTAAATAGAAAATGTGTTGAAAAGGTTTAATATGCAGAATGCAAAACCAGTTAGTATACCTTTGGCTAGCCATTTCAAATTAAGTAAGGAGCAGTGTCCCAAGACTCAAGAAGAAATGGCTCATATGTCTAAAGTTCCATATGCATCAATATTTGGAAGCTTAATGTATGCAATGGTCTACACAAGGCTTGATATTGCACATGCAGTGGGAGTTGTAAGCAGGTACATGAAGAATCCAAGAAAAGAGCATTGGATGGTGGTGAAGTGGATTCTCAGGTATTTGAGAGGTACCACACATCAAGCATTATGCTTTGGTGGTTCAAACATCGCTCTACAGGGATATGTTGATGCAGATATGGCAGGTGATAGAGATAACAGGAGGAGCACAACAGGGTATGTGTTTACTGGAGGTGGAACAACTGTTAGTTGGGTCTCAAAACTACAAAGTGTTGTTGCACTCTCAACAACAGAAGCAGAGTATGTTACTGCTACAGAGGCTAGTAAATAAATGATTTGGTTACAAAGGTTTCTTGATGAATTGGGTAAGAAGCAGGAGTTCGGCAAGTTATACGGTGACATCCAGAGTGCCATACACCTTGCAAAGAACTTTGCATTTCGTTCCAAGACTAAGCATATACAACTCAAGTACCATTCATATGGTCAACGTTGGAAGATGGACAGTTGAAGCTGGAAAAGATACACACTAGCCAGAATCCTGCAGATATGTTAACAAAAGTTGTAACCAGGGAGAAACTGAGAATCTACTCACATTCAATTGGTCTTCAAGTATGATGAAGAAGATGAGAAACAACTAGGTCCAAAGTGGAGTCACTGTCCAGCAAATGAAGCAGTGGTGGAGTTGCTATAATCAGTCTCTAAGTGGGACATTGTTGGGTGTGGATCCTGATTATCTTCTGTATTCAAAGGTATCGCTGCATTGGACCCTAGTTCGAAATGGGGCGGCAACACCATCCGTAAAATATTCCCTGTAAGGGGGGTCCAGGGGGGGGGGGGTGACTGCAACCTTTTGGGAGCCCCCCCTGGTGGGGGGATCGGGGGCAGCACCCCCGAAGCTAAGAATAGATGTAAAATTGGCTCGTAAAATGTTGTAATTTTGTAGTCAATCTGGGTCGTTCATTAGGCGGAGATCTGACGGTAGAAGTTATGTTTAATTTAGGGTTTTTTTCCCTAGAAGGAAACCCCTCGCTATATATGAGGGAATTGTATTACGTCTATGTATATCTATATTCTGAGTGAGGAAGAGAGAGGAGATTGAGAGCAAAGAGGGAGTTACAGCGGATCTGCTTTTATTTTATGTTTTCCATTGCTCTGTAATAGATAATTTTCTAACACTATCTTGTGGTCATGCGCGACAAATGTGTTAGGATGTAGAAATAATAAGAGGGAGGGGGGGATCAATATTGCATGAATATCACAAGTTTTTGCAAGATGATATCTTTTAAAAATTCAGAACTTTAACAATACATGTATAATGTTAAACACACACATGGCAACAACAGAATATGAAAGATAAAACATGAGAGTGCACTTTTTATTAACAAATGATATACATTTATAGTACATTATGTGACCGTTGGGTTCCACATCCCAAGGTCTCTTGGACTTCCTTAGTCTATTCTGCTTCCACATTAACCCATAGAGGATTAGGTGTCCAACATTCCCCCTCTCAATCCGAAGGGTTATTTATGAGTCCAAGAAGAGAGCTGTAATACAAAATGTGCAAAAAATGCATGGCAACACTAGGTTGAATGTGTTCTCTGAAATGTTGGTATAAAGGGCGGTGGTTTAAGGATGACCACCAACACTGGAATGCTTAGTGAAATTCCTAGAACTCTTCCAAAACTGGCAAGAAGCTGAAGTATTCTACTAGAGGAAGTGCTCCTGATGTTTTGGAGAGGGAAACCTTTAACCAATAAAGGGAGGTCTCAACTTGCATAAAAGAGAGAACTTCAACCTGAAAAGGGAAGTCTCAACCTGTGATGGTTTAAGGATGACCAACAACTCTGGAATGCTTAATGCAATTCCTGGAACTCTTCCAAGTCTGGCAAGAAGATGAAGTCTTCTGCTAGAGGAAGTGTCCCCAACTCTATTCCTGGAATTCTTCCGAAACTGGCAAGAAGCTGAAGTCTTCTGCTAGAGGAAGTGTCCCAGATTCTTTGAAAAGGCATTACCAACTGAAGGCATGCTTAGGGGCATCTTTGTCTCTGCCTACAACTCTGAAACTGGTGTGGTAGGTTGTGGCTTAGGCTCACTTGATGTGGCTTTGAAGCTTGTAGATGATCATCATTTCCCCCCCTGTCAAATACAAGGTGAGATGATGGAGAAAACTCAACTGCAAGACTATTCAATACTCTTGAACAAGTTCTGACATGTGACTAAAATATCTTCTTGGCTGTTGATTCCCATTGCCAAGAAGCGATCCATCCAAGATGAATCTTTGTTCTTGCAGGAGGTTTGTTTCTGAAGCATTTGTTTGAAGAATGACCGGTTTTATGAAAGTGCTTACATGGATGAAGATCAAAACAATGATCTTTTAGATGGCCAACTCAGTCACAGTGTTGGCATTTCACAATCTGTTGTGGTGGAAGAGGAGCAGAATCTAGAATTACTGTGAAAACCTCCATGAGGCGCCCTAGTTGTTTTCAAAAAAAAAAAAGAGAAAAAGAAAAAGAAAAATAAACCTAATTTCCATTGAATAATTGCAGGTTGCAAGAAGGACATTGCAGGTCAGGGGGATCGCTCAAAACAAAGACAGAGAGAGTTTTGTGCCTTCTACAGGAAGTTCTGTGTCTTCTACAGGAAGCCTACAAACAAGCCAAAATTGATCTCTGAAGAGGACCTGAAGGCCGAGAATCTGTCCATGAGGCCTGCAAGCATCCATGTTTCCATCCCTCACCCTTCTCCATCATTTTTCCATCTCATTGTGCTTCTTTCCTAAAAACTGCGTGTTCTACAGGAAGTTCTTGTAGAAATTACAGGATTTCTACAGGAAGCTAGAAATGGATTTCAAAAAGGCAGTTTGGCGAACATGATAGCTTCCTCACGGGTTCATAAGTCCTCCTACAATCCTCAAACCTCTCTCCCATCAATTCCATGCCTGCATCACAGCCCAAGCTCATTTTTTTTTACCATGCAAAAACTTGCAGAATGCTTTGAAGAAAAAATACATAGAACAGAATTCATTTTTTTCCCTCACGTGAAAACTGTACATCCATTTACAAAACCATTTTACAGGGAGTTGTATAGGGACGATGGAAACATGCCCGAGCAATTTCAGCCAATTCTGGTGCACGATTTCCAAGAAATCAGCCTCCATCACGTTCAGCCATTTTTACACTTTCTCCATATCCGTGCATCCGTTTCAAAACTTGTTTCATGGGGAGATGCACATGGGTGATAGTAGCTTACCCAAGCAGTTTCAGTCGATTCCGATGCACAGTTTTCGAGAAATTGATCTCTGTAATCTTCAACCATTTTCCATTTTTCTCAAAATCTGTGCATCCATTGATCGCAATTTTGCTATGGGAGGTGCATAATGATGATAGGAACATGCTCAGAAAGTTTCAGATCGATCTGGTCTATCGTTTGGGAGCAATGGAGAAAACAAGTTTCTGCCTTGTAAAAATTCAACATCAGCAGCTTGAGGGTGCAGATCTGAACGTGGAAACAAATTCCTGCAGCTTAGATCCAGCCAGAGGATACCTGCACAACAAAAAATAGCCATGAATCAGCCACCAAGCCATCATGCAACCACAGAAACAAATGCATGCAGTAGCAAAAAGGACCCAACAGCACGTCGACTTACAGGTATGTGTCTAAACCTGTTCCTCTATTTGCATCAATATGATTCGAAAATGCTTAAACAAATTAAATGGTGGGATTAAGCCAGGAATATAACAAAGTTAACCTGACAGTGCCTTCTCTAGCGCTCAGCCGGAAATCATGTAGTATACGTGGACAGTCGACTCACGTGAAAATTAAAAAACAGGGAGTGTTGGCCGTTTGAACTCCAGTGCAACTGATCCAGAAGAGAACATGCAGTTCATGATAGCACTGCAGTCTGCATGTGGCCACGTACACCTGGCCACCTCACCTCCTCGCCATGAATTGCACCGTAATTCAAAAATGCTCGGCCGAAGAACTCATGTTGACCGTTGTTCATTTACATTTGCAACCGTTCTCAGCGAAGTACGCGTCCTCCTCCTCCGCAGTCTGTTAGCCCGAGATTTTCGGCCTGTTTCAAAATTCTCCCGCATCCCAGGCTCATTCAGAAGCGCCGTGACATCCTACAGAAGCTGGCAACATGTTCTACAGGAAGAGGCTCTACAGGAAATACAGCATAGCCTTCCGGAGCAGAGAAAATGGATTTTTCTTTGACAAATTTGGAGTCCCGAAAGAGGTAGGCTCAAAAAACACTCTTCCATGCATGGTGTGTTCGAAAGGTGATGAATTGAACTATATTGAATAAGGAAGTTAGAGACAAGTCTACCTGTGAGTCAAAAATAGTGGTTTGCCTATGTGTTGCTCGGAATTACTCAGTCGGTTCTGCATCAAAACTCTTCTCCATGGTCCCTGATAAAAAAAATCCTCCTGAAAAAAGATGAAGCACCGTGAGGGCTAACCTGCATATGAAGTATTTGAATTTTCATAATTGTATGTATGCTAAGGATGAAAATTGAGCTCTGTGCCCTGTCTGTGAAAACCTGATTCTTCCTTTTACATACAGACAACCGAGTTTTGGGCAGCAAAAGTTTTAGAACCAGGGAATTGGTGCAAGTTAAAATATAAACACCTGAGAGATCCTGTCCTGAGGTTCAAAGGAGGAAACCATAAAACAACAGTCCCTCTCTGCTCAGAGCCTAAAATAGAGCACTCTCACCATGCCAGGGGGATCTATCAGGAAGGAACCCTCGGATTCCAAGAAATTGTGTGAACATCCCGAGGTGGTGAACCTCTTCACCCGTGCCAATTGGATGACCTTTTGTGACAAAATTCAGGGTCATGACGATGAGATAATGGAGGAATTCTTAATGTCCCTGCAACCTAAATCAAAGACACAGGTAGAGCAGAGAGGACTAAAAAAGTCCAAACAAAGGAGGGCACAACCAAGGCAACCACACAAAAATTAAAAGGGAAGACACCCCCAGCCAAGCAGACCGAAACAGTGAAGACAGTTTCTACAGGAAGCCAGAAAACAGTCGACACAGGACTTTCTACAGGAAGCATGGAAACAGGGCAACAAAAGGAAAAATTGCCTGAGATTTTAGCCAGGGAGGCAGCAGCTGTGTTGGCTACCCTAAGCACATCTCCAAAGCAAAAAGGGCAGCGAAAGAGGGAGCCTTCCATGTATTTTGAGGCAAGAAGGAGCATGCGAATAAAAACTGGCAGACCCCAACCACCGTCAAAAGAGCCAATCACAATTGTAGACACCCTAGCTACACAAAAGGAGAGGTCTCCCTCAAGGGCATCCATCACCTATGAACGGGGAAGCCCGAAGACATCCACCTGGAGAGAAAGAATGAAAATGTTGGACACAAAGGCCTCTCTACAGGATGCTGAGACTGTTCTACAGGAAACACTGGCTAAGCTAAGAGAGACCGAGAAATTGGAGGAAAAGGTGGCCAAACAATCACAGGAAGAAGGAAAGACAAGGAAACATCTGATGAACAGCAAAGAGAGGACAAGCTGCAGGCTGAGGTTGAGGAGCTAACAAAACTGCTATAGGAAAAGGAGCACAGGCAGTGGGAAGAAGTAGAGAGAAAAGCATGGTTTCATGACCAAGAAGAGGACATCACTTCAGAAGCTTGGCATGATAGGGAGGCCACCAGGGCCATCAAAGATGAAGAGATAGATTAGTTGCTCAGAGGATGAGCAACACTTTCAGTAGGGCGGTGATGATGAGCCCCAAAAATGGATAATTATATGGGCTCATTCAACCTCCTAATTCGACTTAATCCACCATTCACATTAGTTTATTGCATTTTTTTGATTATATTTATGCTAATAGAGTGAATTGGGTTAGTCATTATGCCAACAAGTCTAATGTGTGATTTATGCAGTCTTTTTGGTCAATTTGGAGACAAAATCAAAGGTTTAAATGAGCACTTGGCAGCCAAATTCGTGGAGAGGATTTGTAGGAAGGTGTCCCCTTCATTTATGGGCCCTTACCTCGAATTCTCCACCATCGGCTTGGAGTTCAAGGGCCACCAACTCAATTATCACAAGTGCAGTCGAGCAAGGGCTAGTAAAGGTGCTGTTAACTACAAGTTTTGGCAGCCGAGTTCCTAAAGTTTCGGAGGACAGTTGGGGTCCTCAATTTGTATAAATAAGAAGGCTTAGGGCCTCATTTCATTTAGTCACTTTGTAGGCGGAAGTTAGCTAGTTTTTAGTTCGATTTTAGTCATTCTTTTAGTCATTTTTAGGCAGTAGATTAGCTCTGCATTTCAGCACACTTTCAAGCTTTCCCTTGTGGACAGTTTTTGATGTAACTATTATTTCTTGCTCAATAAAGATGAATCCAGCTTTGCACCAGCTCTAATCTCTTTTAGGAGGCTGTAGCTCTTAGGGTTGGGCACAACTCAAGTGCCCAATACCTCCTTTGTTTACTGTTATGTGTTTTTGTTGCATTCTTAGGATAAAATCTGCTATTTAGATTTAAATCTTGTTTTGATTATTTAGGTTGCTTTTGATGATTAAAAAGGATTTTTATGTTTAGATTGAGTTGATAGGGTATTAACAGGGAATATATCTAGAAAAAGGCCATCAAGGACCTCTAATCTCACCTCTCCCTCAGTGGGATCATGAGCTGGGACAAAGGAGACCTTGCTGCCAACAAAAACACTGTCATTGCCTCACGCAATCATTAGTGTTCGATTTTTATTTGCAGAAGTTGGTTAAATGTTCAGATTCTTGATTGCTTCATTGCATAGTTATTATACATGATTTCATTGCGAATAAACTTATGTTCATTCTCTTTACTGTTAGCTAGATCAGATTAGGTTAACGTAACTAGGTCTCTGATTTTCCAAGTCTTTGTTTGTTCAGTTTGAGAAATAACTTGCAGAGCACCTGTATTACCTCTCTATCTACCTTTCCTCCATCATATAGTCTGCTCCAACCCTTCATCCATGATTCCTACCCTTCGTTTGCCATACTTTTCCCACCTTGCCCTAATTTCTATATCCTTGTGCATCATCGCTTCCTCCATCCTCGAACAAATCCAATCGCTCCTTAGCCTCATCCACTAGGTCCTAGACCCCTTAACACCATTATCCAACCTCCATTTCCACTTTCCCACCACTTTCTTCCTCCATCAACCCTCCAAAACTCCTTTTCGGAACATCCTGTAGAAAATGCAGAACATCCTGTAAAACCCCTGCAGACTTCCTGTAGAAGCTCACGAACGTGGTTTCTTGATAGCCAAACTTTGTGAAACTCTCTGGAAGGGTGCTAAGGACCCCTTAGGCCCTCTTTGAACCTTCCCAACTGTCTGCAAGCATTTCCTCTCGCCAATCCACCTCTGCACAGTCAAAACAGTCAAAGCACATGCATGATAATTCTGACAACTTATTCAAAAATACAAAAATATGTTTTCTTTTCAGATGTTACTGTAAAAGTAGCTTAAACACATGCATTTTACCTTCCTAGAATTCAATGGCATCTCTTTCAGTAGCTTGCATCCTCTTTCTTGCATTAGTAGGGCTAGCTGGTAAAATTAGGGTTTGCTAGGGTTTGCGTTTCCTTTCCGCTTTCAGTTTCTTTCTGCAAGTAGATTAGCCCCTTTGAGTTAGCTTTCATCCATCAGTTAAAAAGCTTCTTCTAAGAGCTCATAGAAGTTGGCTTAAGCACCTAGCAGACTTGTGCCAGCTGATCAAGTGACAGCCGCGGCAAGAGCTAGTAACTTGTGCATACAGCACCGTCGCTTCCAAGTTTGTTACGAACTACCAGGTTGATAAAATTAAAGAAGGGAGTTCCAAGAGTTGTAGCATTATTGCTACAATACTGGGGCCCACCAACACGATTCCTGATGCTTTTTCTATCCTCATTAGCAAAAGAAAATTTAAACTTTAGCCTCCACAAGGTGAACAATGGCATAACTCCGAGGCAACTCCAAATCCATAACAGGGCCAAGAGCACAAGATACCAGAAATTTCCAAAGTTTGCAGTATCCAATGCACCTTTTCCTAGAATAAAATTGATTGTCGATCCTCAATGTCCTGCTAAGTAGTATTTTGTAGACAGGTAGTCCAAAAATATGTGTTTCACTTGTCTCTAGTTTAATGACAAATTTAGAAAATCCCATTTGTCAATATTCTCTTAGCCAGATAGGTTCGGGATGGTCTTGGATGGTTGGTTACCAACCTTACAAGGAACCAAAGCCAAAAAATATGAATCATGTGAATCCACTTATCCGCCAAAAAATATGAATCATGTGAATCCACTTATCCTCGAGATTGGAGGGTTGAGAACAATTCGGAATCCACTCAAACCCAAAAAAACTAACAAAAGCACAACATAAAAGTGAAAATGACCCCATAAATGATAAGAAATAAGGAACCACTAAATAATCCCCCTAATGGTTGCCACAAATGCGTAGTTATATTGTAGAAGTACGGTAGAACTGACCAATGAGAAAGATAGGATTCTTATAGTAGTACTTTGCAACACACTGGGTAGTCAACTTTGATGCCTTGTTTGACACTACTCCAAGTAATTCTCTATGAAGTCTTTAACCCACCTGTCGGCATGCTTTTTTATCATCTGAGACCCTTCTTCCCAGCGAGACATTCTTATACCCCATTGCAACCGATGGGTTCAATGGAAATTTTTTTATTAACTATGGTCCCACACCTCATCTTGACTAAATTATGGCTTCTCTTATCTCTATACTTGATAATAATATTTAAATATAATTATATTTCCACCATAGATAAATAAAATAAGTTACCATAGATTCCAAATAGACATTTCATTTTCAGTTTTCTAAGCATGTGGATAATTGATTATTTTGCATGGTAGGTTGTCAGAGCTTTGCCAAAAGTAAAAATCTTAGTTAGTTTATGTTAGAACTTAGAACCTAGAAATTTCATGGAACACTGGGATGCCTAATAGTGTTCTTAGGGAACTTTGTATTATACCTAAAAAGAAACTTCAAAACTCTATTACTTATGTTTCATAGTGATAACTAGACTCTAGAGGCACATTACTTTTGAATTAGAAAAGAAGAGTGTAGAGGTCACACCGATCAAAATAATTCCTTGAGAATCACATGTAAATTTACTAAATGTATTCCATTCGTGAAGAGGAAGGAGCCAAGTATGAAATCTTTTAACAACATCTATAAAAGTACTTTTGTAAATTATTCTCGAGTTCAGATAGAAATGACTACTAGTATTCCAAATCTGTATTGATTAAAATATGTCTTATTATGTTGCATGGCTTATGTAAAGGAACTAAGAAAAACTAGGGATATATGATGTAAATATTTATCAACCTGTTGTTATCTTGGAAATGGATTTATAATATAGATAATTATATTTTTGGTTTGACATAGTCATAGAATTTTTTATCTAGAGATTTAAATAGTATTTTACTAAAAATGTACTGTAATTTACAAGTTGGGAACTACTGAACACAGTGGCGATATTATTCGGAGGCCTACCTATTTTCCATTTTTTTCAAGTTTAATGATTTCAAATGTATATATTATAATGAATTTGAAAGAAATGTGATTAGGGGTAATCTAGTCTAAAACCGTCATAATTGATTTGGGGTAATGCAATTCAAACCCATGCTGGAAATTTAGTGTGATTAATGGTTTAAATGCTTTATTATATCTCATGTGATGGGGGATATTAGAGGTGCAGACAAGAAGCTTCAATTTATTGACAATAATAATGCATTATTTATTAAGGTGAGCATGTAACAAATAAGCAATATGACATAACATTAAAGTTGATAATAATTACTATTAAGGCTAGTTAACTTTTTAAAGTGTTAAATTTCAAACCATGTTAAGCAAATTTTGGGACTTAGACATAATATAACCTAAGCCTAGGTGGCTAGAAACAAAATTTCGATCATGACAACAAATTTGATAATTTACAAACTTCAAACTCATATTGTCGAATTTTATGAACAACGAAAGCACATGAATCAAAACCGCTTGAAATTTTATTTGTATTCTATTTTTGAACTATAAAGAAGATTTTTTTTTTTTTTTTTGAGTTGTGGTTCACAGACACCCTGGTCACCGGGTGGCCGCTATGCCCACGGAAAAATCTGGGTTGATCGACCCCGAAGGGAATCAAGCCCCTCGGCCAATAACTAGGCCTAACCCCAAGGGCTTTGGGGAGAATGGACCCTGTGACCTCCTGATCGGTGAGGCACTGATTTGACCAGTTGAGCTAACCCTTGGGGCTAACTATAAAGAAGAAATATATAATGCATAAGGCCTAAATACAATCTCAAAAACCAACACAATGGTGCACCCTAGGTTTCCTTCATAGAATGAGGAAGACAATGAAGTGCAATGCATCTAGATAGCCATTTATGTGCCTTGGAAATAACATCAAAACACTAATCCTAAACTCGTATGGTATCACCCCTTCATGCATGGAAACTTCTACCAAGGATAATGTGCGCAATTGAAGATGAGAAATCCAGTGCGTGCATGCATTAAACCCTTAAACTAAAGATCAATTATGGCATCATTTTCTTGGGACCTGTTTTCTAGACCCCATAGCCAGTAGGATTCAAGCATGTAGCTCATTATTCATAATTGCATCATATATATTCACTATTTTTCACTTTTTGGCATGCAAATCAGTTTTTAAGAGATATTTTTATGTTGTCACAACATATTTGCATGATTCCCAAGGTGAGAAATCAATCTTTGGTGCAATTGTAGATTTTAGGTTTGATAATTATAGGTCATTTATAGGCTATAAATGTCTTCAAAGTTTCACTTCTAATTGAGTATTCAACTGAACATATTGAGTATTTTATATATAACTATTTTTCCTTCCACCCATTTTTCATAACTTCCATAACCATTAGGTAGATACCTGCAGCTTCGATGTTATTTCACTTGTTTAGTAAAAGATTGCCAAGACTTTAAAATTTTTTATAGTTTATTGAAAGTTGTAGAATTTATAATTTATAAAACTTCAAGGTCTAATTTTCTAAATTCTATTTCTTTAAAGGGTGCTAGCTCAATGGAAGAGCACCTGCTTTACAAGTAGGAGGTTGGTGGTTCGATTCCATCGTGCCCTGATATTGATATGGAATGATGACAATTAGTTTTTGGTGATGGAGGCTCTTTTGACCATCACTAATGAGCTTATGGTGACATTTTTCAACCCTCACCAAAATATGAAATGGTGATGGTTAACGAATTCCATGATATATATGCATCAATAGTGACAACCATGAAAGGTCCATCACTATAAATCATTGTTGTTCATATGAAATGGTGAGGGTTAGTGTCTGCCATTATAATAATTATTCGTGACGGATTTTGAATGTCACCACAACACCTATACTTTTAGTGACGCCACCTTTAGTGAAATTCAATTTTTTGGTGACGGCGACCAAGGTCCATCACCATTGGTCATATGAAATGGTCATGGTCACTATCTGTCATTATAAATAATTATTGGTGACAGACCTTGAATGTCACCACAACACCTAGACTTTTGGCGATGCCACCTTTGGTGACGTTCGGTTTTTTGTGACAGAGGCTCTTTTAACCGTCACTAGTGTGCTTATGGTGACATTTCTCGACCCTCACCAATGTCCTTTTTGTTGTATTTCCCGTTGGCCAAATATATTTTTGTTTGAGAAAATTATCCTCAAAAGGTATCTACAACACCAACCTCATACATCATAACTCATGCCACGTATTGGATTAACATGTGCTTCCTCTCCACCACATCATTTTTTTGAGGTGTTCTAGTAATTGAGTGCTTCCTCTTAATCCCATGCTCCTCACAAAACTCTTCAAATTATTTAGCCATGCACTTACCTCATATATTATATCTTAGGAACTTGATCTTTAAGTCTTTCATTCTCAACTAGTGCCTTAAAATACTTAAACTTGTTGAAGGCTTCTGACTTCTCCATCATGAGCACGATATAGGTAGCTCTTGTGAAGTAATCAATAAACAATATGAAATATATTTCTTCTCTTGGGATCTATTTCCTTTTAGGTCCACAAATATCGTTATGCACTAATTCGAATGGTCTAGAGATTGAATATTTGTTAGTTTTTAAGTGCACCCATGTTTGATTCCCAAGTTGACATGACTTGCATATAGTGTTGTCTAATTTAGACAATTTTGGCAAGCCTCTAACTGCTCCAATTTTGTTGATCCTCACTAGGTTGTAAACATTGACATGACCCAATATTCTATGCCACAACCATGATTCATCTATTTTTCTCATGCAACAATTATGCCTATTGTCATCAAATATATTCATTTGGTATCATTTCTAATTTCTTTTGCTACCAACATTCTTGATTTTGAATTTTTGATTTCACATTCTCTAGATTTGAAGATCACATCATGCCCATTATCACACATCTCACTCACACTAAGAATGTTTTATTTCAATCCATCAACAAAGAGAACATTTTGAGCCTTGTTCTATTTATCCAACCTTACTGTCCCTTGACCTATGATGGAGGTTGGAGCATCATTTCTAAAGATAACATTTATTTTCTCATACTCCTTTAAATGCAAGAATTTTCTCTTATCACTTGTCATGTGCTTAAAGCATCCACTATCAATAATCCACTGCTCATGATGATCATGGGTTATCAATGCCAATCCACATTTTTCATATTTTTCATATTTCTCCTTCCATCTTCTCATCACTTTCTATTGATTTGAATTCTATTGAATATGTTGCTTGGCGGGACTTGAAAAACCATATTTGCATTCACTTATATTATGGCCAAGGTTGTTACATCTAAAACACTCGACCTCATTCATTAGTGGAGAAACAAAAATCTACCATTAACATGCAAGCTATTAGAGTCTTGAATATATCTTGATATATCATCATCTCTTTTCGAAAACAACTTCAATCTACAATTGATAGCCTTGTGCCCAAAATTATGACAAGAAAAATAATACCCATAAGATAAATTTGGATACCCAACATTGTACTTCCATTGTGGGGGAGTAGATTTGAAAGGCCTTTGTTCCTTTACTTGTTGATTTTTGGAGTCCCATGTGTAATAAATTTACAAATATATTGAAATGTCTAATAAAATAAATCCCAAAGCCAACACAAGGATAAGATATCCATTCTTCACTGTTTATTTATAAAATCCATTGAGGTACGGTAACACCATACAACTACTCCTTAAGGAAGGAGAACACTCCACAAGTCATGCACTTGTCAATACAATACTTAACAAATCTCCAATGGAGAGTCGCTAGCCTCTATATAGGATTCATACATACGATACAATGGGTAATGCCAATTATAATACCATGAGCCCTCAATACCATAGATCCAAAAGCATGTTAACCACTTTTTTATTAAACTATGGCCACTTTATTCATCATCCTTAACTAAAGTAACTAATTATGCTCCATTTTTATATTGAGGGTCAACCACTTACAATCAACATTAATGCAAGATTGGATCCCCAAATAGGTTGAATTGTATTTCTTTTATAGTCTTTCTATGTGGTTGAATTCCTTCAATGACGTCAACTTGTCTTTTCCTGAGGCCGACTTGGTGGAGGAGTCTAAACTTAAAATTTTGACTCAATTACAAATTTATTTCTTGATATACAAAGCCTAAGAAGGTTCTATTACATGATGAAAAGGACTATGGCTCATGACACAAACCCTCAAAGCACACAATGGGTGCTTAGACCTAGAAACAAAATAAATTGAGCATGAAACCCATGCTTATAAAAACATTTTTCTTTTAATATTTATAATAATTTTTCTCTCTTTCTTTTGAAAAATACATAAGAATTACATTAGGCAACAATTATGAATATTGATACTAGTTACTTTTCTCAACACTCCCTCTTAACTAGGGAGGTATTCATAATTTTTCAATCGGTACAAGGTTGACCATAATTTGAAATGTTCCAAGAAGAGTACAACAATGTACACAATGCTATGGATACCAAACTGCTAAGGTATCGTCCCGACAAGAACTAAGTTTTCATCAAGGCAACATGCCACTATAGGGACCATCAGGCTACAACCCTGGTATCAACCCATATAGATTCCATCTAGGCTACAACACTGATATCAATCCATATAGATACCATCTAGGCCTCCATGCCCTAAAAAAAACCCTTAAAAGGATCCAAGTATCATCAATAAGGTCAACACTTAAACAGAGCTCCATAAGACCAAGATACCCTCCCACACCAATATTTAGACATCATCAAGGCTAAACCATAACATGAGATCTCAATACCAACTTGGCTATGATTTCCTCCCTGGTACGATCATATGGGCAACTTATGATACCCATCTCTCCCTCTCAACCAAATCAGAAATGTCCACCAATTCAATCATGCTTCTAAAATATACAAACTTCTCATGGAGATATCAACACATCAGCTACTTATTCATCCATTTGAACATATTGTAGCCTCATGACCCCGATCACTTCTAATATATTGGTTCTTATCATCAATATTCTATAATAATCTCTAGTGTCCTCAATCATTCTGATGCTACTTAGCTCATCATAATATCCAAGAAAATCTCGATGAAAGCTTCCTTTTAGCAACACCAAACTCATCTTCAACACTTCTAAAAACATTCGACTATTTATTCAAAAATTCATCAAACACGAGTAATCATCAGTGCTTTATCCATTCTTCGATATAATTATTTCTTTATCATGTCCTTCTTTACAACTATGGAGGATATCCAAGCTCCATCTCAACTGGAGATAAGTCCTTTTTCAATAATTTTATTCTTCTATAGTACAGAGGCTCTTTCTTTTGAATTTCCATATCACCAGAGAAATTTGACCTTTCAAAACATCATTCCTTTTATCTTCATATGGAAAAAAGTTCATCAATGTAAACTTTAATGTCACCGAGATTCTTACAGATCCCTCTTTCCATCATGCTCATCATCATCATAAGCTCATTATCAAGTACGAGGTAGGCATATATCTATATAACTTCTTGCAACCTATATGCCTACAAATCTCAACAACAAGTACAATCGGGTGCGCACACACACACACACACAAAAAAGAGCATGAAAGTAACTTTATCAATATGTTATCATAATGAGAGCATCTAGGGTTATTAAAACTTCAAACGAGAAAATAAACCTTATATATTCAAAACCTAAACCTTGTTAGGGTTTTAGTTATATGAAAGATTACACCTAGGGTTACACTTTTATGCCTTACACTCTTACAATAATGTTTGCTAGGGTTTTTTCACAAACCTTAGATATCCAACAAATAAATCATGTTAGGGTTTTAACCATAACAAAAGAATCTAGGGTTTCTTTTTCAAATCTTATTTCAACTTTTACTAGGGTTTTTATTATAAACACTAGATTGTATCGTCAAAGCCCAAAAATATAGGGTTTTATTGTATGTCGTAGATATCATCAACAATCCATAATCAAAATGCTAGGGTTTGGCTAAAGTGAATAAATATGAAAAGATAATACTACAAGGGTTATATTTATTCTTAGAAATGAAACACTCTAACAATATAAGAATCTTCATGATTCTATAGCAAAACTCTACTCATTAATATAGAACAAAAAGATCGTTCCTTATTATATGATGAAGACCTACTACAAATATTGTAATATTATGCATACATTTAGTTACCTCCTTTACAAACCTTGTAAGGATTCCTTTTGAAGGGATCCATCTGCAGCAAAGCCTTATACAAGTCTCTCTTTGAAAGCTCCCTCTAAATCTAGCCACAATCCTTTCTTTTATCAACATTCTTGCAAAATTTTCCTTTCAACGAAAACACAAGAGAAAGGGTTACAATAAAGAAAAAATGAAGCTAGACATATAGAGGAAATAAACAATGAAAAGGAAATAAAGAACAAGATAATTATCTTTTGTGAAAAGGTGGAAGCTCCCTCTTGGTCTTGCATCAATCTAGTCTTATGAGGGATTCCTTATTAAAACAACTTGAGAAATTTTGTAACAAAGCATATTAGATATATAAACTCTAGAAATAAAAAATAAAGATTCATCCTAGAGTCAAACATAAGAGAAACTTTAGAAAACACTAACTTATACTATAAGCACAAGATATATAATAGATAATGTCCCTAAAGACTTAATAAAATAAGACTTCAGATTCCTTAGTTTTGTTCTTCTTTGGTGGAACTTCATCAGCGGAAACAGTGGTTTGATCTCTTACTCTCTTCTTGTTCTAAGTATTATTGGGGCATTGGTTCTTATAATGTACCATCTTGTGACAATGATAACATTATATTTTAGAAAGGTCAATATTTCAACAATTTTTCTTTGGCCCGTTAAGCTTCTTATTTCCTCCTTCTTGAAATGAGTAGAGTAGGAATTTGAGATATTTTCTTCATCTTCCTGCTTACCTTCTATCAAGGAAAGACAAGCTTCTCCTTGAATACAAGCAGACCACAATTCTTCGAATGAGGGAGAAGTTTTCCAAGTACTAATTGCAGCTGCAAAGGCATTCCATGTCTTAGATATTCCTAAAGCGGCAACAATCACAAGTTCCTTATCAAGGAGTATTTCATCAACTTCTTGTAGTTCATCTCTTATACAGGTAATTCTTACAAAGTAAGAGTAAATTGTATCATCTTTATTCATTTTGACAGTTTGAATTTCATTTTTTAGACTTGCCACTTGTCCAATATTCTTGATTGTAAATAAATTTGAGAAAACATCATACATTTTCTTTGAAAAATATAGTGTGGATGTGTAGGGAATCAAGTTTTCTTTTACTCCATCCACAATTAGGTTCATGACTATAATGTCATTTACCTTGTACTTTTCATTTCTAGCATCATTTGTAGGTTCTTTGACTTTTCCTTGTACTAATTCCAATACTTTATTCTTTGGAAGGATGAGGTCCATCCTTGTTTTCCATGCTCTAAGATTAGATGATCCTTGAATTTTGTTCTCATATTTCATTGATGAGGCCATAGGTAAACTTGTCAATGTCACACTTGATGAAGTATATGTGTATTTTATCCCTTAATACGTTTTATTCTTCAAACTAGCTTATAGTAGACCAAAACTTGTATATGATTTTCGAAGACTTTATTCCTTCTAGTAGATGAGATCCTTCAATATATCTTCAGAAGTCTAATGATGAGACTTATTTTCTTCTTATGATCTTTCTTGAAACTTAATGAAATAAATTGACCTTCAAGTTTCTTTTTTCCTTCTTCTACCTTACCTTAATTCTAATACCATGTTGGAAAATCAGAGAGGCAAAAATATTTTCTTATCTTGATAACTACTTGTGATGTCTTTGCAATCTTATTAACTTATTTTATGTCTTCTTTTACCTTCTTATCATCAAGAAACTATCAACACGTAAATTCATGAAGATGAAAACAACAAAGAGACAAGATGTAGGCTCTTTGCCAGGGAAAAACTCCTCCTCTAGGGGAAATCCCAAAAATTATCTTAGCTTCATTTAGAACCAAATCATATGAGACAACCAAGACCTTTTTACCAAGAGAAAGACTTCCTTCAATCCACCAAGTCAGCCTCCCAATATAGTCCTTCCAAGATGACCTATATCAGCGTCTAGTCAACAAGAGTTAACCTTCTTCAATACTGCATCAATCACAGATTTCATCCTCTTGCAATAAGATTTCGTCCTCTACTATAGACCTGCAACATAATCTCCTTCCTGCAACACAGAATCTCGCACGTGTTACACAAAAAAGAGAGAATTTCGGCTTCTTTTCGCTAGACAAGTGTCTCTTTACTCTTCGTTATGCTTCTTCTTCTCTTGTGATGATGTAAACTTCTCCTTCTAAGCATTTCAGACTTCTTTTATTCCTCTTGTAACTACAGATCGAAACTTGCTTGAGTGGATCCCCAAATGGTTCAAATTGCACTGCTTTTATAGTGTTTTCGTGTGGTCGAATTCCTTCAATGAGGTTAACTTGTCTTCTTGTGAGGAAGGATTGGTGGTGGAGGCTAAAATCATAATTTTGACTCAATTATAAATTTATTTCTTGATATACCAAAACCAAACAAGGGTCTATTACTTGATGACAATGACTATGACTCATGACACAAACCCTAGAAGCAAATAATGGGTGCTTAGACCTAGAAACATAATAAATTGAGCATGAAACCCATGCTTATAGAAATAATTGTCTTTCGATCTTTACAATAATTTTTCTTTCTCTTTCTTTTGAAAAATACATAAGAATTACATTAGACAACAACTATGAAGACCCGTACTAGTTACATTTCTCAATAGATTTTGACATGAATCTTTTTCTTCGCACTCTTAAAGTCATCTCCTGCCATGATATTATTCTTTACAGTTGTTAAAGTGATCAATCATGAAAAAAAAGTGTTTTGAGGACTACCATTTATTAAGAGAATGCTCACCTGAATGTGGAATAAGCCATATAGAGTTGATGGAGAGTTATTAGACCCATTTATTTCTAGAGAAGCAAGCACCATGAAGAGAATTATCATAGGTGATTAAAGAATATATCTCATACTCCAATCACCATAACTAAAAATTCATAGCTTGATGCCACCCTGTTTAGTTTTTGCTTTATGTCCATATTTGTGCTCTACCTAAAAATTAATTTTTGAAGTTGGCGACAACTAGAGAATACAAAGACAAAATGGAACCTCAAAATCCCAAAATTTTGACATCACCTCGACCACATATTCATGCAAAGTAAAAAGGATTGAATTTCATACAACAAGAAGTTGTGAATGGTATAATATTGAATGATATGATATTCACTGACCAAAAAGTCAACTTACCTGCAATATCTCTAGTTCCAAAAAGAAGCGACTACATTATTGTGACCATTAAAAAAAATAATAACAAGCAACTTCAGTTCCCAAGAGAGTTTTGAGTGGTAAGTGAATGAAATTTTAGACTTGTGCAATGACGTCATGACCTTTGGACTAATAATCACAACTATATACATCTCGATGTTATTTGCTTTTGTATGCTTATGGGTACATTTTCAGTTCAACCCTTCATTTATTAATAAAATGATCACACTTGATGGAGTATTAGAGTTATTAAATATTTTAATATACTACATTGGTCATCATACATTAAAAGTCAACAAGGAATTTCTCATTGATATTTAAACATATTTACAAAATGCACAAGAAAAGATAGAGTTTTTGCAACTTAAATCACAACTTCAACAAGATGAGTTACAACGTAGACATCATTTTGAACGGTTTTTTTTTTTTAGAACAATCCTTTGTTTGAGCTTGAGATAGACTCGCATCAACAACCAAAAATATCAATGACATTGAGGTTGATTCTCATCATGTGCCCATTTTAGGAGAAGATTTACATAAAGATGTAAGGTTTAGTCTACACTTCCTAAGTCCATCATCAAACCTTGGGAAGAGCTTGTCAATAACAAGAACGAATCAGTGTTGGATATGACAAGGATGTTTCCTTTAGACTCCACTAAGCTCATGCAGTTTTAAACTATTTGGTCCCTTCAAGGCAACTCCATTTCACCTATTTCATGTCTCACTCCTTTTCCACAACAATCACATATTGTCAAATGCAAACATTGTAATAGAGTTGGCCATGTGAAAGATCATTGTTTTTATTTTCACTCTTGTAAGCATTGTGGTCTCATCATTTAAACTCATCCTTCTCAAACAAGCATCCTCCAAGAACGAAGATTCACCTTGGATGGATTGCTTCTTGCCAATGGGTTTCAATAGCCAAGAAGATATAGAATTTGTTCTAGAGTATTGAAAACTCTTGCAATTGAGTTTTCTTCATCTTCTCACCTTGTATCTCATAAGGGGGAAATTGATAGTCATCTACAAGCTTCAAAGATACAACAAACGAGCTTGAGCCACAACCTAAGCCTAGAGCTAGTTCATACCTAGATTTAGAGTTGTAGCCAAAGAAGCCCATGAGCATACACTTTGGTTGGTGGCCTTCCTTAAACCACTGCATGTTGAGACCCAATGGTCTCCCTTTTTAGAACACTTACTCTAACAAAAGACTTCAGCTTCTAGTTAGATTTGGAAGAGTTCCAAGAACAACATCAAGCTTCCCTCGTCGAGACCCTAATGGTCTCACTTTTCACAACATTAGGGAACACTTCCTTTCACAAAAGACTTCAATTCGAGCTAGATTTGGAATTGTTCTAGTAGTTGCACAAAGAATTTCCTTAAACCACCACTGGTTGAGACCTCTAGTTCTCCCACCTTATATCATCATTTCAGATAGCACATTCAACTTATTGCTACATTTTTGTATTACAATCCTCTTTTTGGACTCATATACACCCGTTACGATTAAGGGGGGAATGTTGAACACCTAATCCACTAATGGTTTTCGGTGTGGAATATGAAGAGTCATTGGAATCCAACAAAATCACTTGGTATATGAAAACCAAGGGTCATAAAATATTATATAAATATATATCATTATGAATAAATAAAACACACACTTATCTTTCATATTTTATTCATTATTTTGTATAATTTAACATTTTCAATACAACTAAATTATTCAAACTCTTTATGGTAATAGGGTCTCTACTCATATCTACCTTCCATTTCCAAAAAATGTGTAAATACCCCTTTCCAGGGATGATCTTTGTGCCATCAAATTTCTCAAACATATACTGCACAAAGATTATAGCAAACAAGTCATCGAAACCCAATAAATCAACTAAAACAACATTACGCATTGCCACTATATCTTCATGTACCAAAGCACTATATCATATACCAAAACCCTCGTGTATAGATGTATATTGCTACTTCAATTTGCTTCTTTCCAAGATGATTAGTGGTTAATATGATTGATTTTTGAATGGTTTTAAAATAAAATGTTCCATTTAAATTTCCATATTGATTTACGTTCATATTAATTTCGAAAGATTACACATTTCACCAAATTTATCAACACAATTAAAATATCTATGAGAACCGTGATGTACACAAAAATATCAGTCACATAAATACAATAATCACATATAAATATAGTGATCCACAACCTCACGTAATCTTAAAAAAATGCTAAACAAACCCAGCTAAATAATGTGAATAATATTACAAAGCTGGTGATACATAATCATGATCCAATGCAAACTTTGATACTTACTACTGCCAACCCAGTACAGATCACATAAACTAACTACAAAGCTAATTTGATACTTTCTGTTGCCAACCCAGTACAAATCACAGAAACTAACTGCACAGCTCACTGTATTATATTCAATGACTACAAATCACTTTAAACTGACTAGAAAGCTCCCTACCTTATAACTCTGGAAAGATACATCATAATCCAAACTTTAATCCTGGCTATACCCAATCCAGTACATATCACTTATATTTGTCGGGAATAAGAGGGCTAGATTTTGGGAATAGCTTTGAATTCCACATAGGTTAAATAATTGATATTTGCTGTTATACTCGATTATTGATAACATCAACAACAGTTGTCTTATTTGGAAGACAAAAACGGCTAAGGGGACTTATATACCGATATAATTCAGAAGATCGTCTGCACCGCGGCGAGCAACAGTAAAACAACCGCAGCCGCTGAAGCTAAAGCTTTCCACGGCGATGAAAAATGATCCTGCACAAGCCTTGCAAAGTGGACCTTGATTTTGCTTTTGTAGTGCGCATTCACATCTTTTCTCAGTTTCTGGAAGACCTCTCCCGGACTCTCGGTGACTCCCTTGAGAAGACCGTTGAAAAGGTCGGCAACGTGTTTGTCACTCCCAAGCCCGTGTGTAAGGACGCCCATTCTGCTTAGCAAAGCCACGTCTTGTTCCGAGTCGATCAATTCGTCCATCACACTCACGTAACAAGTCACATAATTGATTTCAGATGGTTTGCACACCTCAAAAGCGATTAAGTTACGGAATATTATCTCTGTTTCGTCCATGATAGAGATCCGAGGAAGAAAAATTGTGGCGCTCTTCTGCTCAAACGTAATCGCCGTGATGCCTCCGGTCTGAAGTGGTGAAAATTTGATGCCAACATTTCTTAATTCTGTTGCATGAGGGATGCTTTTGGCGTCATTCTGTGCTTCTCTTTTGCCTTGGAGCATTCTAATGCACTCGCTAATACAACAGCCAATGGAGATGTTACGCTCACCTTGATCTACAGGCTCATCCTGAGTGGAACTCGGGGGAGAAGCAATGACGGTGTGCAATAAACCCAAAAGATGATGAACTTCTTCTTCAACTGGCCACGACCATTGCTCTATATCAATATTTTCATCAGAGAAAGAGCCGAACAAACCCGATTTAACTTTCAGCACCACATCCAAAAGCACCTTCTCGACATTAACGGCCGAGTCGAGCTCCAATTCCAGTAGCTTTCGGAGAACGACCAAGGGTATTTGGTTCTCAAGCATAAAAATGTCGAGCAATATATCGGTTGCAGCAAAAACAAGCTTATTTTCCCCAAAAATAGGATCATAGCGCTCCATCCCCTGGGCTACAGGGGCTCCGTAACCACACACAGTTCTCAATACTTCCAGAAGGAAGCAACCGTCCAAACATAACATCCTAGCGAGGGTCTTTCCATTGCAATCGATGTTTTCTTCGTAGCTGTCCCTGATTTGATTCTCCAGTTTCAGGATCTCCTTCATTGCACGATTGGCAAAATCCATATCATTCAGATCAACTGGCAGCTTCTTATTATAAGCATTGAATCTCTTCATCATCCTACGGAGGGCTCGTCCTTTGTGATCGTCCATTGGAGGAAGCTCCGGACTTCTGTGATGAAGTGGACCCAATGAAACTCTTTGAGGGACATATGCTTCCTTTTTGAGGTCTTTCATTAACTTGGGAACTCTAAATATTGAAACAACACAGGATAGTCTGTTACGAAGATGGTCCTCTTGAATATAACGAGTCCATTCCCTTTTGGTGATCCATCTTCGCGGTTCTCTACCGTCAGGTAATTGTGTCAGTTGGTTCTGCTGCTCTTCATCACTGTCGGAATCAGATTCGATCGGCCCTGCAGCGTCTGGTGTGATCCCTCCTCGCGTTCCTTTACCGTTACGTCGTTCCGTCGGTTGCCCTACCTGCGACATCCGTCTATCATCGTTATCGGAAAGAGTCTTGGCATCTCGCCCTCCACTGGGGAGCAACGTCTGTTTATCATCTCCTGAGCTTAAGCTGATTGCTTTATCATCACCGTCGAAGTGATTGTTGGCTGCCAAGTTTGCAAACGCTGAGGTTGCATGTCCAGACATTTTATCGCAACAATTCCAGTGTATTACAGCTATGTCTCCTTTTCAGTGGAGCTGCGAAAACTTTCTCAAACGTATACCTGCATTACACACTCAAGTAAACCTATGGAAATTATTATAAAGAAGCTTGGAATACCTCACACAGCACCCAAAACATAAGTCTGGAAGGGGCAGAAACACATGGGAGAAACCAAACATATGAGATAAACTGAAAAATCAGAAATCAGATAACGAAGAAAACTGTCTACTTCATAACAGTTAGAAGAATGGCAAGGCTGTAGCCTTCTGATCCTCACAGTAATTGTTCAGACACCCTCAGGAATAGCTAAATTCTTTGAGCCTACAAAATGATTCCCTCCTGAACCCACTCGTCTCCTCCATTCTATGTGGAACATCTTAATTAAATAAGGAGTGGACCTACGGACTCGGAAGTTCCTAAGATGACACTCTATTAAAATAACAAGTGGAGTTACAACTCAGCATTAAGCATTAATAAAATCAACCAGCAAAAATGAGCATTCATGGAATCAACTATACTTCGTGTCAACTCCTATTCTGTACAGCCAGCCAGCCGGGCAACTGTTTTTATGGATGAAATTAATTGCTCGTCTTGAGAAAGCCTCACATCAACTACAACCCTGGAATTGCAGAGTTAAGATTTAATACATGCGTGTCCACCACGGTTGTATATTATTGGAACAATTTTTTATCCAATGAAAATATTATGTGGGAGGAGGAACGATTTTGATACCAATTAATGTGGGAGTAAGTCTTTTACACAAACATGTATATATGTAGATTTATTTTTTTTCAATAAAAAAACAATTTGGAAAAATATAAAAAATAAATTTTATTTTTATATATGGCGTAGAGGAAGACTGGAAAAGTACAAATCATAAGTATACTCCTTTTATAAAAAGATTTAAAATATTATAAATATAAAATCTTATTTTTATTTGGTGTAGAGGAAGAATGGAAAAGTACAGATCAGAAATATACTCATCTTTTTATCATAAATAAAAAATCTTAGTTTTATAAGAAGAATGGGAAAACATAAATCATAAATATACTCATCTTATAACTAATTGATAAAAAAAATTGATAAAATATGGCTTTTCCATTAAACCTCTAAATGCATCACTCTTCCTAATGGCCCATGACATGGTTCAATGGTATTCGGTTCACATATCCATGTAATATAACTTCACAATAATCCCAATCATTTTGTGTTAAAGGTGTTCTTTTTAATAGCAATCATTTTGTAGTTATTTATAAAAGTTTTAATATCTCAAATCTTTCATATTTATGTAGAGGGAAGTTCGACAGTGTGTTAAAAGAGTTTATTAGTAAAATTGTGAGTTTGGTTTAAATATCATGAAAATTGGCCTTTATGTTTTCTAATTTTTTCATAGATATTATTTCAATTTTATATTGGTTAAATGTTACTTTTTGAATTAAAGAAAGAGTATAGTAGGGTGGATATATTGTAAATGAACCAACTGCAGGATCAATTTGTAAAATCTTGAATATGTAGACAATAAAAGAGGATATGTGATATTGAGCACCCTTAAATCATTTGTAATGTAAGGATGAATTAGATTTTTGTGTTCGAGATTAAAGGTGTAGAATGAGTTCAAGGATGAATTAGATCTTTGTGTTTGAGATTAAAGGTGTAGAGATTTTTTTTAAGTGAGAAATGATTATGAGTTTTAGATTTTTATTTTTATTGGTTTTCTTATTACAACAATTTCCATGTAGACCTTATTCTCTCTTTCTCTCTTATTATAACTATAGTTTTGTTTTGCTGTAACAATAAAAACTTGCCCCATCTCATAGTTGTATTACATACTCAAATAATAATGTAGGAAGAACCACACTGTTAAGTAATTTAACATTACTTCAAACATTGAGAAAAATACCACTTTGGGCAATATTGCATTTGGTGTCTAAATTCAATGCTCATCCAATGTTTATATTGTCAATTAAACATCAAACAAGAATTTCTCTCTAAGACTTGTCAAACAAATTTAAAAATGTGGTGTTAATTTCATGTCAATATTTAATGTTGAAAAAACAAAGAGAGGGAAGTATAATTCAATAATATCTTGTCCAACTATACATCACTCCTCTTGTCAAATAAATGTAAAAATGTGGTGTCAATTTTATGTCAATATTCAATGTTAAAAAAGCAAAGAGAGGGAAGTGTAATTCAATATTATCTTGTCCAACTATGCATCACTTCTCTTGTCAAATAAATGTAAAATTGTGGTATCAATTTCATATCATATTCAATGTTGAAAAAGTAAAGAGACGGAAGTATAATTCAATAATATCTTGTCCAACTATGCATCACTCTTTGGATGCAACATTGTCCTCTAATTGATGTGTAATTTACTTCTTTCCACCAAATGGTTAAAATATAAAATTTCCAACTATTATCACTTAAGTGATGGTAAACCAACGTGTATGCTATTGTAGTGACATTCATTTGATATTTACATTACATAACAAACATGACTATATGACATTATTTTTTTAAGTATCTCATTTTCAATGTTGAACATGTCACTTAAGAAACACAAAATTTCCATTTTATAATAAAAATAAAAAATTCTATTACAACGTGATAGATTTTTCCTTCTATCATGTGCCTTGTTTCATGCATGTATACTCTAATAACTAGCAATATTAGTATTGTGCTTAATTCTAGCCTAAATATGCATTCAAAATTGAGTGATTGTAAGATGTACACTCCTCCAATTAAGCTTTCAAGGAACAATGTCAATGTAGGGGTTCCTAAATATATTTTATGCCAAGCATGCTAGGTAACTATATATGTAGTTGGTTCATAACATCTTTCAGGACTAGGAAGGTTTACCAGAGTGGAAATCCATGTTCTCTTCCATCACTTTTAAATACACCAATATTTCATTTAAGACATTAATACATCTATTCTCTCTCTCTTTTATTTACTAGAGATTAAACTTTTATGTCATTATTATTGACAATGTTGTTAAATTGGTGGTCATTTTTTGTCTCTATAAGTGTCAATGAAATGTCATTAAAGTGAATAAGCACTACAACACAATCAATATTGTTAGCATATTTTATTAATCATGTTTTCGTATCAGAAAGAATAATAAAATGCAAATTCAAAGAATTCCTTATGTTAGTTCCTCACAACATATCTCACAACATTTTGACATCTTTTCTTAGTCAATTTAATTCCATAAATCCTAAATTTACGATTACTAGTTATTTAATGCTCAAAATTATGAATATAATTGAAATACAAAAGTGAAGGAACAACCAAATAAACACACCACATAAATGAACATAAGATATATCCTAGGAAACCCAATATGGGCAAAAAATCTAGTTAGAAGATAAGTCCTACGCTTTACAATTTTCTACAGTTATGAGAATTCAAATCTAAAAAATAGAGGACTTACTATTGAGTTTCCTTTAACACTATGACATGAAAGGTTGTGAGATAATCTTCTTCCTCCTTGCTATTCTCTCAAACACCACTCCTAGATGCTCTTCACAATTATGGTACAAGTACCATGCTAAAACAATGGAACCTCCTCTCCTCCTAGTTGTCCAATATTTAACATAGCTTGATAGTCATCTAAGTTCAGGGTTTGTGAATCATGAAACCTTAATTAGTGTTACATTTTGGAACTTCTAGAATCTTGTTAAAATTCCACATATGCTTAGTCCCACAATTGTGGGTAATGGGGGCTAACATGAAATCAATTTGTTACCATGGTGGTCAGTGAGGTAGGTCAACTTCTGAGATGCATAAATTCCACATACAAGCTTAAATTGAGGTGATTTTCATGTCGTTGTAAAGGTATTGGTGTGTAGAACAATGACAAGGGCCTAAGAGTTATGCTCACAAATGTTTCACCCAAAATGGTGCTATTTGATGCCTCAAAATAGATTTTGAATGTTTCAAACCCCAAAACTTGAACGTACAACCTACCACTAAAATTGGTCATGTAAGCCTATTCCTCCAAATTTTCACCTAGAATGACAATATAGATAAAAAATTGTATAATGATCTATTCTTGATCATACATCCTCATTTAAAGTGGATTTTATCCCCAAAAATATTTTACTGAATGAGTAGAGGAAAGTTTTCAGTCTTTCACCCTTCAAGACATACAACTTGTCTAGATTGAAGAGGAACCTGCTCTAGATATGATAATCAAATTTACCATCACCTTATTCTACAAATATTCTATTTATCGCTATTGACACACCTCTTTTAATCCAGGTGGATATTGGTGGCCACCCTCCAAGTCCACTTGGACCCCCACCATTGTTTCTTTCAGCTTTTCAATTTCCTTAATTGTAGCACAATTTACTATTTTTAGCAGTTTTTTGGGTCCTGAACTTCTGGAGCCGTTTTGAGGCCTTAAACGACGCGTTTTGGGAAAACTGGGAGCAACATGGGTCCATGATTGATGTTGCTCTTCCAAAAGTTGTAGTTCTCGGATAGATCTTTCTAACGAGATATTGTGCGCATCAAACGGAGATCATATGCCAAAGTTACAACCTCGGGAAGTTGATGTACCAATTTACCCAAACGAGGCCCACAGTTTGGTGTTTCATCTTCTAGGGTTATGTTTTTGGATGTTAAGGGTTTCCCATTGTTTCTCAATGATAAATAGGCCTTCGAGCCTCATTGAAAGATAGTTCAGAAGCATGTAGCCACCACATCTCTTCTCAGAGATAAGCTACCATCACCCTAGCTGGTTTATTTCCATTTCTGTTTGTAAGCATATTTCAGTATTTTACATTAATGAAATGAAGCATTATTTTCGCTGAATCTTTTTGTTTATGGGTATCTCTATAATTTGTTGCGTTCCTGTTTAAATCCGGATTAGTGGTATCAGAGCGGTCTGCTTTTTCTCTATTTTTCTTTGCATGTCCCCAACAAGGTTGGGATATAAGGAGTTAGGGCTTGAACTGGTCAAACCTTTGCAAGACCAGCCTCGCAAATCCCGATGGCCTCCCATGGTAGATAAAAAGAAAGATGAGGGGGCAAGAGATCCTATTAAAATCTTGCTCGAAGAAGCTCTCGAGTGACAAAGGAACACGATGATGGACAACTTTTCCCATATCCTTCAGCAGTTACCGAGGGGCGATGCATTGGCTTCCAACAGCTACTCTGGAAACGCCACACTGTTTAAGGTACAAGTTAATTTTGAAATCCCCATATTCGAGGGTCAGATAGATGTAGATTCTGTCGATAAATGGTTAAATCTGCTAGAGGGATATTTTTCTGTTCATGATTTTTCCAGTTGGGAAAAGATTATTTTTTCTCTTCTTAAAGCAGCCCCCGACGTCAAGGACTGGTGGGAAACCTACTGCGAGTAGAAGGATGAAAGTACAAGCTCACTATTTTCAGCTGCACCCACTTGGAATTCATTTTGGGATGCCATCAAGGAGTAGTACTACCCTGTCGGAAGCTATGAGGATCAATACATAAAGTGAAGCATGCTGCGGCAGGGAAGGGACCAAGATGTGCCAGTGTTTACCAATATTTTCCATACCCTTCGCACAAAGTTGGGTATCAAGGATTTGGAGCAGCATTTGATACTCAAACACCACGGCTGCCTGCACAGGTACATCCAGAAAGAAATAGAATTCCTGAACATCTCTTCGCTCAGCATGGCATACCGATATGCCATCAAGGTCGAGCAGAAGAGGCAAGGCTTTGATCTGCGAATCCGAAGCAAGGGAAAGGTGCCCCCGAACTGTAGAAAAAAGGACAAAGCCAAGGTGCAACAGCCCAAGACAACCCGCCAAAGCTGCAAGCAAAGAACAGCGTCACGAAAGCTGTAAAAGCACACGGGAAAGTGGTGTGAGTTCCATAAGAGCTCCACTCACAACACAAGTGAGTGTCAGGCCAAGCAATCACTGGTGGTTGAGCTAAAGGTTTCGAAATCAAATGCATGTTCGACTCTGAGTCAGAACCCAACAAGGGGAATGATAAAGGTAAGTGGATTATCAATGCGGAGCCCAACGCCACCGTTGCCACCACGAAGATCCAGAAGGAGGAACGGGAAGATCCAAAGGAAGAGGAGCGTCTCTGCCACTCCGAGATGTGGGTAAAGGGCTCCCCGCTATAGTTCATTGTCGACAGCGGGAGCCAAAAGAACCTCATTTCGACAGAGGTTGTGAAGTGGCTAGGCTTATCGCCCATAGTACACCCACAACTATACACCATCGGGTGGCTTCACCAAGGACAAGATCTTCACGTGAGCCAGTAGTGTCGCCTTCCATACAACATCAAGCCCTTCACGGATGAGGTATTGTGTGACATTACTCCCCTTGAAGTTTGTGATGCATTATTAGGACAACCATACTTGTGGAAGTGACATGTTGCGTATGAATCAAGGCCCCGTGTTGTTATTATTACTTTGGGAAATAAGTTGTACAGGATACCGGAGGTAGCACCGCCTACCGCCATCTCTTTGGTTACTGCAAAAAAATGTAGTAATCTCATTTCAAAAACCAGGAAATTTGTTTTCCTGATGATACACCCTTAAGGAAAGAAGAAGACGGTGGTCATGACCTTCAGACAGGGCCCCTCTGCACGACAACTACAGATGGACAAGGTCATGAAGGAGTACGAGGACATCTTCACCTCCCCTGTAGGGGTTCCTCTGCACTGTCAGGTCAAGCACTCCATCGATCTGACCCCAGGTGCGTCACTGCCTAATGGACCAATCTATTGGCACTCCGTTCTGGAGAATGATGAAATCAAGAGGCAGATTCAGGAGCTGCTATAGAAAGGTCGCATCCATCCAAGTTCATTGCCCTACGGGAGCCCGATCGTGTTGGTACAAAAGAAGGATGGGACTTGGAGACTTTGTATTGACTATCGGGCGCTAAACAAGATCACTGTCCATAATAGGTACCTGATCCCATGGATTGATGACCTCCTGGACCAACTGAAGGGGGAAAAATATTTCAGCAAGATCGATTTGAAGTCAGGATATCACCAGGTACCAATCGAACCCTCTGATGTGTGGAAGACTGCCTTTAAAGCTAAGGAGGGCCTTTTCAAATGGTTGGTTATGACTTTAGGATTAACAAATGCTCTTGCAACCTTCATGAGGCTAAAGAATGACATCTTGCGGCCATTCACCAACTCATTTGTAGTGGTATACTTGGATGAAATCCTGATCTTTAGCCAGAGTTGGGAAGAGCACCTCCAACACATCCGACAGGTTCTCCAAACACTGCGGCAACATAAGTTATGTGCCAATTTGGAGAAATGCACTTTTGGCATGACACAGGTTCAGTATCTGGGATACATTATTGATGAACAAGGGGTGCATGTGGATCCAACCAAGATCCAAGTCATTCAGGATTGGCCCTCTCCAACCACTCTAACAGAGCTTCATGGCTTTCTAGGTCTTGCCAACTTCTACCGCAGGTTCGTGTTGGGATTTTCTCATATCACTTGGCCCTTGAGTCAAGTCACCAAGGGAGGAGCGAAAGCAAAATTCTTTTGATCTGAATCTCAACAGAAGGCATTCACAGAGTTGAAATATCACCTCTGCTCGGCACTAGTGCTCGCATTGCCAGGCTTGCAACAACCATTTGAGGTCGAGACAGATGCCTCTGACTATGTTATTGGGGCAGTCCTTACTCAACATGGGCATCCAATGGCATATCACAATGAGACACTTTTAGACACAGTCTGGAAGTATCCCACTTATGACAAAGAGATTTATTCCATTGTGCAAGCCTACCGACAATGGAAACATTACATTTTGGGGAAGGAAACGGTCATCCACACAGACCACCGACCCCTGCAGTTCATACAGACCCAAGGGAAATTGCAGAATGATCGCCATCAAAAGTGGTCCACATACCTGCAACAATTCCATTTGAATATCAAGTATGAGAAGGGCAGCACCAATAATGTTGCTGATTGCCTCAGTCGGGCACCGATCATGTCATTAACCACCATTCTCAACTCTTGTGGGCACGAGACTTCTGATTGGCCACTTCTCTACAAAAGTGACCCAGACTTTGGCCACACATACCAGACACTCTTGGAGGGTCGGCATGTTCCAGATTTTCACCTCCAGGATGCCCTGTTATGCCACCTGGGTCACCTTTGTGTTCCTTCAAGTGAGCTTGCCAAGATGATTTGGGAAGCACACTACAGTCAGGCTACTGGGCATTTCGGGGTCGAGAAAACAGTGGCAGTACTACAGAAGTATTTATACTAGCTGAATCTTCTACAGGATGTCGGAAAGTACATCAGATCATGCACTGCTTACGCCATTTCCAAACAGACAATCAAGAAGCAAGGCCTATATACCCCACTACCTACCCCTAGTCGACCTTTGGAATCCATCTCCATGGATTACATGTCAGGCCTTCCTTCCACTAAGCATGGAAACGACTGTGTTTTTGTGGTCGTTGACAGGTTCTTCAAGATGGCCATTATGGCGGCCTGCAAGAAGAATATCACAGTAGAAGCCACTGCTAAACTCTTCTTTGAACAAGTGTGGGTGCACTTTGGGATCCCACAATCTATCATCTCAAATCGAGACAGTAGGTTCCTCAGTACATTTTGGTCCAGTCTCTGGTTGATGTTGGACACTAAACTGACTAAGTCGATAGCCTTCCATCCTCAAATTGATGGCCAGACAGAGGTTATCAACAGGATGATTGTACACATTCTGCGCATGTACAACTCAAAGCATCCACGCACATGGGATGAGAGCCTCCCCTATGTTCAGCACAACTACAACTGGGCTCTTCACAGCTCGACTAACCACAACCCTTTTCAGGTGGGCTTGGGATTCCAACCACTATGTCCCATTAATGTGGCCATGCCATTTGCAGCTACTCACGCAGATTTGGCTCATGTCCAGTCCAAAACAGATCAGGCAAACAACTTCATTGAGCACATCCAACACATTCGCCAGTAAGTCCATGACATTTTGGAGAAATCAAATGCCAAGTACAAGCAGCGACATGATCAACATCGGGTGCCACACAAGTTTCAGGTGGGCGATAAAGTCTTGTTGCATTTGCAAAAGGAATGCCTTATCGGAGCCTGTTGAAAACTCCGACCACTCCGATATGGTCCTTACACCATTACCAAGGCTGTGGGAGACAATGCATTTGAGCTCAACATTCCCCCCATTCCTTGGCCTGCACCTACTGTTAAATTTGGACCGCCTTCGGCCATACTTTCCACCATTACTAGACACATCTGACATTGCAGAACAGCTCACACCCACAGAGTTAAATCCAGATTGCATGGAACAGGCTACAATTGATCGGATCATGGACACACAGATCAAGCACACTCGCCAGCAGAACATCCAACTGTATCGAGTTGTCAAAGCAGGCCAACTCCTTCACCAGGGCAAGTGGCTCACCAGGGACCAAGTTCAACAAAAGTTTCCTCATCTCATGGAGGAACTCAATGCAATGGGGACCATTGCTTCCTAAGGGGGGAGGAATGATCCAGGTGGATGTTGGTGGCCACCCACCAAGTCCACTTGGACCACCATCATTGTTTCTTTCAGCTTTTCAGTTTCCTTAATTGTAGCACACTTTACTATTTTTAGCAGTTTTTCGGGTCCTAAACTTCCGGAGCCATTTTGAGGCCCTAAACGACGTTTTTTTGGGAAGACTAGGAGCAACATCGGTCCATGGACCATTCCCAAAGTTGTAGTTCTCAGATAGATCTTTTTAACGAGATATTGTACGCGTCAAACGGAAATCGTATGCCAAAGTTACGACCCCGGGAAGTTGATGTACCAATTTACCCAAACGGGGCCCACAGTTTGGCGTTTCATCTTCTAGGGTTAGGTTTTTGGATGTTTAGGGTTTTCCATTTTTTCTCAAAAATAAATAGGCCTTCGAGCCTCATTGTAACACAGTTCAGAGGCATGTAGCCACCACATCTCTTCTCAGAGATAAGCTACCATCGCCCTAGTTGTTTATTTCCATTTTCTGTTTGTAAGCATATCTCAGTATTTTACATTAATGAAATGAAGTATTATTTCCGCTGCATCTTTGTGTTTATGGTTATTTATGTAATTTGTTGCGTTCCTGTGTAAATCTGGATTAGGTCCACATACATGCAACAATTCCATTTGAATATCAAGTATAAGAAGGGTAGCACCAATAATGTTGCAGATTGCCTCAGTCGACCACCGATCATGGCATTAACCACCGTGCTCAACTCTTGTGGGCATGAGACTTTTGATTGGCCACTTCTCTATAAAAGTGACCCAGAATTCGGTCACACATATCAAACAGTCTTGGAAGGTCAGCATGTTCTAGATTTTCACTTCGAGGATGTCCTGTTATGTCACCTGGGTCACCTTTGTGTTCCTTCAAGCAAGTGTTCCAAGATGATTTGGGAAGCACACTACAGTCGGGTTGCTGGGAATTTCAGGGTTGAGAAAATGGTGGCAGTACTGCAGAAGTATTTCTATTGGCCGAATCTTTGACATGATGTCGGGAAGTACATTAGATCATGCACCGCCTACGCCATTATCAAACCAACCATCAAGAAGCAAGGCCTCTATACCCCGCTACCTACCCCGAGATGACCTTGGGAATCCATCTCCATGGATTACATGTCAGGCCTTCCTTCCACTAAGCATGGAAATGACTGTGTTTTTGTGGTCGTTGACATGTTGTCGAAGATGGACATTATGGCGGCCTGTAAGAAGAATATCATAGCAGAAGCCACTGCTAAACTCTTCTTTGAACAAGTGTGGGTACACTTTGGGATCCCACAGTCTATCATCTCAGATCGGGATAGCAGGTTCCTTAGTACGTTTTGGTCTAGTCTCTGGTCGATGTTGGACACCAAACTCACTAAGTCCACAGCCTTCCATCCTCAAACTGATGGCCGGACAGAGGTTGTCAATAGGATGATCATACACATTCTGCGCATTTACAACTCAAAGCATCCACACACATGGGACGAGAGCCTCCCCTATGTTCAGCACTTCTACAAACGGGCTCTCCACAGCTCGACTGGCCATAGCCCTTTTCAAGTGGGCTTGGGATTCTAGCCACTATGTCCCAATGATGTGGCCATGCCATTTGCAGCTACTCACACAGGTTCGGCTCATGTCCATTCCGAAACAGATAAGGCAAACAGTTTCATTGAGCACATCCAACATATTCGCCAGCAGGTCCATGACATTCTGGAGAAATCAAATGCCAAGTACAAGCAGTAGCATGAACAACATCGGGTGCCACACAAGTTCCAGGTGGGTGACAAAGTATGGTTGCATTTGCAAAAGGAATGCCTTAGTAGAGCCTATCGGAAACTCTGTTGGCATTATGATTCAGGTGTTGTCCTTGATGGCAAACCCATTCAGGTGATAAATCAAGAAGGACGCAGGAAATATGTTCAGCAAGTGCGTCCCCGCAGGTATACCATACAGAACCCGCGTCCAGGGACGCAGGCCAGCCGTTCAGGAGGTGCGTCCGCCCAGTGCACACATTTCAAGGCAGAGAAAAGCACGTGGGGGTTTCTTGTGTGGTATCTAGCCGACGGTTTTGTGTTTCTATGGTGTCGGCTCGTGGTTTTGTTCCATGTTTTGGGGAGAAGCTTGCCTATATAAAGCAAAGGAGTTCATTTGGATTAGGCATCATCTTGGTTGAATATCTTTTGGTGAGATCTAGTCCAGATCTATGAAGGCGAATCTTCTAATGGACTGTGATCTCTATGGCGCATGATCAGATCTGTGGATCTGAGTGTTTGGGTTGGTTCTGAAGTCCTCATATCTTTTATATCTGAAGGGACGCAGGTTCAGTGAAGGGAAAGTGCGCCGGGACGCAGTACAGTAAAGGCTCAGGTGCGTCTCTGAGGCAAAGGATGCGGCGCGACTGTGTTATTGGGTGCGTCTCTGAAGCAAAAGACGCGGCGCGATAGTGTTTCTGGGTGCGCCGGTCGCAGCAAAGCATAGAGGAACAGTGCGTCGGCACGCAGAACAGTGGAAGGTAGACTGCGTCCAGTCGCAGGTCACAGAAAGAAAATATGCGTCCCTGTCTTAAGATGATCTGTTGACTGTATATTTCTGTTCATAAGGTGTTCTGGGTTATTTCTGTAATTATTGATCTGATATCTGTAGTGGACTGTATCTGTTGTATACTTGTTGATCATTTGTTTCTTCATGAAAAGAAGTAGGGGGTTGTAGCTCCCTTCCAGGAGAGACTGGAAAACGAGAGAGAGTTGTAGCTCTCTGCAGGTTGCAGCCTGCGTGCTGGTAAAGGACTGCACCAGTACAAAATCATTGTAAAAAGAATTTCTTGAAAGAAGATAGAGACATATTGCAGCAGGTGGTTTTCTCCCGCATTGGGTTTCCACCTTACATCTTGTGTTCTTTGGTGTGACTGTCTATTTTCTTTATTCATGCTCATTATTTTATGGTACTGATATGCAAGAATAATTCAAAAGATCAAATAAGGAAGATTTGGTAAATTGCTTGATAATACTGATTCACCCCCCCTCTCAGTATTATTTCCAACAATTGGTATCAGAGCAGGTCCTTCAGAAAAGCTTGATCGCTTGAAGGTAGATCGTTCATCATGAGCAACTACGAGAGAGAAGCATCAATCAGGCCACCAGTTTTTGATGGGACAAACTTCAATTATTGGAAGGTAAGAGTTACTGCATATCTTCAATCTCTTGGTACTGAAGTTTGGGACATTGTAGAAACAGGCTATGCTTTTCCTTCAGCTACTCCTACAGATCCAGCTGAGAAAAAGAAGTATGAAACAAATGCAAAAGCAGTCAGTACTCTATTAGGAAGTATATCTCAAACAGAATTCATGAAGGTAATGCACTTCAAATCAGCAAAAGAAATATGGGACAAAATGATCACAAGCTATGAAGGAGATGAACAGGTAAAACAAGCCAAACTTCAAACTCTCAGAATTCAATATGAGACTCTCAAGATGTATAATGATGAAAGTGTGGCTAATTATTTTCTTCGGGTAGATGAGATTGTAAATTGTATGAAAAATTTGGGTGAAGAAGTAAAGGAGTCTCTAGTAGTTCAAAAGATTCTAAGATCATTATCCCCCAAGTTTGAATCCAAAGTATCTGCAATAGAAGAAAAAGAAAATCTCCGTGTTCTTACTATGTCTCAGCTACATGGAATTCTAACTGCTTATGAAATGAGAAAGGGAGGACCATCAGACAGAAGGGAGGCTGCTTTTAAAGCATCAGGCAAAGAAGATTACTATGAAGCAAGACATGATCCAGAAGAAGAGGAAGAAGAATCAAATTTTGTTAGAAATCTTCAAAGAGGTTCTGGAAGGTTCAGAGGTAAGCTACCTTTCAAATGCTTTGCTTGTGGAAGAGTAGGTCATTATGCTGCAAAATGCTCTTATAAGGATAAAGGAAAGGAACCAGTTAGATGGAACAAGAAACAAAGCGCAAATAAGAAAAGCTACTACACCCATGAAGATAGTGATGGCTTATCAAACAGTGATGAAGATGAACAAGGTAATAAATATAGGTTGTTAATGGCATTTGAAGATGATGATTATGAGGATGCTGTAGATGTGGATAACCTTTATGATGAAATTACTAGACTCAAGAGATGCATAGAAGAAAAGAACATGATTATTGATACTCTACAATTCCAAATTGATGAAAAGGAAAAACATCTTGAAAAATTAGAAGGTGAAATTGTTGGTCTTAGAAAAGAAATTGAGAAAACAAAAACTATTAATCTCAAGTTTGTCAAAGGATCTGAAACTTTGGATGAGATTATCAGTGTGCAGCGGTCTCCACTAAATAAGACAGGTTTGGGCTATAATGGAGAAACTTCTCAAGCATCCACTTCAAAAAGTTATCTTGATGCAGCAAGAAGAAATGAGCAAGAGCACAAGGAAGATCATCAGGTAAAGCAGGGACAAATGTCAAGCAGAAACTATCAGGGGCAATCCAGCTTAAGGGTGAACAAAAGCCACAACCAGCCACAGGTAAATTCTTCTCAATTTGGTTCAAGAATAGATGAAAATAGAAATTACAATCAGTTGGCTGGTAGATCCAATAATCGCAGAAGCTTCTTCAATGGACAATGCTTTTCTTGCCATAACTTTGGTCACAAAGCAGCTCAATGTGTTGCGTATAAAACAATCATGACTAGGGAAGCTCAAAAACAAAGAAGTATGACAGGGATTACAAAAAGGACCTATAACAACTTTTCAGCTCTTGAAAATGAAGTTGAATGTTCTATTTGCAATAATTTTGGACATAAAGACTTTGAATGCAGAAGCAGGTTTCCGGAAAGAAAGGTACAAGAGCAGAAAAAGGAACAAGCCTCAGGCGCCAAAACATGGAGAATAAAGGAACCTCAAACAGAAAGATGTGGGATAGCATTTTATGCAGAAGGACAAGAAAATCTATGGTACATTGACAGTGGATGTTCGAAGCATATGACAGGTGATAAAGAAAAACTTGAGTCTTATTCTAATTTAGAAAAGGGAAAGAAAGTCTCTTTTGGAAATGATACTCCTGCAACTATAAAAGGAAAAGGTATTGCTCCTTTAAAAGAAGATGTTAAGGCTGGAAATGTTTTGTTTGTTGATGGATTGAAGCATAATCTACTAAGTGTCAGCCAGATGTGTGATCAAAGAACCGAGGTTATATTCAGATCAAATGGATGCCTTGTTCGTGATCTTGATACAGGTAAAACAGTTCTCAAAGGAAAGAGAACTCCAAATAATCTATACATATTTGATGAAGGACAACAACAATGCTATCTAAGCAAGAATGAAGAGCACTGGTTATGGCATCGAAGGTTGGGACATCTAAGCTTCTCACAAATAAGGAAAGCTTGCAAATATCAGGCAGTTCGCGATCTTCCAGATATCAAAATTCCTGACAACACCATATGCAGATCATGTCAGTTTGGAAAACAAACCAGAACTAACTTTCCAGAGAAAGAAGGATCAGCCAGCATGCCTCTTGAGCTAGTACATACAGATGTATGTGGACCATTCAGAAAAAGAACACCTAGAGGAGAGGAATACTTGATATTATTTATTGACGATTTCTCCAGGTTTGTTTGGTTAGGACTTATGAAGCACAAAGATGAAGCATTCGAAAAATTCAAAACCTTCAAAGCCTTGGCTGAAAATGAATCAGGTCACAAAATTAAGTGCCTCAGATCTGACAGAGGTGGGGAATTTACTTCAAATGAATTTTTCGATTTCTGTGATGAACATGGGATAAGGAGAGAATTCTCTACAGCTAGAACGCCTCAGCAAAATGGAGTTGTTGAAAGAATGAACAGAACAATCCAACAAATGGCTCGTGCTATGCTTGATGAATCAGGAACCCCCGCAACCTTCTGGGGTGAGGCTGCACATACTGCGGTTATTATTCTCAACAAGACAAATGTCCGGGTGAACAGCACTCAAACCCCTCATGAGCTCTGGAGTGGTAAAACTCCTTCGGTAAAGCACTTCAAAATATTTGGGAGCAAATGCTATATCAAGAATACTGAGGAGCAGCTTGGCAAACTTGATCCTAGAGCAGATGAAGGCATTCTTCTTGGCTATTCTCCACATAGCAAAGCATACAAATGCTACAATAAAAGACTTGGCAGAATTATTGACAGCATTGATGTAGTGGTTGATGAAAAGGGATATATTCCTAGGCAAATACATCGTGAAGACATCGAAGAAGATGAGAGCTACCCTCAAAGACAGAATGATGAAGAAGAAGAACCTCAAGAAGAATCTCAAGAAGAACCTCACGAAGAAGCAGAAGAACGGACAAGAATAGAAGAAAAGACTCCATCCAGATATGTTCAGAAGAACCATCCAGAATCTCAGATCATGGGACAAAAAGAAGCAGGTATACAAACTAGAAGAACAGTTGCAGAAGCTTCAAGCTATTTGGCATTACTTTCCTCCACCGAACCACAAAATGTGAAAGAGGCATGCAAAGATGAATGTTGGGTGAAAGCAATGGATGAAGAACTTGAGCAAATCGAAAAGAACAACACTTGGGAGCTGGTTCCTAGACCAAAAGATAAGAATGTTATTGGAACAAAATGGGTCTTCAAAAATAAATTGAATGAAAATGGAGAAGTAATTAGAAACAAAGCCAGACTCGTTTGTAAAGGGTATGCGCAGCAAGAAGGAATAGACTTTGAAGAAACTTTTGCTCCTGTTGCAAGACTTGAGGCCATCCGAATGTTCCTTGCTCTCTCAAGTTTTCAAAACTTCAAAGTATTTCAAATGGATGTGAAATCAGCCTTTTTGAATGGAGACTTGGAAGAAGAAGTATACATTGAACAGCCAGATGGGTTCATTCTTGGAAATGATCCAAATCTTGTATGTCGATTGAAAAAGGCTCTCTATGGTCTCAAACAAGCTCCAAGGGCTTGGTACTACCGGTTGGACAAATATCTTCATCAACAAGGTTTCTTAAAAGGTTCAGCAGATAGCAATCTGTATATAAAAGTTGAAAATGACAAATTGCTAATACTTGTTGTGTATGTAGATGACATTATTTTTGGCAGCAATGAAGAAGCTATGAGTCAAAGCTTTGCCTCAGTCATGCAGAAAGAATTTGAAATGTCCTTGCTAGGAGAACTGACATATTTCCTTGGTTTGCAAATCCAACAGAAGGAAGGAGGAATCTTTTTATCTCAAACCAAGTATCTCAAGCAGATTTTGAAGAAATATGGCATGGAAGATGCAAAACCAGTATGTACACCCATGATCACATGATGTAGTCTCAGTGCAAATGATGAATCTGCAGCAGTACATCAACCAACCTACAGATCTATGATTGGAAGTTTACTATATTTGACAGGTACCCGACCAGACATCATGCATGCAGTTGGAATAGTTGGAAGATTTCAGGCAAATCCGAAGGAGACTCATCTTCAAGCAGTGAAGAGAATTTTCAAATATCTTCAAGGGACTCAAAATTATGGCTTATGGTATCCTAGAGATACAGATCTTACTCTTCATGCCTATACAGATGCAGATTGGGCCGGAAGCGTGGATGACAGGAAAAGCACAAGTGGTGGTGCGTTCTTTATGGGTCCCAGACTGGTCTCTTGGTTCAGCAAGAAACAGAGTTCAATTGCCTTGTCTACAGCTGAAGCAGAATATGTTGCTGCTGCATCTTGTTGCACCCAACTCCTTTGGATGATGCAGAATTTGCAGGATTATCAAATCACTTGTACTCCTCCAATCCCTATCTTATGTGACAACACAAGTGCAATCAGCATCTCAAAGAATCCGGTTATGCATTCAAAAACCAAGCACATACCAATCAAGTACCATTTTCTCCGGGAACAAGTACTTGAACAGAAGGTCAAGTTGGAGTATGTTCCTTCTAAGGAACAAGTTGCTGATATTTTCACCAAACCATTGCCCAGGGACACTTTTGAATACCTCAGGCAAAAGTTGGGGGTTGTTGATGCATCATCTTACTGTTGATCATCTTCCTATTGGTGGTATAGGCTCAGGGGGAGCACATAATGCATTGTTGGCATTATGGAAAAGGAGATCTTGGAAATAGCTGCAATATGTCTCTATCTCCTTCATGATGGATTTCTGGTTACAGATCTGGAGATGCATGAGCATAGGGGGAGCATACCCTTTGCCCTTGATGTCAAAGGGGGAGAATGAAGCTGAAGATTATGTGGTTGCCATCAAGTCCAAAGGGGGAGATTGTTGGCATTATGATTCAGGTGTTGTCCTTGATGGCAAACCCATTCAGGTGATAAATCAAGAAGGACGCAGGAAATATGTTCAGCAAGTGCGTCCCCGCAGGTATACCATACAGAACCCGCGTCCAGGGACGCAGGCCAGCCGTTCAGGAGGTGCGTCCGCCCAGTGCACACATTTCAAGGCAGAGAAAAGCACGTGGGGGTTTCTTGTGTGGTATCTAGCCGACGGTTTTGTGTTTCTATGGTGTCGGCTCGTGGTTTTGTTCCATGTTTTGGGGAGAAGCTTGCCTATATAAAGCAAAGGAGTTCATTTGGATTAGGCATCATCTTGGTTGAATATCTTTTGGTGAGATCTAGTCCAGATCTATGAAGGCGAATCTTCTAATGGACTGTGATCTCTATGGCGCATGATCAGATCTGTGGATCTGAGTGTTTGGGTTGGTTCTGAAGTCCTCATATCTTTTATATCTGAAGGGACGCAGGTTCAGTGAAGGGAAAGTGCGCCGGGACGCAGTACAGTAAAGGCTCAGGTGCGTCTCTGAGGCAAAGGACGCGGCGCGACTGTGTTATTGGGTGCGTCTCTGAAGCAAAAGACGCGGCGCGATAGTGTTTCTGGGTGCGCCGGTCGCAGCAAAGCATAGAGGAACAGTGCGTCGGCACGCAGAACAGTGGAAGGTAGACTGCGTCCAGTCGCAGGTCACAGAAAGAAAATATGCGTCCCTGTCTTAAGATGATCTGTTGACTGTATATTTCTGTTCATAAGGTGTTCTGGGTTATTTCTGTAATTACTGATCTGATATCTGTAGTGGACTGTATCTGTTGTATACTTGTTGATCATTTGTTTCTTCATGAAAAGAAGTAGGGGGTTGTAGCTCCCTTCCAGGAGAGACTGGAAAACGAGAGAGAGTTGTAGCTCTCTGCAGGTTGCAGCCTGCGTGCTGGTAAAGGACTGCACCAGTACAAAATCATTGTAAAAAGAATTTCTTGAAAGAAGATAGAGACATATTGCAGCAGGTGGTTTTCTCCCGCATTGGGTTTCCACCTTACATCTTGTGTTCTTTGGTGTGACTGTCTATTTTCTTTATTCATGCTCATTATTTTATGGTACTGATATGCAAGAATAATTCAAAAGATCAAATAAGGAAGATTTGGTAAATTGCTTGATAATACTGATTCACCCCCCCTCTCAGTATTATTTCCAACAAACTCAGACCACTCCGATATGGTCCTTACACCATTACCAAGGCCGTGGGAGACAGTGCATTTGAGCTCAACATTCTCCCATTCCTTGGCCTACACACAGTGTTCAATGTGGGCCGCCTTCAGCCATACTTTCCACCATTATTAGACACATCCGACATTGCAGAACAGCTCACACCCACAAAGTTAAATCCAGATTGCATGGAACAGGCTACAACTGATCATATCATGGACACACAGATCAAGCACACTTGCTAGCAGAATATCTAACTGTATCGAGTTGTCAAAGCAGGCCAACTCCTTCACTAAGGAAAGTGGCTCACCAGAGACCAAGTTCAGCAGAAGTTTCCTCATCTCATGGAGGAACTCAACGCAATGGGGACCATTGCTTCCTAAGGGGGGAGGAATGATCCAGATGGATATTGGTGGCCACCTGTCAAGTCCACTTGGACCCCCACCATTGTTTATTTTAGCTTTTCAGTTTCCTTAATTGTAGCACAGTTTACTATTTTTAGCATTTTTTCGGGTCCTGAACTTTCAGAGCTGTTTTGACGCCCTAAACAATGTTTTTTGGGAAAATGGGGAGTAACTTGTTTCTCTTCCCAAAGTTGTAGTTCTTGGATAGATATTTCTAACGAGATATTGTGCGCGTTAAACAGAGATCCTATGCCAAAGTTACGACCTCGGGAACTTGATGTACCAATTTACCCAAACGGGGCCCACAGTTTGGCGTTTCATCTTCTAGGGTTAGGTTTTTGGATGTTTAGGGTTTTCCATTGTTTCTCAATGATAAATATGCCTTCAAACCTCATTATAAGACAATTCAGAGGCATGTAGCCACCACATCTCTTCTCAGAGATAAGCCACCATCGCCCTAGCTGGTTTATTTCCATTTCTATTTGTAAGCATATTTCAGTATTTTACATTAATGAAATGAAGCATTATTTCCTCTGCATCTTTTTGTTTATGGGTATCTTTGTAATTTGTTGCATTCCTGTTTAAATCTGGATTATCTTTAAAGTCATTATCTTCCATGTATTCATCTTTGTTTGGATAAGGGGTAAATGGATCCATGTGCTTAAGAGTTTCCAAAGATGTAATCTTGGATGTGGTGTCCTTGAAATCACAATTGTGAACTTATTAGTGCTACCCATATTATATGTTATGACTAGATGAAATTACTAAAAAGAACCCATCCGATTGCAACATCTTATTTATTGAAGCTTACTTTGGAGCTACAATGTTAGTAACCATGATAACATTGAGAGGGAAGGTGAATCAATATTACGTACTTTTTTAATAATATTTGAAATTATTTATGTCACAATCAAATAATAATAGCATAGTATCATAAGTAAAAAACAAACACACATGAGACACAAATGTTTACTTGGAAACCCATAAAGGGAGAAAACCACAAATCTTCCTTTTGTTCTTAATGCAAGCTCCAACCTACTATTACATCAAATTTACTGGCATCAACTAGAAGGAAGCACCAACTCCCTGATTTGAAATAACCTACTTGTAGGAGGCACCAACCTCCTAATTTTTATGGAAACCAACTTAAAAGAGACTCCAAACCCTTGATTACCAAGCAACTACTTGCACATCCTCTCGAATCCTTCTTTCATCAAATTTCAAACTTAGATTTGTATTTTTTTTGTTAAGATGTTACTAATATATAGTTTTTCAAATCATTGATCTATCTCTCCTTTCGTTTTAACCACTAATTCTTTCTTTAATTCTTTATGTTAGGTCCCTATAATACTAGTGTAACCCTTTATTTTTATTAGTACAACCCCTTTATTATATTGTTGTGCCCATGTAGTCCCGATATTGTTATTATTGTGCCCCATAGAAGCCCACTATTGTTATTAATGTGCCCTTACTTTATTATTGTTATGTCGACTCTGATTATATTATGACCCCTTAGACTCTTATATATAGAAAGGAGGTATTGTCATTTGAATCATCCAAGAATTGATCATTGGTGTAATGTAAAGGAGGTTGCCCCCTCGAAGAGGCTTATTTTTAAGGCATTCATCTATCTTTTCTATCTTTTCATGAGTTGGTTTCATAACATTTGATATTAGAGTTTTGGATTCTAGGGTTTCGCTACTCCAAACAGGTCATCGTGGCATTTTCCCTATAACTTTTTTTTTGCAATATTTCAGAAGCAAAAAAAAAAAACCCATTTGAGACAAAATCTCATTGAACCTCGGGTGCGAATTTCAGATCTTCTCCCACTATAGTTTAGGATATATGAGCTGCGGAAGGTAGGGCTTTTGCAAACTCGATAATTTCATCTAAAACAGGTCATCGTGGAATTTTCGCTATAATGTTTTCGCTACGAAGTTTCAAAAGCTAAAAAAAATCCATTTGAGAAGAAATCGGTCTGAACCTCGGGTCCAAATTTCAAATCTTGGCTCGCTATATTTTCAGACATATGATCTGAAGAAGTTAGGGTTTTTGCAGACTCCCGAATTAAATCCTAAACAGGTGACCTGAGGAAAATCATCATAACTTTGGTTCTGAAGATCACGTTAGCCTACTATACCAATAGGTTTTCATATCTCATGATTGACAATGGAAGTGCCAAAAGTGTTCACCTTCCATGCTGCTAAGGTTCCATTTTTGTGAAAGAAGCAGACAGATTAAAAAATGTAAAGAGGGTATGCCTTAAAAGAAAAATCAAAGGGCAAGAAAATGAATTGGTCAGAGAAAAAGTAAAAGAAATGAACCCCAAACAAAGACCATGAAAGTGGCTAGTTCAAATTGCCACTACTACCTTGATGGGTGGCCCAACAGCTCAAGCTGGGCCTCACCATGTTTTAAATTGCATGTTGTAGATTAGAGAGGAAGTACCTGTTCAAACAGTTCAAGCTTGACAGATGACTAGGTGGATAGAGAAAGAAAGGAGCCCAACTGCTTAATCTGGGCCCTTGGAAGTCATAAGGGTAGACTTAGATAGGAGGGCAGCAGAAAGAAAAAGAGAATTATCAGGGTTTGCAAGGCTAAGTGCACCCATACAAAATGAAGAAAAAATGTTAGGCATAATAAGCAGGGTAGGCAGTTGAAGGTTGCAGAAAGCAAAATCCAAGCACATCACTTGGAGCAAATCAAAGTGGCCATCAGCAGGAAAGGCAATAGCAATGGCCTATATGGCAAAGTGCCAAATCATCACTAACTTCCCTCATCTCCTTCAAAAGTCTTTTACTAATCCCCCCATGAGGACTGCAGGATCTGCCTGATCAGTCCTCCCTACACTCTTCACTTGTACAAATTTCATGTCATAAATGACTTCTTTATTTTGAAAAGAAGCCACATTTCTTGTGTAAAAATTCTTTTCATTTTGATCTACTTCCTAACTAAGTTTGATTCCTGAAAAGCTTAGTAACTACCACTTCCCATTCTCATTCCCCCCCAGTACTAACTACTAACTGTATTTACATTAAATCCCCTATGTTCCCCTTTCCCCTACTATTATAACACCATGGTGTATAATACCCCAAGCAATGTATAAATATCCCCCCTTTAGCACTATAGCTAAATAAGTTTGTCTAAGGGAGACATTAGTCCACCAGGGACTATGGTTAACCCTGCTTTGGGATTGCTCTAACCTCTGGTCAGAGTAATAACCTACACTTATCCCTCATTTCCCCTTTTTTCCTAAAAAATTTCATAAAGCCCCCTTTCCCTCTGCTCAAACCTAATTCTAACCCTTTGTTCCCCCCGACAGATTAATTCTAAAACCCACAAAAACCCCAAAACCCAAAGTCCCGCGCCCCAAATATTAAACTGAATATTTTAATCCGCGGGCGGGTCCCCCCCAACATGCACGACCGGTCGGGGCGCCCGCCAGCCGTCCATCATCCGCCGCCCCCGATCCAACGGTGGGCGGGCATTTTCAGACCTCAACCCGTCTCCCTTTAACGTCCGGGGAGATGGCAGTATTGGTACCCATACATGGGACGCGTGGCGATCGACGGGGTTGTTCGGAGCCCCCCTCCCAGATACCACCTTCGCCCAAAGGTGGTGCGGGGAGACCGCTTACCACCTCCCCGATACCACCTCCCTGCTATGTCACCCGCACGTCATCATGACATCATGTCGCCTCCGCCCGCCCTCGCGCCTCGTGGCCCTCCACGCAGCCCTTCCACCGCTCTCTGCCCGCCACCGTGTCCAGCCACGCTGGCCTCCAGCTCAGCGTCCACGTCACCCTTCGTACCCCGGGCTTGCCATGACGTCATCGGCGGAAAAGCGCCAATATCCCTTTTTTTCCAAATTTGTCGTTAAAAAGCCCGTTTTTGGCCGTTTTATGTCATTTTCGAGCGAAAGTGACCGAGCCTTTGTAAGCCTTTTTGCCACGAAATTGCTTCCGAAACACCAAATTCAAAGTTGGAGCTGCCACAACTCGTCAATTCAGCTGCATCAAGCACCCCTGTTCGACCCGAAGGCTTTCCATGCTGTTTATCCAGGTATTCACCACAATTCCCTTGTTTTGCCCCTATGCATACCATTTCTCTGCAAATTCTCCATTAAGCACCTGTCAAAATCCCAAATTGAAGCTGTCTATTACTTAAATTGGAACTAAATCAACCCACATTGCCCCAGCTCCATAAATTTGATATTGAAACGATAAATTCACGGGCTAAAGTTACAAATTTATCCTTGAGCTGCCCGGCATTGTTCCCTTTTGCCGGGTGCATGCCCAAAGCTGCATTTCACCAATTTGAATCCTTCATACCCTCTGCAATTCATCTTCATCAATTCACAATCCCTGTGAATTTAACCAAGCAAAGCAGAGACAGTCCTTCATAGCCTGCCTATTCCACTTGAGGAAAACTTCTAGCACTACCTGCATTCAATCTGTCATTTGAGCTTTCAGGAACCTTGCAAGTTATTACACTTGCCTTGTTCAATTCAGACTACATAATGGCTGCTCCTGCACCCACAGCCCTCAGTGTTGCTCCCATAAATGCACCAAATAAAGACCTGGAGTCCTTGCCTCTTGCTGACAGGGACTATCTCATCCAAGACTTTGTGGGTAACAGGGACTTTTTGCAGACCTTCAGGGAATTGAGAGATGACTACCTGAATGGCAAGGATACATATGGCATATGGGAGTCAAATCTGCCATACTACTGTCTCCCCTCTGTCAATATTTTTCCAGAGATTATTCGCCTATGTGCTGAAAATTATGATGTGCATCACAGAGCTGTTAAGTCTCCATCTGGGAGCATCCTCTTTCACATTAATGCTGAGTCCATCAACCAAATGCTCAACTTCAATCAAACTGAGCTGCTGTTCCCTTTCTCCATGAACTATCTGCTGGACACTGGCGCCAAGATGTCCAGTGAGGACATTCAGAAAATCACCAAGACATTTATGAGACCTGAACACCAGCCCACAGGGCCACCTCCCTACTTGGATGTCTATTTTACTGATGTAGGCAGACTTCTGTTGGACATGATTGCTTATGTGCTGGGATACAGAACCAGTGAGCATGTGGATGAAACAATGCTGGTATTTTTAGCTGCTTATAGCCCAGGCCAACCCCCCGCCCGCAAATATAATTTTGCCAAATTCATACCTAACAAGATTCATGACCAGCTGTGCAGAGTAGACAGAGAGGGCATCTTCAAGTATTCATCTTATATCTACCACCTTTTCATGTACTATCAGTCCCAGGCTTTTCGATGCTACATCAAAAAGCTAGACTCTAAAGGGGAAAGAAGATCTGTTGTCTTCTGGACATCTGTCTATCATCAAGTGCAAAGGTCACCATACTCATATTGTGAATTTGTTGATCAGTTTGTTTATCCAGTCTCTTGTTTATTAATGAGGTCCCCTCCTCCCAGAATATCATTTGAAATATAGAAGGTCCTGCAACTCTCCAAGAATTACAAAATAGGTGATTGGTACCTATATGAGGATCATACAGTCATCAGAGTCTATGGTTGTGAGCTCTGTCCATACAGGCTCCCAAAATATGTGCCCATGAGGCTATTTGCCTTGGAATATTATAGGCAGCTAATTCACTTTGACCTCACTCACTTTCACAGTTCCAGAAAGAAAGCCCATCTCAAGTTCAAACACCATCTGGGCCCCTTCATCATGAACAAAAAAGAGGGATGGCAAGATGCTGAGATAATCCTTAAAGATAAGTACATGCTCTCAAAAAGCTTCCGGTGGGTCCCCTATGACCCTGAAGGCTTCATCACTGCTAGAAGAGTTAAGTACAGGCTGTTAGGCTATGAGCATTGCAAGTACCCACATATTGAAAAGTATGCCAATCAGCAAGAATGGCTGCAAGACACTTTAATTGAAAAATTAACTGAAGAAGAGATAATGCAAAAGAATGTCAAGGATTTGGAAAAGACTCTTGACTTGGATTTTGTGCAGCAGGTACCCTTCAAACGACCGCAGCCAGTAGGAGAAGGTACCTCGGCCTCAGCAGCTGCACCAACCAAACAGGCACCTTCTACAGCAGCACCAGATACAGGTAAAGGTAAAGGAATAATGGGTGCTGAAGAGGAAGTACCAAAAGAACAACCTGCCCCTTCTAGTGAGCAGCAACAAGAGCAGACCCCCCCTCCACAAACTGAGCCACCAGCAGCCCCAATCATGCAAACTCCAGCACATGAGGAGAGGGGTAAGAAGAGAGAAAGAGAAGAGTCCACTCCTGCAAGTGGATCCTCCCAGCAGCCGGAGACCAAAAGGCAAAGGGCTGACTCCCCTGAGATAGAAGTAATCAGTGAAGAAATCCTTGACAGCTCAAGGAAAGATGGGGAAGGCAGCCAGCAAACAGGTACGAGTTCCTTTCAGCAAGAGCAGGGAGTGCAGCTTGGCTTGGAGGTGTCATCCTCCACTCAGCAGAGCAAGAAGCCCAAAAGCACTAAGGCTTCTTTCAAGCAAATAAAGGCACAAAATGACTTGCTGAGGGTGGAAGTCTATAAACAGTTTCTGAATGCAACACCTGCCCAACAAGAAAGATTGATGTCTGTTTATGACCTGCAAGAGGAGAAAATGATCCTCAGTCATTTCAAGCCTAAAGTGCCGCAGCCAAAATCAGCTGCAGATTTTGTGAGGACTAGGGTGGAGGTCATGGCCAAGGACATCCATCCCATGGACCAAATAGAACTCCACAAGCAAACTGGAGAAATGGTCTATGCCACCTTGGTGGACAGGGCAACCATGGCCCATGAGTTAAAAGAATCACTGAAAAATACCAACATTCAGTTGGATTTTGAGAGAATGTCCTCCATGGCCAAGGACAACAGAATAAAATCGCTGGAGGACATCATCATTGACTTAGGACATGATCCTAAGGATCCAAAGGGTGTAAGGGCCCTCCTCAAGAAAAAAGAAGATGACCTCAATGCACTGAAAAAGAGGTTAAAGCTGCTGCCCACAGAGCACCCTCAAACAGCAGAGTTACAAAAGGAAAAGGAGGCCGATGAGCAACTGGACCTTATAATGCAGCTCAACCAGAAGGTCCTCGATTTGGAGAAGGAACTTGAAGGGGCATTACAAGATAAGCAGGGAGAATCCACATCCCAAGCTCCTCCAACCACTTCAACCACTGCAACAACTACAGAGGCAGCAGTGGCCCCTGTAACAACAACAACAACAACAGAAGCAGCAAAAACAACAGCTCCAGACTCTAGCACAAGCATGGAAGAATTGACCCAGGCTATTAAAGAAATGGAGCTCCAAGCCAATGAGATAAAGCAGGCCAAGGAAAAGTTGGCAGAACTAGATGCCAAATATGACAAATCAAAAATGACTGTGGCAGAACAAGGCAGAGAAATAAAGGCCTTGAAAGAGAAAATAAAGACTTTGGAAAAGGAGCTCAAACTAGAGACTGCTATGGCAGAAATCAAAAGAATTTTGTGGGCCCGCATTGACCAATCCATCACCAAACAATGGATATCAATTAAGACTATGCACGAGCAGATGGATTTAATTGGCCAAGCACAGACAGAGATTCAAAGGGCCAGAATAGTGCTGGGAAACAGGCCGGAGCTGGCCAATAGATTGATAGATTTTTTGAACAGGCAAACAAAGGAAGAATTGGCAGCCATCAATATTGTTAACAGAACAGAGGCTGTCCTTACAGTTAAAAAGGTACTTACTCTCAGAAATTATGTACAAACTGTAGAGAGGAAGTGCTATGAAATTCAGGCCGAGGTGGATGAGTACAAGGCCAAAATGGGAGCATTGCAAGCAAAGGGACTGCCCAGCCTACTAAATAGCACGGGAAGACTGCTCCCCCGTGAGCAATATGCAAACAGGATGTCCACCTTTGTGGAAAATCAAATTACTGCATCTGGCAGTACTTCTGAGGAGGCAGGGCCTCCAACAGGGCAGAGTCTTCTGCAGAAACTTGAGAATATATTTTTTATTGAAAATGAAATCCACCACCTTTTTGAGGTTCCTCCAAATTTTTACAGATATACTGAAGCAGATGAGACCTTGGTGAAGATCCGAAGACACCAAATGCCCAAGGAGGATTGGTGGCAGGCAATGCTTCAAATTTTGCCACAATAGCCTCAGTTGCTCCATCCCAGTCGGCTACAGCTCAGCAAAAGTCAAACAACAGAATAAAGGCAGCATTAAAGGCAGCTGAAAGGTGACTCAGCAAAAGACAGCGGCAGCAAGCAAAAGATAAGATATACGCACTTTTTGGACAGCGTATCCTCAACCGACTCCAACAAGCCACAAAGTCAACATCTTCCGACCATTTTGGACAGCTCAGCTACAACGCTCCAGGAGTTGGCATGACATTAATGAAGCATTTACTCTTCAGCTAGATATTTTCTTATGTAAATTATGTATATATACCTCCCCTAGCAATGTACGAGGGGTTGGTGATTTTCACTCTGAAGCAAATGTATTGTATACTTTCAGATTATCTAATGCAAAGGGCTGGACAAGCTCAGTGATCTCCTGAATGTTTGATGTCTTGCTGATGCCATGCGTGCTGTTGCAGAATTCTTGTGCTGTCTGATGGAATAATAAGTTTTTCTCAATCTCTGTTTTGTCTCCTTATGTTTATTAAATCATACGCATGTCTCACTAATCTAGCAGTAAAGAAAGGGAATAGTACAGGATATGTTTGCTTACACCTTGTGCTCAATCTTTACTGCTGTAAATGTTTTCTTCAGAATTAATCATGGACATGAATTCTTAATTGCTCATGTTTTCATTAATTCTATAAATCTGAATGTTATATAGAAATTCTTCACTGCTTCTAAATAATATTCTCACTGTTTCTCCATACCAGTTTGTTGGAAGATTCTTAATTGCCTTTCATAGCCTGGTTACATCACACTTAATCACAATTTCGAAACATTGTTTCTCAGACACTTATCTGGCTCTGCAGCATCACTACTGTATCAACACAGCATATCAAACAACTAAAGGACCACTGACTCCATGCCCAATGGCCTAGAACACTCTGGTGAGCACATATATATCTTGACTAAAGTCATCACCCAGCAGATTCCAAAAAACAAAAACTTGAGCATCATAGCTAGCCTAATATTTTATACAAACAAAGCTAAAGCATAAAGAGAGAGCCCTCTCTGGTCATAGGTAGGCTAGAACCTGTGACCCAAAGATTGGTTAGTGGTTACCTCGGCCGTATTCCCTTGGGAGTCAAAGGGAACAACCTGAGTGATAACCGATCAGATTGAAATTTCATAAGTTTAAGAAAGAGGACATCTTGTAGTTTTCTGTATATTATTTTCAGGTACTAAGGTTGAAATAGTAACACATAGAACTTCGTACTAGTTCGCTCTATTGAAACAATCTATAATTAGGTCATCGTGGGAGATTTGACATAACGCCTCCTTGCAGAATCCAATATTGATCAGACTTGTGGGGTTAGAAAGAGAATGTAGAGGAATATTATAGGCCGAAATTTCAGAACTTAAAGATGTAGAAATTTCCACTGTAGATCACCTGGTAATGCAATATACTAAAGCAAAATATTAGATCTACTTCTACAAACAAACTTGTAGAAGCTTAATCGATTATGAGCAAGATCAAATAGAACACATATAAATGAGAATGACAAATCAATCACACATGCACACAAAAGAATACTTTGGGGAAAGCCTCAGGTAAAAACCCCGATCTCTGTATTATCATACAAGTGGAAAATAGTCTGGATTACACAAAGCCTTAGCTCGGAAGTTATCCAACTCTCAGTACAATCCCTCAATATAGCTCACAGACTGAATAGACACAACATATGACTATCCTCAGCCCTCAAAGCCTCCTATTTCCTTGCGCAGTTTTTCCTGGGGTCCAATGCTGCCACCTGTGTGAAGTCTGGCCTCATACAACTCACTGAACTCAGAAATAACTGCGCAATCCTTAAGGAATGAATTCCTTCTGCATGCAAGAGATATTCATAATGGAATATTCCTGCAACTAATAGTACACTATCCCACCATCTGATCTCAACTGGGTCTCTGATAGAACTGACATGCATGAGTTATTTATGAGAAAATATTCAGTTATCTGAAGTGCAGTAGTTACATGCATGCATGCATTAACTAACTGAACTCACAATCAGTTCCTCCAACTGTTGGAACTAATCAAACTGGACTTAACTCAGTTAACTAAGCTAACTAATTACAACTCATCCTTATCTGTTTAACTAAGGGATAAATTCCTTAATCAAAGTAATAACTGTTGCATGTCCTCACATAGACTTCATGTTTTATTTTCCTCAACTAATTAACTCAAGATGAATTAATTAATTATTTTCAAATAGCTGCTAAGATCAAATTCGAATTTTAATTCTCAATTTTAGTTCATGGACTAACTAAAATTGGAATGTATCCTGAAATGCTATTTATAACAATGCCATTTTTAGCACTTCTATATTTAGCATTTCTTGTTGCTATTTTCAACACTCCCTCTCAACAAGAAAGGGATTATCAGTCACCTGAATCTTGTCTCTCTGGAACTCGAACTTGCATTTTGACAATGCCTTAGTCAAAATATATGCATCCTGCTCCTTGGTCAAAACATACAACAATAGCATGATCATCTTCACCACACAGTCACGAAGATGATGGTACTAGATATCTATGTGCTTGGACCTGTCATGAAACTCTAGATTCTCAAAGAGTTTGATACAACTCTGATTATCACAATATATCACTATTGGATCCATCCTCTGACCAAACAATCCCACTAGAATCTTCTGCATCCAAATGGCCTCACATGCTACCTGACTGGTAGCCATGTATTCAACCTCTGCTGAGCTAAGTGCAATTGACCTCTGTTTCCTGTTGTACCAGGAAACTGTAGCTGAACCAAGGTTGAATATTCCTCCAGAAGTGCTATTCCGGTCTAATGGACTCCTTGCCCAATCAACATCTGTGAAGCCCTGAAGCTTCACTCCCTCTGTCCATCTGTACCACAATCCATACTGAGATGTGTCTCTGAGGTATCTCATCACATGCTTCGCTTCCTTCCAAAACAACTTGGTAGGCTCAACCATAGGTTGACTCAGCTGGTTCACTACAAAGCACAAATCTAGTCGTGTGTTCACTACATACATCAGTGAACCCAAAAGCTACCGATAAATAGTAGCAGCTACTACCTCACCTGAAGTCGCATCCTGCTTCCTCCAGTTACCAGCGAGAGCAGTCTGCATGGGTTTGCACTTCTCCATGTGGAATCGCCTGAGGATCTCATTGGCATACTTGCCTTGAGACACAAACACTTCCCCATCCTTCTGCCACACTTCCATTCCTAGAAAGTAGTGCATAAGACCCATGTATTTCATCTCGAACTCTCTTGCAAGGTCCTCCTTACAAGACTTGATCAACTGATCATCACCTGTCAAAATCATATCATCAACATAAAATACAATGATCAATGGCTTACTTCTACCATGATGTGGTAAAGGTTCGCATTTGCTTCACTCTTCATGAAGCCCAAACCGGTGAAATAATTGTCAATCCTGGTGTACCAAGAACGAGGTGCTTGCTTCAACCCATACAATGCTCGCTTGAGTCGGCACACATGCAACTCATGATCAAAGGTCTCAAATCCTTCCGGCTTCTCAATGTACACCTCTTCCTCAATCTTCCCATTGAGGAACGCAGTCTTCACATCTATCTGATGGATCTTCCAACCCATCTGAGTTGATAGTGCCAACATCGATATGATAGATGAGTACCTTGCTACAGGAGAAAAAGTCTCATCGTAGTCGATCCCCTCAACCTGTGAGAAACTACGGGCAACAAACCTTGCCTTATGTTTCTCAACACTACCATTAGCTGCCTACTTTACCTTGTAAAGCCATCAGGAACTCACCACTGACTTGTCCGCTGGTCTTGGGACAACATCCCAAACACTGTTCCGAATGATAGAGTCATACTCCTCTACCATAGCATCAACCCAGACTGGTTGTTGCACTGCTTCCTCAAAAGAAGAAGGTTTGGTCGCTACACACTCCCCAACCAGGGCCATGTAACTAGTGTATCGCTCGGGTGATCTCCTCTATCTACACTGAGAGGATGGCTGCCCCACATTCTCTCGCGCATCTAGCATCAACCTATCAGCTTCCCTTGAGCGTTTCCGCCCATCTCTAGAAGACTCTGCATGAGTGGATGTCTCCACTCCTGGATCCTTTGCATGCGGCTACTCCGCATCAGTCTGAGGCTCCTCCTCCTTTGGAACCAAAAGTTCCTCCTCTGCATGCAACTTGAGCTCCCTCTCAAGTGATACTTGAATGGCTTTCTACTCATTGAAATTCAGAACTATGCATACCACTGTACTCTGACTGGTAGGTAGGAACACCTGATAGTTGTGGGGTGTATCTGTGTACCCCACAAGTATTCCGAACTCAGCTGTTGGATCTAGCTTCTTCCATTCATCTTTGGTCACATGGCAATAAACCGATGATCCAAAGATCCTAAAGTGACTTGCATCTGATCACTTCCTGGAAAAGGCCTCCATAGGTGTCTTCATCCCCAGTATATGGTGCAGACTCCTATTCTGCAAGTATACTACTGTATTGCATGCCTCAGCTCACAAATGAAGCGGTAGGCTTTGGTCATGCAACATCACTCAAGCTGCTCCCACAATAGATCTGTTCTTCCTTTCGGCCACCCCATTCTACTGTGGGTTATGGGGTGCCGTCAACTCCCGTTTAATTCCTTCTACAGCGCAGAAGTCCTTAAACTATTGGGAGACATACTCTCCACCATTGTCTCTTTGCAAGGCTCTTATTTTCTTCCATATTCTTTCTCTGCCAAGGCTTTGAACTCACAAAACCTCAAGAAGGTCTGATCCTTCTTTTGCATAAAGTAGATCCAACATCTACGAGAAAAATCATCAATAAAAATAACATAGTACCTTTGTTTAGCAATGGAGGCTGTAGAGAATGGTCCACATACATCTATGTGAACTCACTCTAGGATTTCCCCAGCTCTACTATCTTGATCTTGAAAGGAAGCTTTTGCATACTTACCCAAGGTGCAACCTTTGCATGTATCCACTTGCTCCAGTTTTCCCTTAGGTATTCCGGTAGAAATCTGTTGCATGATCTTCAAGGCCCCATGGTGCAAGTGGCCCAATCTTCTATGAAATAGATCACCAACATCTTGGCTCTACACCACCTGTGCTTTGGAACTCAATGCAGCACAGTCGTCTACCTCTAGCTTGTAGATATTCTCTACTCGAATCCCAATTCTCTTGGTCTGTCTAGTGCCGATATGCCTTAGGAATACCTTTCCTTTACTAAAGACTACATCATAGCCTTTATCTTCTAGCATAGCAACGGACACAAGATTCTTCTTCAAACCCAGTACATACTTTACATTAGTTAGGGTGAGAGGAGCTCCATGCTCCCTCTGAAAAACAACCGTACCTTCACCTAAAACACAGTACTTTCCATCATCGCCCATCTTGATGCGCATCTGGAGATCCTTCTCCTCCAGGGTACTGAATAGATTCTTGTCACCTGACATGTGGAATGAAGCTCCACTTTCCAGGTACCAAACACATCCCACCATGGATAAAACCATGCATGCGATGAGAGAGAAATCCAACTCAAACTGTGAGGCTAGTGCCTCACCATCTAATCCCTTCGAGGATCCCTTCTTGGATTTCTTCTGTGGACAATTCGTAGCATAATGGCCCACCTCATGACAATAAAAGCATCGCACTTTCGATGTGTCAAACTTCTTCCCACCATGGGAAGAACTCGATTTGGGATAGGATGCCTTCCCTTTCCCTTTCCTAGCTTTAATCGCTAAAGCTATATTTTCTCCATCATCTTTCTTTGATGAAGATCCATATCTGGTGCTTCTTCTTATCTCCTCTTGCATCAGATCTGACCAAAGTCGTTCCCAATTTGGCAGTGTCTCTCTTCCATTTACCAAGTCTTAGTAGCTATGCCAGCTCTTAGGAAGACAGAGGAGAGCAAGACTCACCAGGTCATCGTTGGCAGTCATGATCACTACACTTCCAAGCTCATACTTGTAGGTGGTGAGCTTGGTCAGGCATGTTGAGATCGTGTCGCCCTTTTCACACTTGATTTTCCGAATCTTATCTTTCAGCGGCAGCTTCCTCTGATCATTGTTTTTCTAATATAGATCCTTCAATGTTTTCCACATTGAATACAGTGTCTCCTTCCCATGGAGGCTTGAGACATTGTGGTCTTGAACTCCCTCCAAGAGGATTCTCCTCGCTCTAGCCACAAATTTCTTCCATTCCACCAATTCTTGGGCATTAGCTGCTGTGGGCTTGGGGACTTCTTGATCAATGAATTCCTTCAAACCGTTTTCCTCTAATATCGCTTCATTGTGATCCTTCCAGGCTATATAACTCGAGCTGCCATCGAGGGCATACTCGAGTTTCAAACCGCTGAATGCCATTGGTGAAATTGAGATGTGATAAGAACTCGATTTCTATAATTAGGAACTTGAAACTTCGAACTTCTCCCTTATTGTATATTGTTCTTTGATTTGATCATCTACGCTCTGATACCATGTAGAAATTTCCACTGTGGATCACCTGATAATGCAATATACTAAAGCAAAATACTAGATCTACTTCTACAAACAAAATTGTGGAAGCTTAATCGATTATGAGCAAGATAAAATAGAACACATATAACTGAGAATGAGAAATCAATCACACATGAGCACAGAAGAATACTCTGGGGAAAGCCTCAGCTAAAAACCCCGATCTATGTATTATCATACAAGTGAAAAATAGTCTAGATTACACAAAGCCTTAGCTCGGAAGCTATCCAGCTCTCAGTACAATCCCTCAATACAGCTCATAGACTAAATAGACACAACATATGACTATCCTCAGCCTTTCAAGACTCCTATTTCCTTGCACAGTTTTTCCCGGGGTCCAATGCTGCCACCTGTGTGAAGTTTGGCCTCATACAACTCACTGAACTCATAAATAACTGTGCAATCCTTAAGGAATGAATTCCTTCTGCATGCAAGAGATATTCACAATGGAATATTCCTGCAACTAATAATACACTGTCCCACCATCTGTTCTCAACTGGGTCTCTGAAAAAACTCACATGCATGAGTTATTTATGAGAGAATATTCAGTTATCTGAAGTGCAGTAGTTACATGCATGCATGCATTAACTAACTGAACTCACAATCAGTTCCTCCAACTGTTGGAACTAATCTAACTGGACTTAACTCAGTTAACTGAGCTAACTAATTACAACTCATCCTTATCTGTTTAAGGGATAAATTCCTTAATCAAAGGAATGATTGTTGCATGTCCTCACATAGACTTCATGTTTGATTTTCCTCAACTAATTAACTCTAGATGAATTAATTAATTATTTTTCAAACAGCTGCTAAGATCAAATTCGAATTTTAATTCTCAATTTTAGTTCAAGGACTAGCTAAAATTGGAATGTATCGCGAAATGCTATTTTTAGCACTTCTATATTTAGCTTTTCTTCTTTCTATTTTCAACAAAAGATCCAAAATTACAGAGTTACAGTCGTTTCAAGATCAAGCTCCTAAAATCAAGAAAAAGTGAGATGAGGAAGTTTAATGGCAAGGATCTGGTAAATTGGATACTACAGATGGAGAAATATTTTTATTTACATGGTGTACCACTGTTACAAAAGGTATGTATTGCATCTAATTATTTAGAACCGAATCAACTTTTATGGTATAAAGGGCTTTTTTCTCGTAAACCACTTGTCACGTGGTCAATTTTCACAGAGGAAATGATAGCACATTATGAGGATACAAAGAAAAGCACCTTCTTTAGCCAATTTATAAATCTCAAACAAAAGTGTTCAATGCTAGAGCACATTGAGGACTTTAAAAAATTGAATATAAGGGAAAATGATATTCTAGAGAGGCAGAGGATTGATGTCTCCATAGGGACTTTAAAGATAACATTCAACATGAAGTTCGTCTTTGGGAACCTCATTCATTGGAGAGGGGATTTAGGTTGGCAAGAAAAGTGGAAAGAAAAATTATGGAAACAAGGAAGTCTACCCCTCACAACTATAAAGATGGAAGTGTTGTTTCTCCTAGCCTTCCATAACCTACAAGGTTGACACCAAAACAATTGGAAGAAAAAAAAGCAAATGAGCTTTGTTACAATTGTGATAACAAATACATTAAAGGTCATAAGTGTGCTGAGAAGAAATTGTTTTACATAGATTATGAAGAGGAGGAAGAAAAGGATCAAGAAACATCAAAAGAAGAGGATATACACCAGGAACCCACCCCAGAGAAAGAAGAAATAAATCTAAGCATATCTTTTAAAGCATTGGAAACAATTACCACTCCTCAAACTCTCAAGATTGAAGCACATATCAAGAAGAAAAAGGTTCAAGAAGTGAAAGATCGCATCGAGAAAGAAGAAATGAATCTGACCATATCTTGTAATGCATTGGCCGGAATTACCACTCCTCAAACTATCAAGATAGAAGGACATATCAAGACGAAAAATGTTCAAGAAGTGAAAGATCACATCGAGCATCAAGATATGAATCCGACCATATCTTGTAATGCATTGGAAGAAATTACCACCCCTCAAACTCTCAAGATAGAAGGACATATCAAGAATAAAAAGATTCAAGCAGTGAAAGATCACATCGAGTATCAACAACAAGTTCTCCAAATTTTAAAGGATAACACCACTTTGGTGCAGAATTGAATGAAATAATAGGAATATCAACATCACAGTGAAATAAGTTTTGATGTAGGTGATTGGGTATTTTTATGGCTACATCTCAAGTAAGCTATTTATGAGAAGGAAATGTTGGCAATACTATATGCACTTAAGAAATGGCGACCTTACCTAATGGGAAGACAATTCAACGTAAAAATGGATCATGATAGTCTTAAATACTTTTTATAACAAAGATTATATTTAGAAGAATAGAAAAAATGGGTCAAAAATATGTTGGGTTATGACTTTGATATCATCTACAAAAAAGGGAAGCAAAATGTTGTTGTAGATGCACTTTCAATAAAGGATGAGGATGTGGAAGCATTGTTTTGTGATATTCCTATTATGCAACCAGATTGGATAAATGAAGCAAGGGATGAATGGAAGAAGGATGAAGAAGTGTCGCCACTCATTCAAAAGTTGCAGAAGATCCCAGTTCAAACAATATTGATAGAACTTGATGAGGAAGGAAAAATCATATTGGAACCTGGAGCATTCACAGAAATAAGAAACCAACAGCTACAAAATCGATCAATTTCAGAGTATCTCATCAAGTGGAAGAATTTACTCGTTGAATATTCCACATGGGAGGACAAGAATTTTATACGGAAGCATCAAGAACTACTCAAGCATTGAGGACAACACTTTTTGAAGGAGAGGGACATGTTAGGTCCCTCTACTACTAGTGTAACCTCTTATTGTTATTAGTACAACCCCGTTATTATATTGTTGTGCCCATGTAGTCCCCATATTGTTATTATTTTCCCCCATAGAAGCCCACTATTGTTATTATTGTGCCCTTACATTATTATTGTTATGTCGACTCTAATTATATAATGGCCCCTTAGACTCCTATATATATAAAGGAGGTCTTGTCATTTGAATCATCCAATAATTGTTCATTTATGTAATGTAAAGGAGGTTGCCTCCTAGAAGAGGCTTATTTCTAAGGCGTTCATATATCTTTTTGTGAGCTCGTTTCATGACACTTTAATTCAATTAAATCTCCACAAAAATATGGATCTATATGCTATCATTTATTAAGTTTATGCTCTGCAACTTGATTCTCAATGATTTAGATATGTGATTATTTTCTTTACAGCTCACTATTCTTTATTTTATTCTTTGATTCAATTAAATCTCCTTGATAATCTTCTTTCTTAGATGATCTTCCGTTAAATTTATTTTCTGCAACCTAAATCTCACACTTTAGATCTAGAATTTTTGATCTCATACCCACTTCATGACTTGGCCACTACTTCATTTTCTTCTATCCACTATGATTTCTAACCTTTTTTTCATATGCTCTAATCTTTTATTTCTACACCTTTGTATGTTGTTCTAGATTTGTCTCTGTTCACCCTCTCCAATATAGTTGTGTTATTTTCTTCTTGCGTACATTAAATTGTAGAGATCCTACTCCTCTATTGGAGTTCTTGCATTTTTTAATCGCCATCCTCCTTAATTACATCCATATTTATTCCTTTTATGATTGCATTATTCTCTTTTTAATTGCAAGAACTGATTTTTTTGGTTTGTTAATAATCTTAGCCTTTACAACTATCATATCCTAGGTCCTTGGAACTCCTCTTTAACTTTTCTTCATCATTAAGTGCTTAACCTATTGCTTTCAATGATTTTAGTCTAAAATCAAGGACTTAACTCCTTTGAATTCCACTTGGCATGAGTATCATCCACCATCTCATTATCCATCACTTACTTCCACATGTCAAGCCATCTCACCACCACATCATCACCATGTGTCTTCACTTGAGGCTATTATATCATCATTTTAACCACATAACTACTTCCAAGTGCCATATGTCCTACCTTGTTAACATCGAAAATTAATATCAAACAAATTTGATTCATTAAGGGCCACTCATGTAGAAAGATTGATGTCGCCTACACTGTTAGACCAAAAGGTTTGTAGTTTTCAGATCATATTGTATGTTGGTATTCACTTTAACCTCCACAATTGTTGTCATATGATATCTAATTTGGACCACTGATATGAATTTTTATCCACTGTTGGATCAGATTGTGTGTTGTACGATGCATTAACTTTTGTGTGTGTTGTCATCAAATATCAAATCTAGGCAATTGAATCAAACCAATATCTACTGTTGGATCTTATCATGTTTTAGGATGCACATTATTCGATGTGCATGTTGGCATCTCATATTATTTTAGGCCATAAGATCAAATCAATTCCTCCCTTTGGATCCATCATACAACCACCCATATTGTGACTTCAATGCATATTGAACTCCTAATGAAAATTGAGGTCGTCAATCTTGCTTATGGATTTGGACCTTGGCCTTTGATTTGTCTGTGACATTTACTTGACCACTTGATTTTTTAGCACACTATACTCATCCTATAGCTACTTGAACCATATTACCTACACTAATATTATTCACAGTACTTTTTAAGATTGGGTAATATTATGAGAAACCCACAGTCCACACATACTCCACATTATTAAATATGATCAGTTTAAGCATTCCACATGTAAACTTACTCTTCAAATTCAATTTTCAGTTTAGTTTATGGGAGTTAAATCAAGTGTCATATATCATTGGATAGGCCTCTAAGTGGACTGTTTAACTAAACATGTAGCTTCCTCATTTCTGCTAAGAAATAGAAACATAAATTCCCTCAAAGATATTACCTACATCCTTGATCTCAACTATGCAACAACACACATTAATATAACCATGATAATATACTAACCAATCTCCCCCTGAACTTGATACAACCAACTACAACTACCAACATGCTCAACAATCTCAATTCAATAAGCTCCCCCTAAAATTGACATTGCTTGTCATCAATGAATTAATTTTACATCATTGGCAACCACTGCTCAAGAATCTCCCCCTTTGCCATTGATGGCCACATCACACCAAACATTTATGACAACTCCACCACTGAGTAGTATATTGTTGTTTTCTCACTCACTCCCCTTGTGTTGTCAATGATATAACATGCTTCAGTATTCAAGTTTCTATGCTTGGAGTTATCTATTAATGAGGGAAGATCCATAGTTGTGATGTTTATTGTTAACATTTCAAATCCGTCAATGGTTGGTGGCTCTAAAGCGTCAATAGTAAATCTCACATCTGTGAAACTTACTTCATTAATAAAGAACACACTTCATTTTCAAAATCTACAATATTTTCACAATCTCCCCCCTTTGACATCAATGGAAAAGAATTGATGTGCTCCCCTTGTGACAAATATTTCCTTTAACTAATTGTTGAGAATTTTGTGATTGAGCTAAGAATTTTGTGGACCTATCTACAAGCTACTTCTATCAAGACTGTGACTAGTGAAATTTTACAGGCACCATTTTCATTTTTGTTGTGTTGTTTGGTGAATTTCTCCCCCTAAAATTTTTCATCTCCTATGGACTTGAAATCTCCCCCTAAATTTGACATTTTTCTAGGTCTTCAACCATTACAACCATCCTTGTACTTGATAGGACAACTACCCTCTTATTTTCCAAGGAAAAATAATGAAGATAAAAGTGAGATATCACTTCCAACTTCTACCTTAAATACTCAAAAGGTCCTTTGGGAAGGGGCTAGGTCAAGATATTAACAACTTGTTCTTTTGTTGGAATATATTCCAATTTCACTATCTACTCAACCACCTATTCTTTAAGAAAATTTTACTTGATAGGGACATGCTTGGTCTTTGAATGAAGAATTTGATTCATTGATATACATATAGAACTTGTATTATCACAAATAATAGGAATAAGAGTATCATACATTACCTTCAAGTCCTGCAATGTTATTTCATTCATAGAATCTAATTGTAACTAGTTGCAATTATTATGTACTTGGCTTTAGCAGTAGAAAGAGAATTAGATGTTTGTTTTTTGTTGAATTAAGCCATTAAACTATTGGCAAGAAAGAAAGCACCAACGCTTGTTCTTTTCTTGTCATCTATACTTCCAGCCCAATCAACATCTATATATGCAGTTAATGGAATATTTTAACCTTTGGATACCAAAGACCATAGTCCATGGTAGCTCTTCGATATCTAAAAATTATTTTGGCTACTAAGATATGACTTTGTTTGGGTAAAGATTGATACCTTGCATCCACACCGACAACTTGCGTAATGCATGGTTGAGAGGATATTAGATACAAAAGGCTACCAATTATTGATCTATACATGGTTTGATATACCTCTAGTGCATCATCATCCTTGTTAAGCTTACCTATAGTGACCATAGGGGTGTTAACAAGAGAGAATTCTTCCATTCCAAATTTCTTAAAAATTTCCTTTGGTTACTTTCTCTGGGAGATAAATTTACCTTTTTGTAATAGAGTAATATGTAGTCCAAGATAAAATGGGAGTTCTCCAAGCATAGACATCTCAAATTCATTTTGCATGTCTGCTGCAAATTTTTGGCTGAGTGGATCTACATCACTACCAAAAATGATATCATCAACATAAACAACAATAATTAAAATACTATCATTCTTAGATTTAATTTACAGGTTACTGTCTACTACTCTTTTGATTCCTTGTTGTTGGAGGTATTTATCTAATCAAGAATTCCATGCCCTAGGTCATTTTTTAAGCCCATACAATGAATTTTTCAATTTACATACTTCCTTAGTATTTTCTAACAACTAAAATCCTTCAAGTTGTTCTGTATAAAACTCTTCTTCAAATTATCCATTCAAGAAAGTTTATTTTACATCAATTTGATATAATTTGAAATTTTTGTGACTTGAAAATGTTAGCAACGTTCGTATTGCCTCTAATCATGTTACAAGGATCAAATTTCCTTCAAAATATATTCCCTTAGCATGAGCATAGCCTTTGCATACCAATATGGCCTTGTTTCTTACAACTTGTTAGTTCTCATTCAATTTGTTCGTAAAACCCCATTTTGTACCAATGATGTTTTTGTATAGCAACCTTGGAACCAATTCTCAAGTCTAATTTTTCTCAATCTGATCCACCTCTTCATTCATGGATTTTACCCAATATTCATCATAGATTTCCTAAGAGAAGTCTTTTGGCTCAATCACCGAGAGCATAGGAATATGTGCTTGGCTGGAGGAATTCAATAACATTCTCTAAGTTTTAACACTATCTTGTTTATCCCCAACAATATTGTTTGTAGGATGATGATTTTGTACATACCTTGAAGGAGTTTTTGAGTGAGAATATTCTGCCTTATCTTCTTCTTCTCCTCCTCTTGAATTTAAATATTGATATGCTTCATCTTCACTTCTTGTTTAATTAGGTGGACTAATAAGTCTTAGTTGTTGACTTTTGACAAGTAAATCCTCGTATAGAAATCTTCGGCAAAATCACATAACCAATATTTCGTCGACGCGTTTCGAACCAACCAGTGTGGTTCATCGTCAGGACAAGATGAAGAACTGATCTGGCGTAGCGAGAATAAATAGAGTGTGCAGAGATTCCAACAGCTAAATCCTAACGGCTAATTTTGACCCGGTCAAACCCCTAAATTGGTTAGTTAAAATTTTTATCGAAGAAAGTAAAATAAGGTAATTTAAGGAAATTCAATTGTTAATTTTAGGAAAAGAATTGATATTTTAATAATAATGGTCATATTATATAATAAATAATCTATCCCTTATTATTCCAATATAACCTACAAGAAAAGAAAACCCATTATTAAAAATAGAATTTATTTATCCTAGGTAATTTATTGATAATTATCTAATGGTAAAATAGATCGTGTTTTTTTAGAATCAGTCATAAATAATGTTTAAAAGCCTTGGTCAATATGATTATTACATCATCTATATCTACCAATAGTTAATATATCTAGAAATTAGTTACAATAGGTAAATCCCTAATCTAGGGTTAATGATATTAAAATAATAATAATCCTAATATTAATACTAATATTAATAATACTAATATTAATATTATCCTAAATATTAAGAAAATTAATATTATAATAATAATGGTCATACTATATAATAATTAAGCTATAATCTATTATTACTCCAATATAACTTATAAGTAAGACAACCCATTATTAATATTATTCGAATTTTATTTTTACCCTAGATAAATTATTCATAATTATCTAAGGTAAGATATATCATGCTTTTTAGAACAAAACATATATAGTGATTAAATTAATTAGTCATTAAAATGATAAGTTATATTAATATAACTTATCATTTTAATGACTAATTAATTTAATCACTATATATGTTTTGTTCTAAAAAGCATGATATATCTTACCTTAGATAATTATGAATAATTTATCTAGGGTAAAAATAAAATTCGAATAATATTAATAATGGGTTGTCTTACTTATAAGTTATATTGGAGTAATAATAGATTATAGCTTAATTATTATATAGTATGACCATTATTATTATAATATTAATTTTCTTAATATTTAGGATAATATTAATATTAGTATTATTAATATTAGTATTAATATTAGGATTATTATTATTTTAATATCATTAACCCTAGATTAGGGATTTACCTATTGTAACTAATTTCTAGATATATTAACTATTGGTAGATATAGATGATGTAATAATCATATTGACCAAGGCTTTTAAACATTATTTATGACTGATTCTAAAAAAACACGATCTATTTTACCATTAGATAATTATCAATAAATTACCTAGGATAAATAAATTCTATTTTTAATAATGGGTTTTCTTTTCTTGTAGGTTATATTGGAATAATAAGGGATAGATTATTTATTATATAATATGACCATTATTATTAAAATATCAATTCTTTTCCTAAAATTAACAATTGAATTTCCTTAAATTACCTTATTTTACTTTCTTCGATAAAAATTTTAACTAACCAATTTAGGGGTTTGACCGGGTCAAAATTAGCCGTTAGGATTTAGCTGTTGGAATCTCTGCACACTCTATTTATTCTCGCTACGCCAGATCAGTTCTTCATCTTGTCCTGACGATGAACCACACTGGTTGGTTCGAAACGCGTCGACGAAATATTGGTTATGTGATTTTGCCGAAGATTTCTATACAATGTTATGGATCACAGAAGTCTAAATTCCTAAGTAAATCCTCATCGAACTTAACATCAATGCAGTCAACTTACAAAGCCTTTTATTCTATCATCTGCATCCCTTGGTTTTGGTGGATATCCCAAAAATATTGCTTCATCAACCCTAACATCAAAATTTACTAGATTATCATCGCTATTTTTGGTGTAGCACTTGCTGCCAAAAACCCTAAAGTGCTTTATTATGGATGGTTTTCTATTCCACAACTCATATGGAATCTTATCACTATTTTGTATAAGATGAGCTTTATTTAAAACATGTATTTTTATTTTCATGGATTCATCGCAAAAGGTTTTTGGAATACTTCTTTCATCCACCATTGCCATGCCAATTATTGTCATGAGCTATTTGTCTTTCAACGACACCATTTTGTTGTGGGGTGTTAGCAATGGTGATTTGTCTCCTTATGCCATAGAATTTGTTACTTACTTGAAGTGAACTCTCTACCTTGATCTAACTTCGCACACTTTATTCTACAGTTAGTTTGATTCTCATCCATGGCTTTAAAAATTATAAACTTTTCAGGTGCTTCATATTTCTCCTTTAGAAAGGAAGCCCATGTAATGCTAGTATAATCATCAATTATCAACATTAAGTATATCTCACCACTTGGAGTCTCGGTCCTAGCACGCTAAGTCCATAAGAATAAGTTGAAGTGGCAAGGTAGATGAATTCTCTTTAGTCTTGAAAGGAACTCATATTTTCTTGTAGATTTGACATGATTTGAAAATAGTGTTGGATGGATTTCTAATCCTTTGTAAATCCCTCACAACTCCCTTATTGCTAAGTTTTACAATGTGATTAAAATTCAAGTGACCAAGTCTCTTGTTCCATAACCAACTCTCATCAAGCTTTAAAAGATAGAAATTTCTCTTTACTTCTTTGAGTATAAACGCATTGTTTGAGGTCCTCACACCTTTTTCTATTAGTTAGCCTATGTTTTCCAAATTTATCTCACAACTTTTGGATTGAAAGGTAACATCATACTCTTGGTTGCAAATTTGACTCACACTTAAAATATTATACTTGGTTCCTTCTACAAAGAGAACATTATGGGATTTACCCCTTCCATTGGCAAAACTTATTACTCCTTTTACCTTAATACATGGATGGTGAAGCTTGCATCAAGGGTTTCGGCTATCCCTACACTTGAAGGGAGAATAACCCTTCAACCATTGACACAATGCCTTTTGCACAGGTTCAAGGGTTTATATCCCGATGAAGGAACATCCATGTATGTCCACACACCCTACTATGTAGGAAATTTCTTATGTAATTATTTCATGTTAATAAAAGGATCTTTATGCCCAATATTGCAAGTTTCATTCCAAGTTCTTATGGCTCCTACTACGTCCAATAGCATGGCATGATGTTTTTATCCTATTTATTTAACTACTATAATCATTCCAAATGAATCATGGTGCATAGACTAAGGTTCAACACAGGGATACAACTCAAGCTAACTAATGTATATGGCACATTACTTTATGTTGCATATTAGTTGTCATGAACCACATTAACAAAAAATTTAACACAAAACCTCATTCTGATATACATAAGTATATATATATTCGCCCAGTTTTTAGAAACATTTTCCACTTCAGAGATTCCACATGCACACATGTTGATATGTAATTTTTGTCGCTGTAAGTGCCATCTTTATATAGTGGTGCATCTACATGTACATCATATTAATATCACAAATACAGTCCCAAGTCCAAAACTATTGTAACCATAAATGCATCATGATTCACTAAAATGCAGATATAAATGGATACTTATCTTTAAATTTGCGAGGAAACTGAGTTTTGTATAAGGACTATCCACCCAACCATGGACAACTACAGGCACACTTACTTGCATCTGTCACCCCCAAGCCAGATCCAGAGTCTGAGGGGGGTGTTTTCTTTAGGGAATCAATCACCAGCTACCAACTGAAGACGAGGAATCCTAGAGGACCTCTTCCTTAATCCCACCAATTGAATGCTACCATTTTCTTTAGCATAAGGAGTTTATAGGTTCTCTACCTCACCCCAAGTGTGCACACAGTGATTCACTCCCTTCCAGGAGGTCTAGAATCCACTATAACAACAAGTAAATAACCAAAGGTATTCAATCAAGTCTTCCTTTGATGTTACTTCAAGATTAACATCTTCCCAAGTCGCCTAAGGCTCTAGAGCTGGCTATATCAAGCCACAACCTTCAGGGGACCCAAGCTATTATAGGGATATAGAGATTACATCCTAACCCACAGCCTCTAGGGACCTAATCTATTACAGGTTTCCAACGACTTTGTCTAAACCACAACCTCAAGGGACCTAAGCTATTACATGGCTTTAGGGATCCTATCTCAACCCACAACCTCCAGGGAAACACAAACTATTACATGGAACTAAACACCAATATCTCAATCCACAACCTTCCATGGGACCTGGGGATCGATCCCCTTCTCTTCCCTTCTCTTCCTATTTGTCTGTTGATCGAACCAATGTCCTCCTTCTATTGTCTTCACTTATTGTTAAATGTTATGCATTGGATGCTCCAAAGGGGTGCCTTCTCCAACTTCTATCCTCCTTTGAATGGTATATACTACCTCTTTTTCCTTATTCTACAGGGGTTCTTCACCTTGTGTCCTTCTTTCCTTCTTGTTCTCGTCCTCCATAAAAAAATTGTCCTCTTTTTCTTGTTAAGGTTCTTCAATGTATGGGCCTGCGTCCTTTCTTTTGCAACTTATTTAATTTAATAGAAAACCCATTAAAATCATGCACCCACCAACCTTTAATGGTTGTCCAAGAAATTCAGGTTTTTATCCCTACAGAATAAAACCTCAATCATCCAAAGTAGGAAATCCTCCTCCCCAACTCTAGAATTTGTGTCCCTTTGACTCAGTCCCCTTTTTAAATTTCACATATTTGTAAATATGTTATACAATGAATTTTATGAGAGAACCATGGGTGGGGTTGTCACAAACACACACTATAATGTAGGTCATTTTCTCTGCAGATCACATTATAGTGCACTACTTTTTCCTAGGCAACCACGTTACTTGGTCTGAACATCTAGGGATTTTTTGTAAAACCTTTGAATTTCCCAATGAATTCGTGTGCATGAGGTCGATCCAACATTAAACTGATATGGTCAACAAATCCATGAATTTTCCTATGGTCATTATAAGGAAGAAAAGCTATAAAATGAGAAGGAGATTGATTAGTTGAGTGTGCATTTTCATGAGATGTATTGGTTCTGGCACCAATATTCCCCACACAATTTTTTTTTTCATTTTTTGTCTTGTTCTCGAATAGGAGTAAAGAAGTGTGAATGACCAATTTCATTGGATCAACTACCTATGTGTTTATTCTTTGTAGTTGAGATGTTATGTTATGTTCTAAATTATTATAGTGCTATTTCCATAATGTCTAACTATTATAGGGCCAATATCTAACTATGTTTTGAGCAATTTGAAGAAAATATTTCAGAGATATAATGTTTTGATTCTTGTGTGCACGTATTCAAAGAATCAATTCGCATGGGTTTATGGTAGTAGATTTGATGGTTAGTAGTTGATTGGAGCTCAACCAAAGGATCTATGGGGTAAGAATAAAAGAGTATACACAATTTGATAAATGCACTCATTGGTGACTTATTGGTGAGATGACACTCAAAGATTATATCTAGGACATGCCCATTGGAAATGCTGAGATGGGGGTGAATCAATATTTCACTTTAATTAGTTAATTTTAACTTCACAAAGAATTAATTATCATTAGCATTAGATCAAAACATAAATTAACAATACCACTCAACAATGCACATCATCCAAGACAATACATAAGATATTTTTAGGTGGAAACCATTTCGAGAGAAAAAACATTGAGTGCTTCTTAATATGGGTATTTTAAATATTACTTCAATAAGAAGCTCCAACTTGCAAGATTCTCCAGCTACAACTGGAAGGAGGATTCAACCCCCTAATTTATCCAAGCCAACTGAAAGGACACTCCAACTCTCTGGTTTACTAGCTCCAACTAAAAGGATACTCTAAAATCCTAGTTTACCAGTTGTTTGGTAGACAAATATTATCCCGGGGATAGGACATATCTCCTGAGACTTGGAGACCAAGGTTAGAAACAAACATGTAAACTTTCCCTACTTTATCATTGAATCAAAGTTGTAAGTGGGATGCAAAGATCATACCTTATTCCGAAATTCCTGATGATGATCCTCGTTGATATCCTTTGTAGCTTTTGAACCTCCTCTCTTGATGCTCCAAGAAGACACCTAAAAATACGTAAACCAACAAGTAATCAAAGCATATACACATCAATGATTCAACCATAAACTATGTAAGTGATCAAGAAATCCTACAATAAACATCATGACAAATGTATATGGGAAAGAAACAAGTATTTGTACTCATAATGAAGAAAAACATAATTACAATCATGCCTTGATGTTGGAAACCTCCTTGCAATGATCCTCAATCCACATTCTTGCAATAAAAATAGCTCCAATGGAAACTTGGACAACATGTAGGTATAGTTCAAAAGTATAAAATAGTAATGAATCTCTTTGAATGCATTGCACTTACATGAAGGAGTGGAAGTTGAGAGATGAAGGGAGGAGAGAGATTCACAATGAGTGGGATGGATCTACTATAGGAGGAAGGAGGTCCGGGATAAAGGGATCTTGAGCTCAACCTTGACCACTTCAGATTAGATACCAACTATGAGGCTTGTAAAAGAGTAATCTTCGTTTGATTTTTATTTTTTGCCTCTGTAAAAAGATCATCGCAAAGTTAACACAGGTAGAATGTGATGACATCACTCTTTGTTTACTATACAACATGCCTCATCGCAGGTTGTAAACTAAATACATGTGATGTGCTTTAGAATTACGGTTTTTTAGGTATTTAATCTAGGATTCTTATACACCATGGAGAGATATTTTTCCATCTTTCAATGGTATTTACAAAAATAGTTCATTGAATAACGAAAGGTACATATTTGGAATCATTTGTGTGGAAAATTTATGTGTAACACATTTCCCCCTAAAGTATAAAGTAAAAAGTGGTATGATAACTGAGGTGCTTTATCATGCAAAGACAGGGATCAAGGAATCGCCGGTTGGAGACTTGAAAATCAACAATCATGTAATTATAATAAAAAAACTATCATATGATCATCATTGAGGTAGGAATTCTCATACTCAGAGTACAAGTATCTCAAAGAGCAAGTATGGAAGTGTACAAAGATCCATGTAAATTATAGGATCAGTATGGATGCAACCATTAGATATACACCATGGATCAATTTTACAATCATGAATACTTAAAAATTCACACAACCTGTATATATCAGACAAGATCCAGGGTCTTCATCACTATCCATCTATTGTAAAAATTTGACCATGGAAGTCAAACATTGTAGAACAATCTAATTATCGATCAATAATGAGGACCATTAACAGAATAATGTCAATGGTTCTCAAGGCACTCTAGTAAAATCTACGAGGTGTGAATAATTTTTTTGAGATTGAATGCCTATAGAATCATCCGATCGAAGGGAAATGATGAGAACCTATCATCGAAAGCGAGAAACCTGCCATTAAGGCATGTAGGCTCCAAGGTACTAAAGGAGGTTTCTAGATCAACTTCCTAGATAATGAGCTGAAGTCAATAGGAATCAACCCATCATAGGAGGGCCTACAACATGAAACACATGTAAATTTTTAAAGAAAAATTAGGAGTGATTCAGGATTGATGTAGGGATGATTGACGCGATTAAAGGCTTTAAGGATTTCAAAAAGTAATTTTAACAAAAGTTGGACTTCTCTTGAACATATTGGTGACATGAAATTGGATATTAAGCATTTGAATCAAAATAGGATTAGAGACCAATATGAATACTTTCAATGAGGTATGATCAAATGAGAGGAAAATGGATTTCTCAACCCTGACATGAAAATGTGACAAAGTGTCATGTTCAAGAGCGACATATTTCCTTTTCAAATAAAAAATATAAACGTTCCTTTCCTATTTCCCCCCACTATTAGTGGAAAGTACCTCTTTATTTTTACACATGCTTGAGGAGGATAACATATGCTTTTCATATATGCTCATCCTTTGGATGAGTCCTTTAAAGTATTTTATTGAACCCTAGGAAGGAATGACTCAGTCTCATCATGATTGACAAGTCCTACATTGTTTACATTTTACAAGTCCAACAAAGGGGTAACTCGGCCTCCTTTTCATGTTTTGAGATTCTGAGAAAGAAATGAAAAGGAAACTCCATAAGGTACTTTTTTTGTAAATTCAGCCTCTCGAGGCTGAAAAAGAATAAAATAATACAAAATATAACTCTTTTATCTATTATCGACTAAAGTATTCCTTTTTTCGTAAATAATTTGCTTAGTCCAGAAAAGGGTTAAAATTATACTGTGTAAATGTTTCTTAGAATCCTTTTATGAGTGTGAATGGACAAGCTTTCTCAGCTACCTTTTCATATTTCAAGAGTCAGAAAAGGGCTTAAAGATAACTCCAAGGGTTTCCTTTTTCATACAATTTTAATCAATTGAAAATGTGATAAAAGTATACTCTCGTTGTTATGTTATATTTAAATATTTTAACCTATTATGTGCACACTTAAGCCAAAAAATAATCAAATCCATTCGAATAATGACAAAAGGGCTTAATTTTTACTAGTTTAGGCAAAAATTGGTAAAATCAATAATTAAAAATGATTCAATTTTCTAGAAAAGGCCATAAACTCATTTTATTTTTACCATTTCAATTTTTACGAGTTATAGATCTAAAAACTCCTTCTTTACCTTCAAATTTATGGAGTATATTCTAATCAATCTAGTGACCAATTTCAGGTGTTATTTCTTCCAGGTTAGAGATATCTCCTTCCACTTCATTTTCACAATTCAATTTTTCAATTTTAATAGCTAATTTCTTGAATTTGAGCTCGTTAATCAACCTAGGTTGTGTTGCAAGATCATCATAGGGTTTCTCTTTTCTTAAGGAGATTGGATTTTTGTTTGTTTTTCCTATTGAGTGGCATTTTGTTTTTCTTTTCCTTTTCCTTGTTTTTACCTTGAGGTTACTGAGGTTTACTGGTTGATGATTGAACTCCGTTAACCTTGGAAGTATTACTAGGAGTGCTAGTAACAAGAGGTGAATTATGAACAACAAATGTAGGAGTAGACTTGTGATTAGAATGACTGGAAGGTTTATTTGTAGACTGCTTACTGACAAAACCAATCACATCATCAGCAAGGTGAGATCTTGTAGAGGCTAATGGAATTTGTTTTATGTTCAAGGATTATTTGGGATTTTTTGGTACAATGTGCCATATTGTAGATAAATAAGGTCTAAATATTGGGCACGAGTAATAACCTGCTTTTATGTAACAACTACTAATTTGGCAACATCTTCACTTATATCAGGAAGTAAAGATTTTATAGCCAATTCAACTAATAATCTATCTGGAATATAATATTTAAATAAACAATGATGATGTCTCTATTCAGGTATATGATCAGATATATGTATGGAATTTTATTGTTCTAGTGAGTTTAAAAGCTCAGTACCGTTTTGTATCGAATTGGCAGCTAAAAGTGTGTCAAAAATGTTTTTGCCAAGGTGTTGAAGTTATGGAAGGACGCACATGGTAATTCAATGTACCGTTTGCCTGTAGGACCTATTAAAGTATGTTCGAAAGGACGTGACTGAATGGAATAATCATTTAGGGAGTTTGGCAAACACCATTAATGATAAGTCATGACATGATTTGATGGGTCTTCTCTAGGTTTTCCATTGAATTTTGTTATGTCGCATTGTCACATTGCAGGAATGGCTGACCAGAAAGGATAATAATAGCTCGAGTAATTAATAAGCCAAGAAAAATCTGGTAAATATAAGGTGAAAATGAAGGGTAGCTTCCAGTGAAAATCTTGTTGAGGATATTGATAACCTTGATCCGGATTTAAACAGGAACACATCAAATTATAGAGATAACCGTAAACATAGAGATGCAATGGAAATAATACTTCATTTCATTAATGTAAAATACTGAAATATGCTTACAAACAGGAATGGAAATAAACCAGCTAGGGTGATGGTAGCTTATCTCTGAGAAGAGATGTGGTGGCTACATGCCTCTGAACTATCTTACAATGAGGCTCAAGGGACTTTTTATTATTGAACAATAAGAGAAAACCCTAAACAACCAAAACCCTAACCCGAGGAGATGTAACACCAAGAGTTTATGGGCCCCGTTGGGGTGAGTTGGGAAACCAACTTCCCGGGGTCGCGACTTGGTCATATTATCTCCATTTGACGCACATGATAGCTCGTTGGAAAGATCTCTCAGAGGAATAAGACAAAAAAGAAAATTTTAGATAGCAAATAGCTAGCGGTAGATTTCCCAAAAAACGTCATTTAGGGCCTCAAAATGGCTTCGGAAGTTTAGGACCCGAAAAATTGCTAAAAATAGTAAATTGTGCTATAAATAAGGAAACTAAAAAACTGGAAGAAGCAATGGTGGGGGTCCAAGTGGAATTGGTGGGTGGCCACCAATATCCACCTGGATCATTCCTCCCCCCTTAGGAAGCAATGGTCCCCATTGCGTTGAGTTCCTCCATGAGATGAGGGAACTTCTGTTGAACTTGGTCCCTAGTGAGCCACTTGCCCTGGTGAAGGAGTTGGCCTGCTTTGACAACTCGATACAGTTGGATATTTTGCTGGTGAGTGTGCTTGATCTGTGTGTCCATGATCCAATTAGTTGCAGCTTGTTCCATGCAATCTAGATTTAACTCTGTGGGTGTGAGTTGTTCTGCAATGTCAGATGTGTCTAGTAATGGTGGAAAGTATGGCCGAAGGCGGTCCACATTGAAAACTAGGTGCAGGCCAAGGAATGGGGGAATGCTGAGCTCAAATGCATTGTCTCCCATAACCTTGGTAATGGTGTAAGGACCATATCAGAGTGGTTTGAGTTTCCGATAGGTTCTGGTAAGGCGTTCCTTTTGCAAATGCAACCAGAATTTGTCACCCACCTGAAACTTGTGTGGCACCCGATGTTGATCATGTCACTGCTTGTACTTGGCATTTGATTTCTCCAGAATGTCATGGACCTACTAGCGAATATGTTGGATGTGCTCAATGAAGTTGTTTGCCTTATCTGTTTTGGACTGGACATGAGTTGAATCTGCGTGAGTAGCTGCAAATGGAATGGCCACATCAATGGGATAGTGGCTGGAATCCCAAGCCCACCTGAAAAGGGCTGTGGCTAGTCAAGCTGTGGAGAGCCCAGTTGTAGTTGTGCTGAACATAGGGGAGGCTCTCGTGCCATGTGCGTGGATGCTTGGAGTTGTACATGCGTAGAATGTGTACGATCATCATGCTGACAACCTCTGTCTGACCATCAGTTTGAGGTTGGAAGACTGTGGACTTAGTGAGTTTGGTGTCCGGCATCGACCAGAGACTGGACCAAAATGTACTGAGGAACCTGTTGTCCTGATCTGAGATTATAGACTGTGGGATCCCAAAGTGTACCCACACTTGTTCAAAGAAGAGTTTAGCAGTGGCTTCTGCTGTGATATTCTTCTTGCAGGCTGCCATAATAGCCATCTTTGAGAACCTGTTGACGACCACAAAAACACAGTCATTTCCATGCTTAGTGGAAGGAAGGCCTAACATGTAATCCATGGAGATGTATTCCCAAGGTCGAATAAGGTAGGCAACGGGGTATAAAGGCCTTGCTTCTTGATGGTCGGTTTGGCAATGGCATAGGCAGTGCATTATCTGATGTACTTCTGGACATCATGTCAATGATTCGGCCAATAGAAATACTTCTGTAGTAATCCACTATTTTTTTGACCCCGAAATGCCTAGCAGCCCGACTGTAGTGTGCTTCCCAAATCATCTTCGCATGCTCACTTGAAGGAACACAGAGGTGACCCAGGTGGCATAACAGGGCATCCTGGAGGTGAAAATCTGGAACATGCTGACCCTCCAAGAGTGTTTGGTATGTGTGGCCGAATTCCGGGTTGCTTTTGTATAGAAGTTGTCAATCAGAACTCTCATGCCCACAAGAGTTGAGCACGATGGTTAATGCCATGACTAGTGGTTGGCTGAGGCAATCTACAACATTATTGGTGCTGCCCTTCTTATACTTGATATTCAAATGGAATTATTGTAGGTATGTGGACCACTTCTAATGGTGATCATTCTGCAATTTCCCTTGGGTCTGTATGAACTACAGGGGTCGGTGGTCTGTTTGGATGACCGTTTCCTTCCCCAAAATGCAATGCTTCCATTGTTGGCAGGCCTGCATAATGGAATACATCTCTTTGTCATAAGTGGGATACTTCTGAACTGTGTCCGAAAGTGTCTCACTGTGATATGCCACTGGATGCCCGTGTTGAGTAAGGACTACCCCAATAGCATAGTCAGAGGCATCTGTCTTGACCTCAAATGGTTGTTGCAAGTCTGGTAATGCAAGAACTTGTGCCGAGAAGAGGCGATCTTTCAACTCTGTGAATGCCTTTTGTTGAGATTCGGACCAAAAGAATTTTTCTTTCGATCCTCCCTCGGTGACTTGACTAAAGGGCCAAGTGATATGAGAAAATCCCAACACGAACCTGCGGTAGAAGTTGGAAAGGCCTAGAAAGCTGCAAAGCTCTATCAGAGTGGTTGGAGATGGCCAATCCAGAATGACTTGGATCTTAGCTGGATCCACATGCACCCCTTGTTCATCAGTAATATATCCCAGATATTGAACCTGGGTCATGCAAAAAGTGCATTTCTCTAAATTGGCACATAACTTATGTTGCTGCAGTGTTTGGAGAACCTGTTGGATGTGGTGGAGGTGCTCTTCCCAACTCTGGCTGAAGATTAGGATGTCATCCAAGTATACCACTACAGATGAGTTGGTGAATGGCGACAAGATGTCAGCCATTAGCCTCATGAAGGTTGTAGGAGCATTCATCAATTCGAAAGGCATAACCAACCATTCAAAAAGGCCCTCCTTGGCTTTGAAGGCAGTCTTCCACACATCGGAGGGTTCGATTGGTACCTGGTGATATCCTGACTTCAAATCAATCTTGCTGAAATATTTCCCCCCCTTCAGTTGGTCCAGGAGGTCATCAATCTGTGGGATTGGGTACCTATTATGGACAGTGATCTTGTTCAGTAACCGATAGTCAATACAAAGTCTCCAAGTCCCATCCTTCTTTTGTACCAACATAATCAGGCTCCCACAGGGCGATGAACTCGGATGGATGTGACCTTTTTGTAGCAACTCCTAAATCTACCTCTTGATTTCATCATTCTCCAGAATGGAGCGCCGATAGATTGGTCCATTACGCAGCGGCACACCTGGGGTCAGATCAATGGAGTGCTTGACCTGACAGTGCAAAGGAACCCCTACAGGGGAGGTGAAGATGTCCTCGTACTCCTCCATGACCTTGTCCATCTGTAGTTGTCGTGCGGAGGGGCCTTGTCTGGAGGTCGTGGCCACCGTCTTCTTCTTTCCTTGAGGGCGTATCATCAGGAAAACAAATTTCCTGGTTTTGGAAATGAGCTTACTGCATTGTTTTACAGTAACCAAAGAGATGGCAGTAGGTGGTGCTACCTCTGGTATCCTGTACAACTTATTTCCCAAAGTAACAGTAACAGCACGGGGCCTTGAATCATACACAACATGTCGCTTCCACAAGTATGGTTGTCCTAATAATACATCAAAAACTTCAATGGGAGCAATGTCACACAATACCTCATCCGTGAAGGGATTGATGTTGTATGGAAGGCATCACTATTGGCTCACGCGAAGATCTCATCCTCGGTGAAGCCACCTGATGGTGTACGGTTGTGGATGTGTTGTGGTCAGTAAGCCCAGCCGCTTCACGACCTTTGCCGAAATAAGGTTCTTTTGGCTCCCACTATTGACAATGAACTGTAGCGGGGAACCCTTTACCCAAATCTAGGAGTGGAACAGACGCTCCTCCTCTGGATCTTCGGGTTCCTCCTTCTAGATCTTCATGGTGGCAACGGTCGCATTGGGCTCCGCATCGATAATCTGCATCCCTTTGTCATTCCCCTTATTGGGTTCTGACTCAGAGTCAGAACATGCATCTGATTTTGAAACCTTTAGCTCAGCCACCAGTGACTGCTTGGCCCGACACTCACTTGTGTTGTGAGTGGAGCTCTTATGGAACTCACACCACTTTCCCGTGTCCTTTTTCGGTTTCGCGGCGTTGTTCTTTGGTTGCAACTTTGGTGGGTTGTCTTAGGCCACCCCGCCTTGGCTTTGTCCTTTGTTCTATGGTTTGGGGTCACCTTTCCCTTGTTTCAAATTCGCAAATCCAAAGTCTCGCTTCTTCTATTTAAACTTTTGCTCGACCTTGACGGCATACCGGTATGCCATGCCGAGCAAGGAGATGTTTAGGAATTCTATTTCTTCCTGGATGTACTTGTGCAGGAAACCACGGTATTTGAGTACCAAATTCTGCTCTGTATCCTTGATACCTAACTTTGTGCAAAGGGTATGGAAAATATTGGTAAACTTTGGCACGTCTTGGTCCCTTCCCTGCTGCAGCATGGTCCACTTTATGTATTGATCCTCATAGCTTCCGACAAGGTAGTACTGCTCCTTGATGGAATCCTGGAATGAATTCCAAGTGGGTGCGACTAAAAATAGTGAGCCTGTACTTTCATCCTTTTGCTCGTAGTAGGTTTCCCACCAATCCTTAATGTGGGGGGGCTGCATTGAGAAGAGCAAAAATAATCTTTTCTCGACTGGAAAAATCATGAACAGAGAAATAACCCTCTAGCACATTTAACCATTTATCGATGACATCTGCGTCTATCTGACCCTTGAATATGGGGATTTCAAAATTAACTTGTACCTTAAATGGTGTGGCGTTTCTAGAGTTTCAGTTGGAAGCCGATGCGTCACCCCTGGGTAGCCACTGAAGGATTTGGGCAAAGTTGTCCATCATGGCGTTCCTTTGTCGCTTGAGGGCTTCTTCAAGCAAGATTTTGATAGGATCTCTTGCCCCCTCATCTTTTTTTTCATTTTCCATGGGAGGCCATCGGGATTTGCGAGGCTGGTCTTGCAAAGGTTCGACCAGTTCAAGCCCTAACTCCTTATATCCTGACCTTGTTGGGGACATGCAAAGAAAGGCAAAGAAGAAAAGCGAACCGCTCTGATACCACTGATCTAGATTTAAATAGGAATGAAACAAATTACAGAGATGCAGTGGAAATAATACTTCATTTCATTAATGTAAAATACTGAAATATGCTTACAAACAAGAATGGAAATAAACCAGCTAGGGCGATGGTAACTTATCTCTGAGAAGAGATGTGGTAGCTACATGCCTCTGAACTGTCTTACAATGAGGCTCAAGGGCCTTTTTATTATTTAACAATAAGAGCAAACTCTAAACAACCAAAACCCTAACCTGAGGAAATGTAACACCAAGAGTTTATGGGCCCCGTTGGGGTGAGTTGGACAGCCAACTTCCCGGGGTCGCGACTTGGTCATATTATCTCTGTTTGACGTGCATGATAGCCCATTGGAAAGATCTCTTCAAGGAATACGACGGAAAAGATGATTTGTGATAAAAAAATGCTGGTGGTAGATTTCCCAAAAAAAGTCGTTTAGGGCCTCAACTCCAAAAGTTTAGGACCCGAAAAACTGCTAAAAATACTAAACTGTGCTATAAGTATGGAAACTGAAAAACTGGAAGAAGAAAAGGTGGGGGTCCAAGTGGAATTGGTGGGTGGCCACCAATATCCACCTGGATCAAACCTTGACTATAAAATTAAACTTATAGAGGAGGATATCCAGAATATCCTAGAATAGGTTGTGCCATTGGAATTTCATTGCACCCGGATAACAAGGGTGTTAGAGTCGGTCTGGTCATACCTCCATCAGAGATCAAAAACTCTTTGTCGCATTTCATTTTTTAGGTGTCTCATTCATCCAGTCAGTTGCATTCCATTAGAAGCATCGATTTTTTGACGGATGGTTCTTGTGTTTCAATTTCCCTCATGTCATCTATCTGCTGGTTCGTGTCTGATCATCAAAGTTCATCAAAATCAATTTTACAGTCATTATGGATGGTCTTTTGGTCAGCCAAGAGTCATTTCAGTCAGTAGGTCTAGGGTTTTGTTTTTAAAGTGTCCAATAATGCCAGCAAACACATGAGGGAGGTTTCATAATAAGTTTTCATCGCAAATTTCATCATCGCAATCTTTGATTATGACTTTTCTTCAAAACTTTGTTTTGAAGAAAATCATCATTTTGTTCTTTGTAATAAATTGCCATGTATATTTTCAAGGTTTTTCAGTTGTCAAAAATCTTCAGGCGTAGCTCTGGTCACCTTTGCAAAATTCCAGGCCATTCATCCCTGCAAGACAAGCGAAAATCAAACCATTCAGTCCAAGAGCAACAAAGAAGCAAAACAGAGTTTCAAAGTGAAGTGTCAAAGTTTGCAACATGACAAATTGGTTTTTGAAATCAAGAGTTAAATCCTTGGCATATATATCATTTTTGTGTTCCAAGAGTTCATTTGCATACTAAGTACATCAAAGAGCCAAAGTGGAAACGTGGAGGAGCAACGCAATCAAATTGAAGGCAAACTGTGTGTAAATTTGGGTGCGCGGCGCGTTGGCCAAGTGGCGCGACGCACTGGGCGCGCGCGGCGCATAGGGCCATTTTCTGCAGTGTAAAATTACACAAGCGTGGCGCACATGGCGTGCGCGGCACGTTGGGTTTGGTGCGCGGCGCACAGGCCTGAAACGCTAATTTTCAGTCATTGCTTCCTAAAACTCAAATTGACTCAGTTTTTTCTGCTCAAATGAGTTCATGTGACCCTCCAGTTGTCATTTAAAAATGTTTGAGATTGGTTATGAGGATTTGCATGCCAAAACCAAACCCTATCACCGTGTTGAGATTTGCTCCATGGTTTTGAAAGTAGAGTTTTAAAGTTGGTTTTGGTGCCAATATTTTCTATTCCTCATTTTTTTTTCCTCCTTCTCACTGTTAATATTACCTTTACACACCTCCCCTATCATTCCCTATCACTATCACTCTCCCATATCACTTGCAGAGAGTCCCTAATATCCCAAGTCATTTCCCATTCATAGAATCATTTCATTTCCCATTATTTTCCCTTTCCCCATATCATTTGTAAAATTCCCAAAACCTCAAGTTACCCAAATAGTACCCAAACATTTAAATAACTGTCCATTTTTCCTACATTTGTCAAAATTCTAAAGGGCAAATTATCACTTGACAAGACCCCACTGTCCACACTACCCTATTTCCCATAGTCCCTCCCACATTTGGCAATTGCACCAAATTCTCATTCTTCATCTCATTGAAGCCAAACAGACTTTGAAACACCATGAAGGCAGACACCGATACATTATATGACCAAGACAGTGACTTTACAGCGGAAACTGCATGCACCAGGAGGACACTGAAACGGCGTAAAGGGAAAGATCGGCTCTGAATCTTGGCCGAAGCCTCTTTGGCTGAGCATGATACTTGATGAGGCACCTTCAGTCCAAATTTCAAGGAATTTGGAGAAAATTTTGTCATTTTTTTTTTTTTTTTTTTGGTCACAAAACAGAGTTTTCTGCCCAACGCGTAGCGCCACTTGGCGTGCGCTTATGATTGGGACATCTTCTGGAGGAAAAATTGATATTTTTGGGTTTTTTATGATAAATTATGCATGCTTAGGAATGGCCGAGAGATTTCATCAAGTTCTGGGTGGCCTAAAGGGTCAAAAACACCTTGAAAATGGCCTTTCTGCCACTTTTTCCACACACAGGAAGCAGTCTTGGGAGATTGGATTTTTGGAGGGGCAAATGGACACCAAATCCAGAAATTCCACTTGGGTTGGAAAGTAGACAGGCAGGGCTTTCCAACGAGCTATCATGAGCTCAATTTGGACTTCGGGAAGTGCCTCAAAATCAGCTCCAAAGTTGCACTACGCATAGAGATTTTGGGCGCGGCGCATAGAGAATTTTGGCCTATTTTTCACTCTCCAGCTCAGAATTTCGGCCAGTTTTGACTAGTTTCACTTTTTGATGTTACTCTTGATCTACCTTGATGTAATTTCATGAACATGATGTAATTTTGGCACATATTTACTTGTTTTAGTAGATTCATTCACTAAAAAGTGAAAAACAACTGAATGAATCAGTTTCCTAACATATAGAGGCAAGTTGTTTCATTGCCTATTTTTCAATTCCTTGTTTAGATATGGTTGAAATAGCTCCTATAATGATGAGCTCGACCCCTAGAGGCATGGGAAGGAGTTAGGCTTGTCTATATCATGTAATTTCTCAGTCATTTTCAAGGGTTGGACACTTGGGATTGCTTGGCACTCCATTGTACATCTGATTTCTGCATTTTTGGCAAAGGAAAGACCAGGGTTTTGCAGCACTTGTTGGGATCCTTGTGGCTCTGTGTTTTGATGGTGTTTTTCTTCATGCAATTGTAAGTTCATTGATGTTTCATGTATGCCATTTCCCTTCTCTTTGCTTCTGAAATTAAACAAATGAGTGACAAAAGGTAGAATTCATTAGCTTGTTGTGCTCTGCCTGTTAGTTTGTTTAATTTTCAATGTTTTCTTCAGTTTGAAGAGGATTCTTGGTACCCTCTTGCCCTCTTCAGCTCCTCAGTGGTCTTTTCTATCCATTCATTTAATCTAAAGCATCAAAACTACTGCCTACCTTGCCCCAACCAGAACTCTGCAAAAATTTGGCCTCATCCCCGGACCCAAATTTGCCTTTCCCTTTTTTCCAACAAAACCCCCAAAAAATCAAATCAAATCCTTGCACTTCATACCTAGCCTAAAATTAGTTTTTATTTCAGTCATCTCAAGCCCCATTGATTATCTTTTGTTGAGATTGACCCGGAGAGAGCCCTCTCCTGTCCTCGTAGGGCTAGCTACGAGGCTGAGCGTGGTTTGATGTTGGCCCTGGATCCTACCTTTCCAACCTAAGATAAATCTAGGCGCTAACAAAGGGTAACCCATACTAGGTTGAGTTGTAAATGGAAATAATTGAAAAGGTTTTCCTTGGAAGGGTTGACCTTGGAAAGGTTGGTCCTGGTAAGGTTAACCTTCATATGGCATTTGGGGTAAACCTGGGACAAGTTGACCAGATGCCATCTGCGGGCTAGCTTGTAAAGTTAGACCTACAGGGATTTGAGGTACAACCTGAATAGGTTGATAAAAAATCCCTTGAGGTATAATCTACTTAGGTTTTTGAAATGGTATCTAAGGTATAATTTGGACAATAATTTGTTGTGCAGCCTGAACATGTGTTCGAGGTGAAATTTGAATAGTTTGTTGAACAGGTGTTTGAGGTGTCTTCTGACAAGTGGTTTGAACTGGTTGATAAGCAGACATGGGAGGAATCCTAAATAGTTTGACCAGAGGGTAACTAGGGTACATCACCAAAAGCATGATCCCAAATGGAACCTTCCATTCCTGGGAATGGAATACTGAATAAAGGTTGAATTGAAACAAGTTGATTCAAGCCTACCTAAGGTATTCGACCAATGGTTAGATAAGTTACACTAATATATTCTCCAACAAATGGAGGATAATTTCCTCTAAGAGGTTCCCCTCCTAGAGGAAAATATGAACTATAGGACAGTTGACTTCCAACTAGAAAATAGGATCTAGTTGGGGTTTGTTGAGAGGTTCCTACACCACTAGATAATAAGTTTAAATGTTGGTTAAACACCTACTTCATCACTTGAGACGTAATTGATTAGAGCAGTGGAAACTTGGCCAAGTGAAGGTGAAACATGAATTTATGAGGTTATTGGTTCAATGAGCCACTCTTAAAGTATATCGAAGACTGAAATTTTAGACTCAGTTATGTTAGTTTCAAGTTCAATTATTTTTGGTTCTAAAGTTTCAGTTACTTCAAGTTCATGTTGAATTGTTCTTGGTTCTGGAGTTTCAGTTACTTCAGGTTTTACTGTTTCCATTTGGATTGTCTTAGATTTTGTTACTTTAGTATCTATAACTATAGGTTTTGTAGTACTAGATGATTGAGGTGTAATTTTAGGGGGTAAACCCTGCATCCTATGATAATGTCAAGGTGGATCTTCCAATATGAATTTTAGTTAAGAAATTTAACAAGATTAATTAATAAAATTAAAAATTTACACCTAAGGCCTCACAAAAAAGTAAAAGCAAACAATATAACACATGCTAACAAATCTAAGGAGTTAAAACCATGCAAACAATATTTCCACAATGAAATCACTAGTCGAAGATGAAACCCAACATCACAGAGATCAGTGTGAAATGTGGCTAGATATAGAGTAGATGGAACCAAATACATAGACAACCTTCTTAATGGTCACGACCTAGCGCAAGAAACTCCACATATACCATATCATGTGAATTACCCTCCAAGAAGTCCTAAGTGAGTCTAGTCAAAATTTGTTGCAGGTATAGTGAGGACTTCCCCCCCAACATCACCTTGCATAAAATCCCTAAGATTATGGTCACTAAGGTTACCACATATAATAACTTGACCTGTGGGGACTATCTCTAATTGGACGTACATGGAAAGGTAGAGTAACAAAGCTCAATCCCCTTGAAAGATTCCTTGTAAGGATGTATACCTTTCAAGTGATTCCTAAGTACTTTTGGGTACTATTTGTAATGCATACAAATCACACTACCGTAACTAATGAAGCAGGGTCAATTACTTCACTGGTTCAAAAATGATCTCATGCCTAACTCTCGTGTAAGAGGAGATTTCAAGAGCCAAAATATAATAAATGGATTTACTCCCTACTGCAAGAACTATGTTTGTTTGCAACTTTAGAAAGTTAACTCTCACTCTTATTCCAAATCCCTAAAAATGATCTAATGTAGGTGTAATTAGCCCTAGAAATATAAAAAGTCTAATTTATTTTATTAGCGTTGTTTTTTAGGAATTTTTTACTCAAAATGTTGATGAAAATGAAACTAATGATATTTTGAAAACCCAAATTCCAATGCAACAAATATGATAATTCAAACTCTTGATTCAATGAACTCCTATTTATAGGAAGGAGAAATCTTCTTTCACTTTTTAACAATGCAAAGATCCTACCTTCAACAAATCCCTTTATACCAAAAACATAATGATTCCAAAAGAACAATTTCAAAACAGACACTTTCTGCAATATAAGAAACAATTTGTAAGAGAAAACATAACATACTCTCTAATATGTGAATTTTCAGAATGAAACAATCAATGAAAACACGATTTTTTTTTCTTTTTGTGAAAACAATATTTTATATAACTTAATAAAACTTTTCCAAAACACAAACAAAAATATTTTGAAGATGATTATTGTAGACAAATAAATAAGGATCCAATAAACCTAATCATCTACAACAATGACTATTTCCTTCAATTGGTCAACGAAGCAACCAAATCAAAACAATGTAACAATGGAAAATTTCAGAATAAAGAAATAAAATGAAATGAATGAAAAAATATCATTTACAACATACTGACAATCGAGCCAAAAACTAAATTTCTCCTTTGATTAAAGATCAAGCAGAGAAAGAGACAAATAAATTTCAATCTTTCGTTAATCATCACAGGGAAATTGTAGACACCAGTACGATGGTCACATCTATTGAGAGAAAAATCGTGATGTTGACACACTATCCATCAAACCAAGTCACAATGGGCACAAAAACTAAGAAAAAATAAAAAATTCTCAAAAGCTCTGATAATTCTAGGCTTCCATAATTAATGAAGGTTGACCAAAGACTCATAACACAAATCAATTTTTCAAAAGCAATAGAAAATCAAGAACATCTCACTCCCCATTATGGTCACAAATTTGTTTGGTTGAAAAATCTTATCCTATGGATAGGACATATGTACCTAGACTCATCAACCAAGGCTAGAAATAAACAAACTAAGATATCAAACCATTCCCTAATTTATCATTGAATGACATATGTAAGTAGGATTCAAATCTCATACCTTATTCTGAAATGCCTGAAGATGATCCTAATTTTTGTCCTTTGTAGATTTCAACCTTTATCTCTTGATGCTCAAAGAAGAGACCTACAAAGATAGAAATCAATAAGTAATCAAATCATATAACACATCAATGGTTCAACCATACACTATGTAAGTGATAAAGGAACCCTACAATTAATATTATGAAAAATGTATATGGCAAAGAAATAAGTATTTTTATTAATAATGAAGAAAAGGAGAATTACAACCAGGCCTCGATGTTGGAAGCCCCCTTGAAATGATGCTTAATCATCACCCTTGCAATCAAAAGACTCCAATGGAAACTTGGACAACATGTAGGTATAGTTGAGAAGTCTAAAATGACAACCCAACTCTCTTTGAATGCATTGCACTTGTAGGAAGGAGTGGAAGTTGAAAGATCCATGAAGGGAGGAGAGGGATCCACAATGAGTGGTATGGGTCCACTATATGAGGGAGGAGGTCCAAGATAAAGGGATCTTGAGCTCAATATCAACTACTTCAAATTAAATACCAACTATGATGCTTCTAAAAGAGTAATATTCATTTAATTTTTATTTTGTACCTTTGTAAGAATATTATTGAGACCTTAACATAGTCAGACAGTGACGACATTGATCTATGTTTACTCTGCAACATGCATCATTGTATGTTGTAAATTGAATACCTGTGATCATGTCCTCCAAAATTAGGGTTTTTTAGGTATTCTATCCATAATTTTTATACACCATAGAAAGATATTTTTTCCATATTTCAAGGGGATTTATGACAATATTTCATCAGATAATGAAATATTTAGATTTAGCATCATTTGGATAAGTGTGACAAATTGATTTGAAACACCAACTCTAGCTGGAAGGACGCTCCAACGCCCTGATTTTATCATCTCTAAGTAAAAGGATGCTCCAACACCATGCACAGACTCCAACCTACTTTAGCACCACCTTGCTCCCCTGAAGAGTTCTCAGGCTCCAACCTTAAGGAGACTCCAATCTCCTATCTTGCACCACCCTTCCACCCTATTGACACTATGATCAACTCCCTCCAAATTGTTTCCTACACATGAATTTTGGAGCCTACTTAGGATATGATGATCTGTCATTCCATAGTCACTTCATTATTTATTATATTACATTAAGTTTTTAAGTATTCTTCTTGATTTATAAGTGTTGAAGTCACTTTCTCACACATGCTCAATTTGTAACAAGTCATGAGTGCATTCCTTTATGCAAGATTGAATAGGGATAACACAGTACATCAAGATGGTGCATTGTAATTTTCAACCTATGTCGACAGTCAGTGTGTGCTTTCAATTGACAATCTCTCACTTTTGGTTGCGATTATACTTCTATTTTGGTGAGTTTTTCCAACTGTCACTTTCATACACCTCCTCTTTTGCAAGTGTTTCTTTCGTGTTTATGGCTATTTCATTTCCTTTCCTTTATTTTAATAAATGTCATTTTCATGTTATCTTCACTTTGGCATGTTTCAAATTAAATGTCATTCATAATTTGCAAGTGTCATTTGCACATTTCTCTCACCATCGCAAATTTCGTCTTTTGGTATGGGAAGTGTCACATATAAATAAGCATAGTTGTGATTTATTTCAAGGGGTAAATTTGGTATTATTGAGTCCTACTTATCATGTAGACACATATTACACTCATTCTGAAATTTTGATGTACTATTGCACAAGTGCAATTATTGTCATCGCAGAGTGTATCTTTAGTGCTGCACTTGGAGCAAGTTGTCGTATTGTTGTCACATTTAGGGGATTTAACAAAAATTCAGATTTAACATCCATTTGATATACTTTAAATTTATGAAAACTTGAAAATGCAAGGAACATTCTTATGGCTTCAAGTCTAGCTATAGGTGCAAATGATTCTTCAAAGTATATTCCTTCTTGTTTCCCATAGCCTTTTCATACGTGTTATAGACATTTTTGGGCACTGCAACCCCAATCATAAATGTCTATAAACCAAGGGCTTCTAAGTCCCTAAAAGTGTTGCTTCACACCCTAAAGGAACAAGGTCAACTGATTACATCATCTCCTAGAAGTTCTCCATAGAAAACTGCTCAGAACTGGTCAAAACTGGACCATACAGACTGCCCAGTGCAGAGGGTGCGATGCATCTCACCTGCTCAGTGTAAAAAGTGTGATGCATACTAGAATGCCCTTCTGTAGGGTGTGATGGGCGAGAGTAGACAAATGGCAGAGACAGTTTGCAAGGTGGATCATCATGGAATCTTCCAGAAACTTCTCCTGTGACACTTGCCTCTCTGAATTCGCCCAGGGATGAGTAAGAGATCATTAATCTCCAAGTGGAATCAAGAACTATCAGAGAGAGGACACTAATCAAAATCCCAGAAGCTGACTCACCCCCCTGCAATCATCTATATATGGATCCCTCATCACAGAGATTTGGAGGCTGGAATCTGGTATCTTGTAAGGAAGTGCTGTTGGTTTCCTGGTGCAACATCATAGTCTTGGGTGATCTAAGCTTTTCATGAGGTGAAGAAGGGCTTTCATGCTGAGAGGATGACGTTGGGTCAGAACAATTAGTTGTAATCCTCTTTGCTATTCTTGATATTAATAAAGCTATTCAAGTTTTCCTCCACATTCTTGTATGTTTGATGATATATGCATTTGTGTGGTCAATATATATCTAGTCTTGTATTGTTTATGACTGTAGATCTCTGTTCTTCGACAGTATTATGCTGCTTTGTCCCACAAGTGCTCTTTGAAGCTGGGTAGATGAAGGAGGAGAAGAAAATATCTGTTAGAAGTGAGAGGAACCAAGTAAGGAACCAAGCGCAAGATTGAGGTTGGTGTCCTTTGTTCCCCTCCTATCTACTTCTCACAAAGGAAAGCGAAAGTAGTTTTAGTTTGTTTGTTTCTAAGATAGCTACCAGTCTTAGTGGGACTAGCAGCTCCGAGTGGACACTAGATTTCCTGATAACAAAATGGCGACTCCACTGGGGAGCGAATAGATTGTTTGCTTGTCTATATTTGTTTGTTTTATAAACTTACAGATGGAGCCTGAAGTCAAGCCAGCTAGCCTTCGAACTCCGGGTTTTGTTTATAAACTGAACAATCGATTTGCAAACATTCTAATTGCCCTAGTGGTGGCTCTAGTAACCTCATTAGATCAACCCCTGTGATTTATATTTACTGAACATCACTTGCTTGGCCTAAATCCCTGAACTGAGCTGCAAACTGTGACCAAAGACCAAGTAAAAGTCTCGCACTGGTACCATTGCACCCTCTCTTCAAGGAAGTCTGTATGCATCGCACCTCCCATGTACAGTAGGTGGGATGCATACGGGATTCACTGTGTAACAGGTGCGATGGTCAAAAAAGGTTAATTTTGCCTTCAAAGTTTGGTTTTTCTTCACTCTCTTCAGCTCTATTAAGAAGTTTTGTTGTCTGTGATCAATATACCTCTATGGAAACCCCCTTCCTTTCCATCATTCCACCTCCATCATGCAAAGAACTGTGAATGTTTTTGTGTATTGTGCACCATTTTCAATTCTCTTTTACAAAGAAGTAGCGTAATCGAACTGTCGTTTCTTGATTTGGAAGTGTCGTTTTCAATCATAGAAGAGAATCCTATTGTTCTTGATGATCGATTATACTGTTACTCTTGTATTTGATTTGAATTAGTGGTTTTTCAAGGGTCAAAAGCAGTTTTCAATTCAAAATCGCAAAGTGTCGTCGTTATCTTCCTTTCGTATTTTGAAGAAAAAGTTGTTAGTACTGTCGCTTTGAAAAGATAATTCGAATTTGTACTTAGCATTCTTCTTGTCATTCACACATTAAGAAGGCTAGAAACAAATACATGCATGTGCATTTGCATTTAGACTGCTTGTTGGTTTGACTTAGGGACAGTGCATCTAGTGCGTGTTGTATGCTCTATGTTGAAATAATCTCGTTTCTCTTTCCTTAGTAGCTAGGATTTTCATTGCAAAAAGAAGATTAAATGATTGTTTATCATCTTAGATTTCATTTTAGGAATTATATATCTACATCACGCGGTGAACCTGAAAGGAAAATTTCTTAAGCAAGATCAACTGTGAAATAAATTCAATGAACATAAAAACGTTTTGGAACCTAACGCATAGCATTTAGAATTCTAGGCTAGAGACGTATTCCGGCGTCGTAAAGCCTGGTACCTATCGCTTTCATTGCTGGTTGGGTGATTCCTCCTCTTTGAGACGACAAGTGCCAGTATGGACTTGTGCTCCCACGTACCGTTTAGTATATATTGGGAGACCACAATAGGCTATATCCTTTATCCCTAGGAAGCCGTGTCTACCACCCTATTGATCGCAATGCATTGAACACAGCATTCAAGAAGATTGACTGCCGTACCGTAGAAAGTATTCTGCAGTTTTGCGATTGGTTTGGTAATCCCTCTGTCTAGATTTTCATAGTAGTCTCTTTCGTTCCTTTTTAGACTCCTTAAAGGAAAAGTTCCATCTAAGCACTTGTCACTTCAGGCTCATTAAAAATTGAAGGTTACTAGAGTCATTTTTTGTTTTTCTCATCTCTTAAAAATTGAAAAAATAAGTTGTGTCAAAGCATCTAAAATTTATTTTAATCGGAATAATATCACTATTCCCACTTTGGTCTTTAGGTTAAGGAAAATGGAGTCTACCAACCAAGGATTTCCCCTTGGAGGAAATCCTAGTCCTTTCTCCTCTTGGGGAGATGTTGGTGCACCTCATATGGTCACATTGTCACTTCCAGGATTGATGATTGGCTTACCCGTATGGCTCTTCTCTACCTCTGTCGTTCAGAACACCGTGATTCCTGAACAATCAAGTCAGCAACTAGATGATACTAGAGTTACCCCCCAACCTTCTACTTCGTCCATTTCTCCCTCTCCTCCTTCCTCTTCGCTTGATGAAGCTGGTAAAGCTGAAAATCAAGTAACTAAGAAGGAGAAGAAGGGGAAGGAGAAGAAGGAAAAGAAGAAGAAGGAGCCAAAGGCAAAAAGGGGCAACCATGCATCGTCTAGCGAAAATCCACACACTGCACCATCCAAGCCTAAATCTCCATGTGTCATTTGCAAAGGAGACCACTATCATCGAGATTGTCCTTGCATCCCTCGGATCTTAAGGGACTGGTCTCCTCGTTTGCACAATCCGGTGTCATCAACCTCTGATCGTGTTGAAAGTACACCGTCAACTAGTGAAAGCGAAGTATCTGGATAGAAAAGGAAATGTAAATTTCCTTGTAAACTGTGTGAAGGCGATCACGTCGTCCACCATTGTCCCTTCCTAGACGAAGCTAAAAGAGTTTTGGATAACCGTCCAGCTTCACCACTATGGCTTCCTCCTAGATATAAGAAACTCTTGCCGAGTCCATCACTGGTTGAAAATCCATCTGATACACCATTGTGGTCGGTCAGAATGTCTATCATTGAAGATAAACCCGCTGAATCCACACCAGACGAAAGTCAAAAGGTCGAGGCGGCAGTTGACCCGGTCTTGCCTTTAGAAGGTCCATCTTCAGATGATACAGTCATTGAAGAGAATAAGAACGACACCGTTCAAATTCTTTTCGTAAACACAGACTCCGATGAACATGGGGGCAATCTACCCGTTCCTTTACCGCAAGAAGGAAGTTCATCAGAGTCATATCCGGCTGTCTATTCGGTCCCACCTCCAAGCAACCTAGTCGTTTCCTTCGATTGGAATCTACTAGGCAGACCCCGTCTACCGTCTAATGTTCCATTCCGAATCATTGTACAAGCATACAGAATGGTCATGGCCAGCACTATCATAGATGAAGGGGCTTTTGTGAGTATCCTTTCCTCAACTGCTTGGAAAGCGCTTGGTTCGCCATCGCTTTTGCTTGAGATGAGAAATTTGACAGGCTTCGACAAAGGAACCAGTTGACCGTTAGGGATCCTTCCCAATGTGCCCATAACGTTGAGAAGGAAAACCATTTATATGAACGTAATGGTAGTCCAAGGACCTCTAGATTATAATCTACTCCTTGGGTGTGACTATATTTATAGCATGGGAGCCATTGTCTCCTCACTCTTTCAAGTAATGTGTTTTCTGCATGAAGGCAGAGTGGTCCAGCTCGTAGACTAGCTTTCATTCCCTGGCTCACACATAGCAAATAGTCAAATGCCATCCCTAAATGGTTTTTTCATGCACGAAATGTCTCATCAATCTCCAGTCCAACCACCTGAAGAACGCGAGTAATTCGGGAGGTCATGACTGAAACCCAGGGGGCATGCACCTTGGCCTGCTTCGGCAGGGAAACTTCAGGTATAGGGTAGGTTTCCGCGGAGGATATATGACTAGTCCGACCCCTGTCCATATAGGAAAGAGGGGTGAGACTGGGATAAGATACCTCCGTGAAAAGGTAGGCCTTCCTTGATAGAACAAATGTTTTGTTGGCAAAAGGAGGGCTAACCTGGAAACTCTACTTGGCTATACCTGGGGGCATGCAAACCTTTTGTGAGCAAGTGGAGAGTGACCTCTATAGTTCCACTAACTTCAACTGCTTGAGTAGGGTGAGTGGTCGGGTCGACCGTTCATCTTTGCTGGAGGCTAGATGGCACCGGTTGAGTAAAGGAAGTGTTTTCCTACCTAACCTTAGTAGTTAACTAACCCCCAGGACAGTAGGTGGTCGTTCTTAACTTGCATACTAAAGGAGGCGAAGCAAAGCTTCGAAAGGTGCAAGCTCCATAAAAAATGGAATCTATCGATGAGATGTCCTTATTATATGACTGGCACGAGCAGTTTTTATGTGAAGTTCAAGCTCGTTAAAAATTAAACCTAAGCAATGAGCAAATGTTTCCCCCAGAGTTTAAGCTCATTAAAAAATGAACCAATCTCCGGTAAATAACCATTGTGAATGCATTATCATCAGCTTTTGAGCCTTGGTCGTGTTCTCATCATCACCTCCACTCTGTTTGGCTGATCATACACCTCCATTTGATTGTTTACCCTTTTTGAGGAACATCTGCGACGAGTGATTCTGTTAGCCATCCTTGTGACACTGCCGTGATTGGAAAATTCCAAACCTTACCTGGAATCAGCTGCTACCCGAAATTATCACTCGTTCCTCAAAAAACGAGTCTCCTTTAAGCTCTTTTCACCTGACTCGTAAAATATGAAAAGATTGTCGAGCGATTGGCCTCTCCAGCTCGTTAAAGCTACCGGAAGTGCTATCCCTCCTCTAGATTTTAATCTTTTTGGACCTGAGGGATTATTACACAAAAATATCGAGCACTTGTCTTGTTCAGCTCGTTAAAACTATTGAAAATTCATCCCTTTCGTATTATTTTATACTTTTTCGAACTTAAAGGATTATATGATGAAAAAGGATCATCAGAGTTTCCTTTCCATCCCTTTTCAGACTCTCTAAAATTGAAAAAGGACTGAGTTATCATTGTCGTTAAACTCGTTAAAATCATCAGCGACAAACTTGTCGTATAGACAAGAACGAGTTTCACTATCGCTAGGCTCGTTAAAACATAGCGACGGGTTCCCCCGAAGGGCGAATTATAGAACAAGCATATGTTATCCTCCTCAAGCTTGATAAAAATAAAGACGTACTGGTCAGCAATGACTAGGGAAAAATTGGGAAGAAAACTTGAAGAAACTTTATTGGTAGCAAGTCGCTCTTGAACATGACACTTTCACTCCACGTCCAAGTCGGGTTGGGTTATTCCGTTCACTGGTAATATCACCATTGGTCCATCTCACCATCCATCTTTGGGGTTAATGCTACCGATCCATGTCAGTGTCGCCGGTATGTTCAAGAGAAGTCACTCAGAGAATTCACCTGTGTCTCATCCGCTGCAATACATTCACGCTCCATTATTTCATGACTGCCACCCTGAACCCTGTATCATCAGATCGTTTTCACCTCCAAAATCATTTGCTCCGTTTCGTGTTGTAGATGTGGGATTCATTAAGGCCCTCCTACGATGGATCACTTCTTGTCAACACCAGCTCATTATCCAAGAAGTCGACTCAAGAACAACCCTTTCAGTACTTTGAAGCTTGCATGCCTCAATGACAAGTTTCTCACTTCCGGCGACAGGTTTACATCAATGGCCTTCGACCGAAATATTTTACGTGGTGTTCGACGCCAAGTCCATTTTTCACACCACGTGAATTGTACTATCATACCTTGAGGGTCATCATCATTATCGGTGATTCCTCTCGTGCTTTTAACAGCTTATATCATTGGCTGGTAATCAAGCGATGTCTTTCCATGTTCGACTCCAGAACATCCTTCACATGGATCGACTTGTACTCCAAGTGAAGATTGAACGAGTTTGAAGACCCCGGATCTAGTTTCATCCATCCGGGCTGTGATATATTTAGGAATATAAAGACATAAAATGTACATCATTGCTGAACAGATGATCATCTGAATCAAAGGATGATGACTCCGTCCGAATCATCAGTCTGCTACACAGACAGTTGTCTGTCCTATGTACATGAAAATGAATTTATAAAGCTGAGCATGGGAATGCCCGCCTCAGCTAGATCATGAAAAATATTATGAAGATAATGTATTGTATTGTATCTTATTACAGGTCGCCTTCCAGCTCGAAATAACTTCGGATCCTCATGATAAAGCATTTCACCCGACATCAAAAGATTAACAACCTCATGCTTTAGGGGGCAACTGTTATAGATATTTTTGGGCACTGCAACCCCAATCATAAATGTCCATAAACCAAGGGCTTCTAAGTCGCTAAAAGTGTTACTTCACACCCTAAAGGAGCAAGGTCAGTTGATTACATCATCTCCCAGAAGTTCTCCACAGAAAACTGCTCAGAACTGGTCAAAACTGGACCATACAGACTGCCCAGTGCAGAGGGTGCGATGCATCTCACCTGCTCAGTGTAAAAGGTGCGATGCATACAGGAATGCCATTCTGTAGGGTGCGATGGGCGAGAGTAGAAAACTGGCAGAGACAGTTTGCAAGGTGGATCATCATGGAATCTTCCAGAAACTTCTCCTGTGACACTTGCCTCTCTGAATTCGACCAGGGATGAGTAAGAGATCATCAATCTCCAAGTGGAATCAAGAACTATCAGAGAGAGGACACTAATCAAAATCCCAGAAGCTAACTCACCCCCCTGTAATCATCTATATATGGATCCCTCATCACAGAGATCCGGAGGCTGGAATCTGGTATCTTGTAAGGAAGTGTTGTTGGTTTCCTAGTGCAACATCATGGTGTTGGGTGATCTAACTTTTTCATGAGGTGAAGAAGGGCTTTCATGCTAAGAGGATGACGCTAGGTCAGAACAATTGGTTGTAATCCTCTTTGCTATTCTTGATATTAATAAAGCTATTCAAGTTTTCCTCCACATTCTTATATGTTTGATGATATATGCATTTGTGTGATCAATATATATCTGGTCCTGTATTGTTTATGACTATAGATCTCTGTTCTTCGATAGTATTATGCTGCTTTGATCCGATAGGTGCTCTTTGAAGCTGGGTAGACGAAGGAGGAGCAGCAAAGATCTGTCAGAAGAGAGAGGAACCAAGTAAGGAACCAAGCGCAATACTGAGGTTGGTGTCCTTTGTTCCCCTCTTATCTACTTCTCATAAAGGAAAGCGAAAGTAGTTTTAGTTTGTTTGTTTCTAAGATAGCTACTAGTCTTAGTGGGACTAGCAGCTCCGAGTGGACACTAGATTTCCCGATAACAATACGTGTCTTGATTGTTTTCTAATTACCTCTCCATTTTCATTTAGTTTGTTTTTGAATACACATTTTGTCCCAATAACATTTTTATCATGAGGTCTTGGAACTGATTCCCATGTATGGTTCTTTTCTATTTGGTCAAGTTCTTCATCCACAACCTTAACCAAACATTCGTCTTGGCTAGCTTGATTTACATTTTGTGGTTCAATTGTGGATAATAAGTCTATATAACTAGAAGTTCCAACAAGAGTTCCTCTAATTTGTACTCCACCTTCCTTATCACCTAGAATTTGAGATTCTGGATGATTTTCTAAACATACCATGATGGAGTCTTTTATGATGCTTCTGTACTACCAATTCCTTCTTTTGATGCTTCATTGACTCCTTCTCCAACATTCTTTTGGCTTGTTGTAGGAGTATCTTCGTCATCTATTAGTGCTTCCTTTTTGTTACCTGTGGATGCTTCATCAATCACAACATCAATGCATTCAACAATATTTTGAGGTTTTTATTGTAGCATTTATATCCTTTGCTTCTAGAGGAGTATCCAAGGAGAATTCCTTCATTAGATCTAGCTTCAGACTTTCCAAGTTTATCACCATTATTCTTTATGTAACATTTGCTTTTAATGACTTTAAAATTCTTGACAGTTGGAGGTTTTTCCAAACCATAGTTCATGAGAATTTTTGTCACTGTTTACCCGAATATGAGCCTTGTTGAGGAGATTTACTTTTGTATGTCTTTCTCCCCCTGAGAAGGTATGATGTGTTCCAAACTCATCAACCATGGCATGTGCCATTTGTTGGATTATTCTTTTCATTCTTTCTACCACTATGTTTTGTTGAAGAGTTTTAGCTATTGAAAATTGCTTCTTGATACCATGTTTTTCATAAAAGTAAAAAGACTCATCTGATATAAATTATTCTCCTCTATCAGATCTGAGACATTTTATTTTCAAATATAACTCATTTTGTACTAGAGCTTTGAAGACTTTTAATTTATCAAATGCTTCATATTTATGTTTTAATAAGCCAATCCAACACATATGAGTAATATCATCAATGAATAATATGAAGTACTGTTCTCCCCAAGGAGACTTCTTTCTCATAGGACCACATAAATCAGTATGAATAAGTTCAAGTGGCTTACTTGAAGTCCCTTCTTTGGCATTAAACCACACCCTAGTTTTCTTACTGAATTGACATGATTCGCATATGGTACTTTCTAGTAGAGAGATATTAAGAAAGTCATAAACTACTCCCATTCTACTTGAATTATGTAGGTGACTGAAGCTTAGGTGTCCCAATATTTTGTGAAATATCCAACTTTCTTCTAATTTTCTCAAGTAACAATGTTCTAAATTGCCTTCCAAGACATAGAAATTACCTAGAGTTCTCATTCCTTTTATTATGATATTACCTGTATCGATATTTTGTACCACACAATTCTTTGATCTGAAAACCACATCATGCCCTTGATCACACATTTGAATAACAATTAATAAGTTATGTTTAACCATCTGTTGTCACCTTATGAAAATAGAGTACCAAGTGTACAAAGAGTACCAAAGGACATAGAAGTTTGCAACCATCTTCCAAGCCACAAAATCCCTCAAATCTAAATCAAACCCTTCTTCATTGGATAGTGTTCAGAATAATCTTTCCAATAGTAGGTGGAAGTAAAAAAACAAGCTCCTGGATCAGAAGTTAGAGAAGACTGATGATATGGTTTCAAAGCCAAAAAACAAAGGAAAAATGGACAAGGGTTAGGATCATTGCAAATCGCAATTGGGGCTTTACCAAAGCGATGGAAAGGGAAGACATTGAAATCTATGATCGGTCGATTGCTGATATCATAAATTGCAAATCGTAGAGTCCAAGGTAAGGCAAATCGGCAAGCGGGAGGTCCCAGGCACAATCTAGCATCTTACTGGCAATCAGAGGTCCTGCATATCAGACTTCCCACAACATCGGAGGTCTCACATATTGTACTTCTTGCAGCATTGGAGGCAACACAATATCGGCGATCGATGATTCTGGATGGGATTGGGTTAAAAATATTGTGGTGTAAGAGTCCCGATATAGTGTAAAGCACCGGGAGGGGCCGAAAACCATTTACCAATGGGTTTCCAAGAAAAACCAAGGCCAGGAAGGTCTTTTTCTCTCTCCTCTAGGGGAACACGTGGCGACATACCATTGGTCCCTAAGAATCCACATGGTAGCTCACGTGAGCATGACGTGGCAATATGGAGGACACATGGCACACTGATTTGGCATTTTGAGGGGTCCTATGCGGGCATATTCGGGTGACATGTGTCACCACTCAGGAAGTGCCATGTGGCACTGATGAAATCACCAAAGGACATTATCACAGATCGGCGATCGGCAAAGTTAAAGGGTTGCAGCTCCAATTAAAAGTATCTGATTGGGATTTGCAGTAAAGGGGGCTCCGATAAGGGGGCTGGAATGTGATCACATGGAGGGATGAAGAACCAAGGCCTAAGCACAAAAGAGCCCAATCCCAGAGATCGGTGATCTCACAGGCTAAAGTTCCTCCTCGTCCAAAGTCCCTTCCAGTTTGCGATTGTGATATGTTTTAGGACCCTATAATGTACCTTTTTGCTTATATTTTGTGCTATCATTACATCCTTTTCCCACTCACATTTAAGCCTACATTATCAAATTAATCTATTTTTCCAAAGGTATATAATGTTTCTTCTCTTTGCTATATGTTTAACTTATTTTACAGGTAAATTTACATTACTTTCATACTTAGTCACTAATTGGAAATATATAGTTGCTAAAATAGTTTGAAGACTATAGTTAATATATTGTTGCTGCTTGAAGACCACGTTGCTAAAACAACAAACAGTACGCAAATCCCGATGCTGAAACAATCCATGATCTGCAATGCTGAAACAGCCTATGATCTACGATGCTGAAACAATCCGTGATTTATGATGCTGAAATAGTATTTCATATACAACAGTAACAAGAAAGGATAATTAAAGGAGTTGTTACACTGGCCGCAATAGCTGTACCTCAAAGCCAACACCATTACAACCACTGTAATAGCATTTTGCTATGGAAGATCGGAATATCCTATTCCAACATAGAAGATTAGATCATACTAAGAATAGGATTTGTATGTACACATGTAATCATTGTATTAAGAGGATTTCTCCTCTTTAAATAGAGGAGAAATCAACATTAGGGGGGGATGACAGAATATGGAAGGCTTAGCTAGAAGGGAATTACAGAGAAGGGCGTGTTTATTCTTATTGTAACATGTTACATTTGACAGATGAATAAAAGATCACTTTGAGCACTTCTTCTTAGTTCCCGTTCATTTCTGGGGAATCTTGTGAGAAGGAGAGGGCCCACCTTCCTCACAAGATTCACCCATTAGTTCTGTAGTGTGTTAATTATTGTTTTTATTCATGCCTTGTTAGAACTCTGCTATCTGTTGCTAAAACTCTGTTTCAACTGATTGTTGCATCATTTTCATACAATTCACTCCTAGGTAATTGTTGTTCAATTCGATTGGTGATTTTGTTTGCCAAATGAGTTTATGAAAGTGTGATAGTCGAAGAGAGGTGCCGAAGATTCCTACTTTGGGGAATAGGGTCTTGTTCTCTGTTACAGCATAGTTAGTCTTTTCTTTTGCAGATTGCTAAAAGGTTCCTTTTACCTAGGTTTTTGTTTCTTAATATAATCTAGGATTCTTCTCATAATTGTTTTCCTTTGAATATTGAATTATGCAATAGAAAGATTGATTTTACTGTAATTCAAAGTAGAGCTTTAGTCGAATTCAAAGCAAGGTGTGATTAGTGTAACTTTTAATACAACTTTGGATTGCTTTTGAGATTGAGCATATACAGTGTGTGATTGCCTTTGAAATAAACAGACCTCCCTGGGTTGATAATTTATGTAGCACTTGATTGTCTAATTAAATAAGCAATTATAGTGACCAAAATTTTGGCGATGTTGTCGGGGAAGGCAATTATAGATTTCAAAAGCATTTATGTTTTTCTTTTAGATGTACATATTGCATGAGAGGACGCGGAGGTCCCAAGAAAACTAACCCTACAAGTGGCAGGGGCAGAGGAAGGGGAGGAGGAAGAAAGACTTTTATCGACAAGATTATATCAAAATCTGAATTTTCTGTTCCTCAGTGACCAAGCTCTCGAAAACCAAAGCCTCAACCTTCCTTTCAAGCGAACTTTGAAATGGAGGAAGAGATTTGGAGCCCTGAAATAGTTGAGAAACCAGCAAGAAACATTGAGGATCGAGCAAGTGCAGTAGGGGAACAAACAAAAGAAACCATGGATGGGTATAATGAAGAACTGCACCATGAAGAATAGGTAGGTCCTGAAGGAGAGGTAAACGATGAAAACTCTTTTTCTACCTTAGGATTTCCCATTGGTGATCTTCCTAGATGAGTAGCTCCTATCAAGAATATTCCACTTTCAGCTTTACCTAACTTTCATGGTTTATCTTCTGAAGATCCTAATGAATTCCTTTTCGAGTTTGATATATTATGCAAAAGTTATGATTACATTACCAATGCTCAAAAATTAAAGCTATTTCCAGCAACATTAAAGGGAAATGCATTAAGATGGTTCATGAGTCTTGGAGGTCATGTAATCACAACATGGGATCAGATGAAACAAAAATTTCTGCACAAATATCAAGACTATTGCTAAAAGAGAGAAAAAAGAGAGGAACTATTCAAGATGATACATAAAGAGGATGAAAATCTAGAGGACTTTTTGGAAAGGCTACAGTATAATCTACAAAGATCCAGTCACCCCGATGTAAGTAAAGATATTCTTAAAACAATATTATTAAAAGGAGTAAGGGATGACTATCTAGATATGCTAAATATGCTTGGTAAAGGGGACATATCTAAAGAATCATATGATGAAATTATTAACCTCTGTAAAATATGTTCAAGAGGAGCTACAAGGAATAGATCAAACAGCAGGGATACCACATTTTCAAGAGTTCAAAAATCAGCCAGTGGAGGAGCAACAAGAGCTGAAATAGGTAATTTACTTGAGGATTTTAAAACTGAAATGTTAAGTTCTTTTGCTTCACAAATTGACACCTTGTAGATTAAAAAGAAACAAGCCGAAGTAGAAGCGGATCTATCCATATTTTGTCCAAAATGAAAAGAAAAGCACCCACTAAGGGAATGCCCATTGGACAAAATGCCAATTTGCACCCTTTGTGATAAGGATCATGAAACGCAACAATGCCCTTCTTTACCAGGAATCAAAGCAGCATTACAACCAACTGATGAAGAAGCTGAAGTTGTCTATCTGTTGACACAGAGAAGGCAATGGCAACTGCGAGGACAAGGTATGAATCCTAATATGCCATTTACATCTTCTAATCGTTGGAATAATTATCCTTCTTTTAGTCAAGCAAATTACCCTCCCTTTAACCAAATGCAATACCCACCCTTCAATCAAATGAATTACCCACCCATGCAACAAACAAACCCTCCCTTTGTAGACCCAACAATGTGGACTCCTTGGCCTCCACAACAACAACCTCATTTTAACCAGTGGAATCCAAATTGGAGAGGTCAACAACCCCCGTTTCCAAATCAATTTCCTCAATTTCAATCACAATTTCAGCAACCACTCCCTTTACCATTAGGTGCTCCACTGAATAATCAAATGATGTGGCCCCAACTACCTGTAAAACCTATCCCCAACTCCAATAATAAGGTTGTGCAATTTATTGATATTCAAAACCAGCCTATACTTTTTGTTTTCCTTGCACAATGCAATGATATTCATTTACAATCTGAGAAAATAGTAGAACCTGTCATTGATGATGTTACCTCTTCTGATTCTGATAAAGAAGAAAAAAAAAAGCACGATTCACCTAAAGAGGTACAACCACCCTCTAATACTATTGCTGAAACAGCAAAACCACCATTCCTTGAGCGTTTAGCTTTGACTAAAACGCCTGAGCCACCTGCTTTCAATCTTCTAGGGGAATTACAAAATCTCTACGTCAAAATTCCACTATTACAAGCACTAAGAGATGTACCAATTTATGCCAAAACTATGCGAGACATTTGTGTTAAGAAACCCGGTAGGAAAACTAAAGATCCCCTCACAGTTCATGTCATGGGTGATTTGTCTGCACTAATGTCGGGTAAAGCTCCTCCAGTTAAATATGGTGATCCCGGCCATCCTACTGTCACAGTGCAAATTGGAAAAACAGTAATTCCTCGAGTTCTGGTAGACTTAGGCGCTGCTATCAATATTATGACTCTTGAAACTTCACAACTGTTACAAATGAAGAATGGAATCAGAGATACCCCAACCATTCTAGAATTAGCTGACCGTTCTACAATCAAACTGGAAGGAGTTATTGAAGACCTAATCATCTCAGTTGAGTCTTGGAATTATCCAGCTAATTTTGTGGTATTACAACCTAAAACAAAGTTGGGGGTCATCCTCTAATTTTGGGTAGGCCTTGGCTAGCCACAACAGATGCCTTTATCAGCTGCAGATCTGGTTCAATGACAATTTCCAATGGATATGAGACCAAACAGCTTACTCTCTACCCTCATGCTACACCCTTGATTAATAATGATAATTCCTTATGGGTGGACTATGATGATCAAACTACTCAACCTATCTTGACTATCGGACAAGCTTTAAGCCTTAAAGATGCCACTGAGGACGAAGTAATTAATAATTTTATTTGTGAACCCCCCTCTGTGACTCGAGGAACACATAATCAGCTAGCTGCACTTTTTGAGTAAGATACCTTGGAAAAGCTTAATTCTGAAGACCTACCTCAAACATCAGCTACCATCTCCTCTAAAATTATATTAGTAGAAATTGAACCTGGAAAAACACTGAATATAAACCCCAACTTGACAGTTGCTGAAACACAACAATTAATGAAGTTACTTCTTGAAAATAAGGAAGCATTCGCGTGGGACTACACAGATATGAAGGGAATCTCTCCTGAATTATGTACTCACCGTATCTATATCTAGGAATATTGTCAACTGATCCATCAACCTCAATGACGAATGAACCCTAATTTAAGGGAAATTGTTAAAGACGAACTTCAAAAATTGCTTAATGCAAGGTTTATATATCCTATATTTGACAGTGAATGGGTTTCCCCGTTGGTAATAGTTCCTAAGAAAAACGGGAAATGGAGAGTGTGCGTAGATTATAGAGCCTTAAATAAAGCCACTCAAAAAGATCACTTTCTATTGCTATTCATTGATCAGGTGCTAGATAATTTGTTAGCGAAGAAATTCTTCTCTTTCTTAGATGGTTTCAGTGGGTATAACCAGATCAGAATTACACCCCAAGACCAAGATAAGACCACTTTTACTAGCCCTTGGGGAACCTTTTCTTATAGAGTCCTCCCATTTGGGCTATGTAATGCACCAGCAACCTTTCAAAGAGCAGTTATAGGAATCTTTTCTGATATGATTAATGACTCTATGGAAATTTGTATGGAAATTTTGTGTCTCTTTTGAGGAGGCACTACAAAATCTTGAGAAAGTACTTAACTGATGTATATAAGCCCACCTCTCCTTAAGCACCGAAAAATGTCATATGATGATGAATGAAGGAGTGGTACTTGGACATTTTATTTCATCTCAAGGAATTCAGGTAGATCCATCCAAGATACAAGTCATTGAGAACCTTCCTATTCCCAAAACCCAAACCGAAGTGAGAAGCTTCTTAGGACATGTTCGATACTACAGAAGATTTATCAAAAAATTTCCAAAATAGCTTCTCCTTTGTTTGTGTTACTTATGAAAAATGCTGAATTCAAGTGGACTAATCTTTGCCAGGAAGCATTTGATGCACTTAAACATCATTTTCTACAGCTCCTATTCTAAGAAGACCTGATTGGGCACTTCCCTTTCATATATCAACTGATGCTTCAGATACTGCAATTGGAGCTGTCTTGGGACAAGAGGAAAATCATCTCCCCTATGCTATCTATTTCATTAGTAAGAATATGACTCCTGCTGAACTTAACTACACAGTTACCGAAAAGGAATTTTTAGCAGTTATCTATGCTATTAATAAATTTTGACATTACATCACTGGTTATTCTACTTTTGTCCATACTGATCACTCATCTATTAAATATTTAATGAACAAATCTGTCACAAATGCTCAAGTCACCAGATGGTTATTATTATTACAAGAATTTGATATTACAATTGTAGATCGACCAGGAAAAGAAAATGTAGTTGTTGATTTTCTTTCTCAGTTAACACTTGATGATAATACTCCAGTAGATGATTCCTTTCCTAATGAATATTTATTTGCAGTATCTGCTCACTCACCATGGTATGCAGACATTGCCAATTATTTGGTTGCAGGGAAGTTACCACCACACCTATCCCACCGAGAGAAAAGAAAAATCATTCAACAAAGTGCTAGGTATAGCTGGATAAGTGGGTGTCTTTTCTACACAGGACTTGATCAAGAAATCTGAAGATGCATTAGAGAAGATGAAGTTTATGATATACTAAAATCTTGTCATGATGGCCCTTGTGGAGGGAATTTTGCTGACAAAAGAACGACACATAAAATTCTCAGGATGGGATATTATTGGGCCTCACTTTTTAAGGATGCAAAGAAATATGTTTGGGCCTGTGACAGCTGTCAAAGAATGGGTCAGCCTAATCATAGAGATGAAATTCCATTAAACCCCCAGGTAGTACTTGAACCATTTGAGAGATGGGCCTTAGATTTTGTAGGACCCATTAACCCTCCATCCAATCAAAGAGTTTATATATTAGTTTGCACAGATTATATGACCAAATGGGTGGAGGCTAAAGCACTCCTTAGAGCTACTGAAGAAGTTGTTCTAGCTTTCTTATTTGAAGATATCTTTGTCAGATTTGGAGTGCCTAGAGAATTAGTCACAGATGGAGGACCTCCTTTCACCTCTCATGGTTTTAAAGCCACCCTTCAAAAATATCATATTCATCATAGAATGACTACACCATACCACCCCCAAGCCAATGGACAGGTGGAAAGCACAAACAAAGTAATAGAAGCCATTCTAACAAAAACAGTGAAGGAAAACCGGAAGGATTGGTCTCAAAGGCTCCCTGAAGCATTATGGGCTTACAAAACTACCTGGAGAAACACTACAGGATTCTCTCCCTATGAATTAGTTTATGGTAAAAGTGTTGTTTTTCCTGTGGAATTTGAAATCAAAACCTTAAGGACTACTTTAGCTGTTAACCTTGATTTGACTGATGCATAGACAACCAGGTTGCAGTAGCTTAATGAATTGGATGAAAAAAGATTAGATGCCATTCATCAGACAACTATGATTCAACAACAAAGAACAAAATGGCATGATAAAATCATCAAGCACAAGCAATTCCAAAAAGGTAATTGGGCTTTATTATATGATTCTCGGTTTAAATAATTTCAAGGGAAACTACATACAAGATGGCTAGGACCTTACGAAGTGGATACTATTTTCCCCAATGGAACAGTAAGGCTCCTAACAATTGATGACTCTAAAACACCATTATTAGTAAATGGTCATCGGCTCCGTCTGTACCAGTGCCCCATTTCCAAAGAAGATTTTAAGGCCACATGTGTGGTAGATTCACATTATCTCTTTTTAGAGGAGCCTCTTGCCCCTCATTGCATTTAATTTTTCTGAATTTTATTTTTAGTATTAGATTAAAATTTCTTTTACTAATAATCCCTGCCAAGGGATGGCATGTTACAATTGATTCTTTTGCAGATTCTCGATCCAGAAAAGCCCTACCAAGAAAGGACAATCTTACTACAAGCAGATCCAAGCTTCATCTTGTGAAGCATTGCTCCCGCTCTCTTCAATCCATTCATCTTCAACATCCCCATCATTCATTCCCTCTCATTTCTTTCCCTGTCCCCATTTTCCCATTGCTGAAACACCACTTTGCAGCAACATTTTCCCCATCTTTTCCGTTGCTGAAACACCATTTCTTCAGCAATATTTTCCATTATTGAAATATCACCCTTCAACAACATTTCTCCCCATTTTCCCATTGCTGAAACACCACTTTGCAGCAACATTTTCCCCATATTTTCCGTTGCTGAAACACCATTTCTTCAGCAATATTTTCCATTGTTGAAACATCACTCTCCAGCAACATTTTTCCATTCCTTTCCTGTTGCTGAAACACCACTTTTTCAGCATTGCCCATTTTTTTCATTGCTAAGACATGACTATTCAGCATTTCCTGTCATACAAACATCTTCTTCAGTTCTTTCGCTCTCACTTCTCCTATTTTTCATGCTACATTTTGTCCTTTCACTACCTTCTCCCATGATTAAACAAATCCTTGGTACAACTTCTCTCATAATTCCGAAGTTCTTCCATGATTACTGCAAATCTATTATGAACAGGCACTATATTTTTTTCGAAGTACGAATTAAAGGTAAAGGTGAGGTATGTAAACTTTATATGTAAATACAATTAAACTATAGTTAATGAGAAGATGTTGATTCATTATTACCATGATCCCCATACACTTAAAGTCATTATTTCAGCCGTAGTTGGGGGGAGTATCGAAACTTTATGCCATCATTTCACACGAATTGACTACTGTCACTCCTTTTTACCCATTATCTCGCCTTTTCACCATCATTTACATGTCCTCATCCACAAAATTTACTCTATTCGGGTGCGGTTACTCGGCTCTGTGACTGTGCATTTTACTGAGCTGAATAGCTATGGGAGGTCCTGCTATATGATACGAACCCACCACAACAACCCTGCTAGAATTGTATCCAGAAGTCTACCAAATCTTTCAGCAGGCGGGTTGGCTAGGTTATTTTCAGAGGCTCCAGGGATTTGATCAACAACAGGTTCTTCAATTTGCTCGGAATCTTCAAGAAGATCATTCTATTGTTCAAGGGGTTCGGATTTCAGTCACAGAGGATGATATAGCACAGGTTTCGGGTCTTCCCGTCATAGGTATTCGCTGGTTCAGCCACAAACACATTATTCTTAATGCCCAGCTGGATTTTCTCTTGCCAGGAGAACAAGTTGAGCCTAAAGCCTAGGGTGTTCGACTTAGCTCGTTGCCGCCTCCTTGGCCGAAAGTTGCAGAGTTTGTCAAGCACTACCTTACCTGTGAAGGCCGATACCAGGTAGTTTACCAGTACAACTTTGTCTTGTTATCTCATTTACGACATGCTAGACTAGTGAATATTCCTTACTTTCTGCTTGGATGTCTTAGAAATATGTCACATTATTGTAGACAGGTTAAAAACCCCCTCCTTTCCCTCACCCATCACCGTCTTGTTCAATTACTCATCCAAAAGGGTTTTGCCCAACAAAACCCTCCCCTAAACAATCCACCCATAAACCCTCAGGAAGCTGCTAAACACCTTGAAAACCCTCATGAAGAGCAACCACAAAACCTTCCTGACCCTCTAGAAATACCTATTAACCCACCTATAGACCCAATTGATCCAATTGACCCTCCTACCATACCAAGTCCACCTCACAATTTACCAGAATCATCTATTCCTACTGTTGATATCCTTAGTAATGATTCTCAAGATAACCCTCCCTGCTCCATCACTGAGGAAACACCCACTCGCAAAAGAAGGAAGCAAACTACTACTACTTTTCTATCTAGAAAGTGAACGAGGGGTTCAATCAAAGCAGCAACCACTTCTGATAGCCCTCCCCATTCCACTATTGAGGAAAAATCTACTCGAAAAAGAAAGGAGCAAATTGATAATTTTTCTTCCTTTTTACCTAGAAGAAGAATGAGGACTTCAACCATAGCAGCAACTACTGCCACTACCCTAAATCCCCAACCCATCCTGCTAAAACCCCGTACACCTCCACCCTCCCAAATCCCCGAATTTTTACCTGTTCCACCCACGGGCACTGAAACACAAGAACCAGATGCCCAGGGTGTTGCGACATCATTTTCCTTACATTCAGTAGTTGAAACACAAGAACCAGCTATAGTTGTTACACAAGAACCAGCTACAACTGAAACACAAGAACCAATTGCTGATTTTGTTCTGGAAACACAAGAACCAGATGCCCAGGGTGCTGCGACATCATTTTCCTTACATTCAGTAGCTGAAACACAAGAACCAGCTACTCATTCAGTAGCTATTACACAAGAACCAACTATAGCTATTACACAAGAACCAGTTATAGTTGAAACACAAGAACCAGATGCCCAGGGTGCTACGACATCATTTTCCTTACATTCAATAGCTGAAACACAAGAACCAACTACTCATTCAGTAGCTGTTACACAAGAACCAGCTATAGCTATTACACAAGAACCAGCTACTGATTTTGTTATGGAAATACAAGAATCAGATGCCCAAGGTGTGGCAACATTATTTTCTTTACATCAAGTAGAATCAGATGTTGATTTTGTAGCTGCTCCACAAGAACCAGCTACTGAGGTTGTGACTGTTACACAAAAACCAGTCACCCCTCTTGATACACCTATGACAGATCAACAACCAGAACCAACAATGGCTTCTCTCTTACAAGAGAATGAGTTTCTAAGATCAGAACTAGAAGCTTACAAGCAAGAGCTGGTAATGGCAAAGGAAGCCTATGACAGGGAACTTAATTTGTATACCTTAGCTCGCGCAGCGGCCATGGCAGAGAAAAACACAAAAGATGATCAGTATAGAGAGTATATGTGCAGCCAATGTGGGGATATTTATGATCAAGCAGGCTACAAAGTGGTTCAAATCCCAATGCCTGGAGCTTCCCCTGCACCTACGTCTTTTGCAGTTAAAGAAAAGGAATGCCCTACTATTACACAAGAACCAATAGGACCTTCAAAAATTCCAAAAAGCAAAGCTAATCTACAGGAACCCTGGCCTACAACAACTGTTAAATCTGAAGCTCCTGTTCTTATTAGTAAAGATGTTCAAACTCTGCCTCTTGATACAATTGTCCAATCTGAAGCTCCTATTTTTATTAGTACCTCTACTCAGACTCTACCTCAGCTTACCACTCGCAATGTTGGAACACAAACTCAACCATGGAATGAGCAGGTAATAATGAACAAATGGAAGGAGTCTGCTATTACACAGCACAAAATCTTGCAGGAGCACAAATTACTTTGGCTGAACCACATATATTCAAACTGGGAAGCTTTGGAGCAAACACTCCAAGAATCTCATGCCCATAAGAAGCAGAATAAGGAGTTAAAAAGAAAATTGCTCCTGATGTTCGATCTAGCACAAAAATTGTTGGCTGCTAGGAAACCATCTCTAAATTACTCTCTTTTCCTTACAAAATGACTTGCATTCTTTCAGATGAAAGAAATCAAAGATGGAAGACCCTATGCAGTGATCAAACCAACAGATTTTGTTCAAACTTTTGCAGAAGCCTCTACCAGTGATCAGCATCTACTATGTGAGTTATATCTTCATAATGAAGCCATTCCTGAAAACAGACAGCTTAATCTTAATCCTCTTGTTGGCGATATCCAGATTCGGGCATTCACCTCCTTTCTTGCCAACCAGATTACGTGGCAGAGTGCTTTTCTAGCTACCAGGCATAATGAAGATAACCGTCTCCTTTGGATACGGTCAGAACCACAGAACACTGCCACCTTTGTTGAAGAATATTATCAATTTTTGAAGAAACCAGGGATGATTCGACATATGCGGCGACTACAGGTAACAGTACTTCAGGATTGTCAATGATTTATTAAATCCAAAGAGACTGTTGCCCTAAAAGAAAATAACATGTTTTGGCAACAATCTTCTGAGGAAAGGCAGCAACATAATCCCTTTAGTCCTACCAATCTTGAGACAGCAATCTCCTGGGTACCCAGTTACATCAAATGTGTTCAGCAATGTGATGTAAATTGGATAGGTTATCAGTTCCATTTTCCCATTCTGTGGATGCCAGTAGAAAAGTATCAGGCTCACCATAGATTGCCCAAGAAAGTTGAAGCAGTAGCTTGGCAAAGACTACAACATGTTCAAAGATTCAGAGCTCCAACAGACAGTACTTTCTACATCTACCACCTAAGTAATTTGCACACCAAGAGTTAGTATTCGAATTCTGATTCAAAGTGAAGTTGCTTGAGGACATGCAACCTTTTCAGCTTGGGGGGGGATGTTAGGACCCTATAATGTACCTTTTTGCTCATACTTTTTGCTATCATTACATCTTTTTCCCACTCACATTTAAGCCTACATTATCACATTAATTTATTTTTCCAAAGGTATATAACATTTCTTCTCTTTGCTATATGTTTAACTTGTTTTACATGTAAATTTACATTACTTTCATACTTAGCCACTAATTGGAAATTTATAGTTGCTAAAATAGTTTGAAGACTACAGTTAATATATTGTTGCTACTTGAAGACCACATTGCTGAAACAATAAATAGTACGCAAATCCCGATGCTGAAGCAGTCTGTGATCTGTGATGCTGAAATAGCCAGTGATCTACGATGCTGAAACACTCTAAGATTTACGATGCTGAAATAGTATTTCATAAATAGTAGTAACAAGAAAGGATAATTAAAGGAGCTGTTACACTAGCTGCAATAGTTGTACCTCAAAGCCAGCACCATTACAACCACTGTAACAGCATTTTGCTATGGAAGATCGGAATATCCTATTCCAGCATAGAAGATTAGATCAGACTAAGAATAGGATTTGTATGTACACATGTAATCATTGTATTAAGAGGATTTCTCCTCTTTAAATAGAGGAGAAATCAGCATTAGGGGGGGACGACAGAATACGAAAGGCTTAGCTAGAAGGGAATTATAGAGAAGGGTGTGTTTATTCTTATTGTAACATGTTACATTTGACAGATGAATAAAAGATCACTTTGAGCACTTCTTCTTAGTTCTGGTTCATTTCTGGGGAATCTTGTGAGAAGGAGAGGGCCCACCTTCCTCACAAGATTCACCCATTAGTTTTGTAGTGTGTTAATTATTATTTTTATTCATGCCTTGTTAGAACTTTGCTACCTGTTGCTGAAACTCTGTTTCAACTGATTGTTGCATCGTTTTCATACAATTCACTCCTAGGTAATTGTTGTTCAGTTTGATTGGTGATTCTGTTTGCCAAATGAGTTTATGAAAGTGTGATAGTCGAAGACAGGTGCTGAAGATTCCTACTTTGGGGAATAGGGTCTTGTTCTCTGTTACAGCATAGTTAGTCTTTTCTTTTGCAGATTGCTGAAAGGTTCCTTTTTCCTAGGTTGTTGTTTCTTAATATAATCCAGGATTCTTCTGATAATTGTTCTCCTTTGAATCTTGAATTCTGCAATAGAAAGATTTCTTTTACTGTAATTCAAACTAGAGCTTCAGTCGGATTCAAAGCAAGGTGTGATTGTGTAACTTTTACTACAACTTTGGATTACTTTTGAGATTGAGCATATACAGTGTGTGATTGCCTTTGAAATAAACAGACTTCCCTGGGTTGACAATTTATGTTGCACTTGATTATTTAATTAAATAAACAATTATAGTGACCAACAATATGCGGGAACTCTCCCAGATGCGATATTTTATGTAATATGCCTTATGGAAGTGTCGCATCTGGACAAATAAGATAGTGCTATGAAAGGAGGTAAAAAGGCCCTCTCTCTTGTATTGCAATTATGATATCTCGAGTGGGCCTAATCCTGTAGATCAGTGATCCTACAAATGAAATCCATCCTCTATCAATGTCCCTTTCGACCCGCGATTGTGATATGAAAAAGACCTCCTGGATGCAATAGTTTATGCATTCTTCTTTCCTGAAGTCCCACGTCTTGAAAAAACAGTCAGCGCTATGAAAGGAGGTAAATAGGCCCTCTCTCCTGTATTGCGATTGTGATACCCTGGGTGGGCCCAATCCCGCAGATCGGTGATCGCAAGGGTCAAGGGGAGATATCAAAGGCAAGCATTATAGATCACCGATGTGAAGGATTCTATGTAACAAAGGAAGCAAACCCCTAGAGGGGAGTCCAAAGGCCCTAGCGCCCGAGGACTAAACACCTAATCATATCCCCCAGTCACTGATGAACACCAGTATTGCAACAAGAATGCTACAACTCCTGGGACTACCAACTTTACTTTATCAACTCAGGGTTTGTACAAACTTGGAGGTGACAGTGTTGTATACACAAGAAGATGTGATGGGTCCACTCTTTGTCACTGCTGAGCTGGTGATAGACCACTACAGTTTCTCAAACCAACCTTCTATTGAGAAGTTTAATTACCAATGAAGGAAGGGTAACTTTTCATTAATTGGTAGAATTGAAATATTGTTTACTACAGTAAGGAAAGGCTGAAATAAATTCTTTAAACAAACCACTCATCTAACTAATTGCTAAGAGATCCTGCTTCAGAAGAATTTTAAGCTAACATGTGTGTAATTCTAACTATCTTAGGCATGCAATCTAAAATAACCACACATTTTACTAATGTGCATATGAATTAACACAATAACTCTTTATGAATGCTAAATCTTCTTGGTGATGTGGCAGGTGGGTTAGAGATGGTTTTGAAAGGTTAGATGGCTTGCAAGGTAGGTAGGGGTCATCTCCTATCTTTTTGGAGGCTTCTTCCTCAAATCGGCCTCAAACCAGGCCACTACAAGTCATCCTACAAGATTTCCTAATGCTTCCTAGAGGATGTCCTAATGCTCCTGCAAGATCCCCCGTATTCCTACAGCATCCGGCTGAGAGAAATAGGAGTGATTTGGAAGGTGGTACAGGGCTAAAAGAAGGTGAATGATGGAAGAAATAAGGCAAGGGAGTGGCCAGGACTTCTTTAGAGATCAAACCCAAGTTTGTGAGATGGTTGGATTTTCTCAACAACCATGGAAAGTTGTTCTTATGGAAAGATGAATTGTTTTATGGACTTAGTGGATTTTGGTGAGAATGGATGGATGAGGTTAGGTTGGAGATGTTGACATGAGATCTTCCTACACTATTGAAAGCTCCTGCAATACATACATCATTGGCATTTATCCATGAATCATGTCAAACAAGAAAGATTTCCTATCAACTTAAGAAAACGTAATTTCATTGTTTAGGTGCCTAGTTCATGCATGGAAGTACCTACAAAATATTTTGAAACACCACGAGATATAATACAAAGCTGGGGATATCATAAATGATGACTGAATCCTAGTTTTGAAAGCTAAAAAAATGCTGGCCTAACTAGCAAAAAACCCTAAATTCCATAAGAAATCAGAATTCTGTCTTTTTGGTGCTGAATAGGAGTTTTTACTCAAACCATGGTCCTCAAAGGGAGGAGTGAGGCCAAATCCACCTACTAATAGCATTTTTGGTATTCCCTTACCTCTATAAACTACTAATAAATCTATGCACAAATGGAAGAAAACTAATCAATTTTATCACTGCTTGCAATGAAACAATGTTAATATCAATTCAACACTTAATCTATGAAATAACCTAAACATACAAGTACAAGAAGAGGACACTTTGTTGCTAGGGTTGGGCCCTAACCCAAGAGCTTCATCCCTCTAAGTCAACTCAGTGTTGGATCAAGGAAATGCTCATTTTCATTATCATATCAAAAAGTTGCATAAATGTGTTTTTCCACAAAACTTCAATTCGAAAATACTTAGTGCTCTTACATAAAAAATATAAGTCCTAATGAGGCTCTAGGCTTCCTTATTTATGCAACTAAAGTCTCCAACAACTTCCTTAAATCTAGGGAGGCTTGGCTCCCGAACTCAAGATGAATTGGTCCTTAACTATCACTGGTTGGGCTGCCCACGATCTCCATAACTCAGTTGCTTGCAACTCCGAGCTAGTGTGATTTGATTGAGGGATATTTGAATGCGTGAGGCTTTAATGAGGAGGATCTATCTCCTATAATCTCTCCTTCTTGTCTCATTCGAGCTCCTTCACCTTAATTAGCCAAAATTTCCATGATTTGCTCCCAAAAACCTGCAATCAATACATATTAGACCACTAGGCATAACATCTTACTTTTACTCATCTCATTAAGAAAAATATAATTAAAAGAAGGAATTATGAGAAAAGTTGATTTTAGTAAGCTTGGAGGTGTATTAAGGTTGATATAGTTACCCAATGATGAGGGTCATCATCACCCCCCTACTGAAAGTGTTGCTCATCCTCTAAGCAGCTTAATCTATGTCAATGTCCTTCATTGCTCTGGTGGCCTCCCTGACATCCCATGCTTCTGTTGTAGTTTCCTCTTCTTATGAATAAAATATCGCCTTTCTCTCTATTTCTTCCCACTACTTTCTTTCTTCTTCCTCTCTCCTCCCTTCCAACGTTCTTAAAAGTAGTGGTGGACTGAGTTTCAATCCAATCTAATTGACTTTGAGCCTTTATAGAGCCTGCTTATACATGGGTGTTCTGTTTAATGCCTCTTTAATCCTATCAAGAGAATGGTATTCTCTAACTTTTAGGTTATAAGGTAAGGTGCCCCATCTCCTTTGGAAAGCTTTCATGATGTCATCTCCTAATAATCTGAGCATGTCTTCAAAATGTGTGACTGCTTTTTCTTGTGTAGCAAGGTACCTAGGTGCAATCTTATGATCATTTGCTATGAGGTTGGGGGTGTTGATGATAGCCAGTGGATTAGATTGTTCAACTCTGATCATAAGGGGTTATGTATTTTCTCTTTCTCTTCTTCTTCCAGATCCTCACTCTACCCATCTATATCCTATTTTGTTTCTTCTTCTGTCTCTTCTTCATTTTCCTCCTCCTTTTCTTCCTCTTTTTCTTCCTCTATTTCCTCTTCATCCCTCTCACTAGAAATGGGGCTTTTGTCATATTCAAGAGCTTGAATTGCTCCCTCTGCCTGCATGTCTCTGAAAGTTGTCCATGTAATAAGGAGTCTTAGGTTTTTTAGAACGTCTTATAGGATAATTTTGATCAACCCATGATGGGTTAATTGTTGATGCTTTCCCTCCTGCACTTTGATGCTCATATCTATCATTGATTGAAGAAGAAAGTAGGGTATACTTAATCTGTTCTAAGAAGGTGTTTCTGCTCCAAATCTCAGTTCTTGGGGGAGTCTGAAGTGGTATCCATATACCACACTGTATCCCCACTCATATGATATGTATTTAATGAGGTGGTAACTAACTTCATTCCAAGGGTATGGAATGCTTTCTCTTTTGACTTCATTTTTGTCTTCCATTGGCTCCTCCCCTTCCAAAAATAATTTCTTCTTTGCCAGGGTGTTATTACCCTTATCTTCATTCCTCCAAGGTAACCCTAAAAGGAGTGTGGTGATTCTACTTATAACATCAAGGGTGATTTCTACTTATAGTCCTTTCACCACAATAGTGGCATGGGACCTAGTGAGGGGTATGAGTGAGAAAGCAAAGTCCCTGGCTACCTCATAATTGTATCCTCTCATTCTCTCAAAGAACCTCATCCAATTGTGCCTTGTGATGATTTCCACTACAGGAAGGTTTTGATGACTTTTTACTGTGTTTGTGGTTCTCTCTTGTTAAAGCCCCCTATCATCTTTCCTTGGTAATTTTTGGAGGCTTGTATGGATATAATTCAAGAATCTAGTAGGTGAGAGAGATTTAAATGATAACTCGGCAATATAATTCTTTGAGACTGCAACTTCCTTAACCAAATGGAGGATTTTTTTTTTTAACAGGAAAACATGGAAGGTATAGATACTACCTATCTGGTTACTGTCTAATGAGGAAAACCTTTGATCTCTCCTCCCTTAGTGCCCACTAATAATCCTGTAGACTGACTGCTCTGGATCTTGTAGGTCTTCCTGTGGGATCCTGTGGGATCCTGTAGGTGCTCTTGTGCTACAAAATGCTCACTGTCTCCTGTAGATGCTGCTTCAAGAGGCCGAGAGAAACCTTATTTCGATGAATCCTCAAGATTGCTAATGCTTTCTTTGCATGGAAATCAATGTTTTATTTCCTTATATGGATGATCGTGTGGGATGGTGTGCTAGTTGCCTAAGTACGAGCACCTCCTTTTGGACTGTTGGTCCCACTATCACTCAATCATTCTTCCTTACCTTGTAATCATCTCCCACTTCAATCATCTGTAACTTAACGATTTTTGGCCTTATCTCCTTTTTCTTCTGATTTGACTGCTGCCATATGTGGAGTGGTCTAGCTATTTTCTCCTCGTCGACTGGACAAATGTGGCCAAGTTAACTGGCAACCTTTGCTTATAAAACCAACTCTTACATAATTCTACATTTTTTATCATATCGTGCTAATGAGAGAGAATAAGTAAGATGACATACCTGTGGGTAAGATGCTTTGATGATGATTCTTATTGGAGAATGATGTCCTTGTGTCGTGTATTTTTTGCATATTTTTTGTATTGGCCTCTTTTGATGATTGTTCCCTTTGATGCGCAGGTACTGGGGAGTGATGCTGATGATCTTGCTGCTGATGCTGAGCTCTAGAGGAGCTTCCTTGACCTTGGAATATTTATGCTGAAGAAGGCTACAACCATGTGGAATTTCCTTTGTGGGATAGGCTGCTATAGGATTTCCTACAAGAAAACCTACAGGATGTCCTGTAGCTACCTCTCCCCTAAACTTCCATTCCTTTTTTCACTTCTGCAGCATGAGGATTGTTGACATGAGTAGAGAATAGTTCTAGTGGATGGTAGGTGAGAGTTATAGCCTTTAGATATTGTCCCTCTGTCCTCTGTTCTCACCTTCTTCTATTTGTTTTTTTTTTCTCTTTTTGAAAACTGTATATGTATTTTTTTTTAGTTGACATTTTTGGATGGATGCAAGGGTAACATGGTGTTGAAAGGCATGGTGATGATGTGATGGAGTGAATTTTTTATTGTTTTGACACAGGCTTGTCATCCCCTTGTTCTAGGATCACTTTTCTTGGGATTTCAAAACCATTATGATTCCTACAGGAAACTCTTGTAGGTTTTCAGTGGATCTTGTAGGATTACAGGGAATCCTCTCGAAAACACAGAGCCTATGTATACTAAGGTGGAAGAGTTCATAAACAGAAGGATGGATGAAATAATGAAGAAAATGAGATGGAGGAATTAAAATATGGATCTTTTAGGTCTTTCTATTCCTCTCAAGTTGCGTTGACCCTCCTCCTGCTGACCTACAACCAACGTTTTCAAACTTTTTTCCTTTTCTCTTTTTTTATATTTTTTTTGTTTTTGAAAACAACTAGTCTACCTCCAAGGAGGTTTTCATCCTAGATGTCTGCCCTAGGTGCCTCAGAAGATGTTTTCTCCCCAGGATCTTTTTATTTTTTTCAACACCATTGGGTTGCCTCAAGAGGTTTTCAACCCAACAGTGGGACTCAGGTGCCTCATGGAGCTTTTCACCTGAGTCTTCTTATTTTCTCTTCTTTTTTTTTTTCTTCAGGGACTTGATGGGGTAGAAGATGATACTTTCTCCACCACCATCACTATCTTGCTGATGCCATTGATGAATTCTTTCTTTGACAAGGGCTTCTTGTAGACCTTCAATCTTCACCCATTGACAAGTAAAGGGATAGCCTATACATCAATGGTTCTTATCTGTACTGAACCATTATCATGACATTTTTCTATGACATAAGGACCTAACCATCTAGTCCTTAACTTTCCTTTAAAATCCTTGTATCTGGAATCATACAAAAAAGCCCAATCACCTTCTTGAAACTATTTTTCCTTTATGTTATTTTCATGCCAAATCTTCCTATGAACTTGAGTCACCTCTATGTGCAGGAGGGCTTGCATCCTAAACTCATATAACCCATTCAGCTGGAGCAATCTTTCTTGTTGTGCCCTGGTGAGATCTAGATCTAGTTGTGCTTCCATTCTTAAGGTGTTGTATTCAAATTCAATGGACAACAGGGCCTTCTTCCCATAGACTAGCTCATAAGGAGTGAATCTAGTGGTGGTAATCCAGGTGGTATTGTAGGCCCAAGTGGAATCAACTAATAGGTCTGCCCAGTCCTTTTTGTTGCTACTAATCACTTTGGTCAAAATCCTTCCAATGCTCTGTTGGTTACCTCCACTTGCCCATTGGCTTCTAGGTGGTAAGGAGTGGATGTTCTATGATTGATCTTGTGTTGGATTAAAAAATTGTCAATCATGTGTGATGTAAATTGACTTCCTTGATTAGTGCCTAGTTCTCTAGGGTACCCAAACTTAAAAAATGCATTCTCCCTTAAGAACTCAGCCACTTTCTCCTCTGTTGCTACTTTGATGGCTTTGGCTTCAACCCACTTGGTTAAATAGTCAGTGCACACAATGATGTATTGATTTTTCTTGGATGGAGGGTCAATGGGTCCAATGAAATCCATGCCCCACTTTTCAAATGGCTCGAAAGTCACTTGAGGTTGTAGAGGCATTTCATCCCTTGGGGTAGGTTTCCCCATCCTTTGGCACCGATCACACTGACTAGTATACCTCCTCACATCCTGGTGAAGAGTGGGCCAATAATAACTAGCTTGTAGCACCTTGAATGTTTTCCTTTTGGCTACAAAGTGACCTCCACAAGGCCCATCATGACAGGTCAGAAGGATGTCAAAGACTTCCTCCTCCCTGACACATCTTCTCAGAATTTGATCTGGGCCTAGTTTGAATAGGTTTCCCCCAATCCAAGTGAATGGGGTGCTCTTCCTCACAATCTTTCTCTTTTCCTTGGAGGACAAATTTGGTGGAAATTGTGCAGACACCAAGTAATTTTCTATGTCAGCAAACCATGGAGAGAGAAATGAAATGGTGAATAAGTGTTCATCTGGTAACTGATCATCAACCATTCCTTCTTCCCCTATAGGCAAAGTCAATCTTGATAAAAAAATATGCAACAACATTCTCCTTGCTAGGCTTATCAATTATAGTTAAATCAAACTATTGCAATAAAAGTAACCATCTAGTAATCTGGGCATTTACATTAGGTTTATTCATCAAGTATTTAATTGCAACATGGTTAGTATGTACAAATGTTTGGTAACCTGTAATGTAATGACTAAATTTTTTCAATGAATGCACAACATCTAGGAGCTCTTTTTCAGTCACTATGTAGTTCAGGTTGGCTTTCAACAAATTCTTACTGATGAAGTAAATGGCATAAGGTATCTTGTCTTCTAGCTCGCCTAGAGATGATCCTATGGCTTTGTGATAGGCATTAGCATGTATATGGAAAGGAAGAGCCCAATTTGGGTCTTGGAGAATAGGTACAGTAGTCAACTTGACCTTTAGGGTGTCCAAGGCCTCTTGACAGCTTTCTAACCATACAAATTTGGAGTCTTTGGCCAATAACCCAACTAAAGGAGACGCTAACTTGCTGAACTCTTTTATAAATCTCCTATAGTATCCATATAAGCCTAGAAATATTATGTCATCCCTCTATTTTTGCAGAGGTGGGACCCTTTGGATGATGGATATCTTATTTGGGTCCACCTGCAGTCCTTTCTGGGATTGAATGAACTAGAATAGTCCCTGCAGTCATCAAGAACTCACATTTTTCGGGACTAAGGGACAAGTTCATTTCAATGCATTTGTTTATCACCTTAACCAAGTTGAACAAAGCCTCCTATAAGTCACACCCATAGGGTGTAAAATCATCCATATAAATTTCCACTACATCATGGACTAGCTCAGCAAAGATACTCAGGATTGCCCTCTGGAAAGTGGTAGAGGCGTTGAATAGACCAAACGGAAGGACCCTATAAGTGAAGGTACACCAAGGATAGGTGAAGGTGGTTTTATCCTGGTCCTCTGGGCTAATCTGGATTTGATTGTACCCGCTGAACCCATCTAAGAAAGAGAAAAATGTTTTCCCTGCTAGGCCATCTAACACTTGGTCAATGAAAGGTAGAGGGAAATGGTCTTTATTTGTTACTTTATTTAACTCTCTGTAATCAACACAAATCCTCCACTTCCCATTTTTCTTTGGAACCAACACCAAAGGAGAAACCTACTCACTATCCGAGATAGGGTAAATGAATCATGCATCCAACAACTTTTGCAATTATTCTTTCACTATATCCTTGAGAGTTGGATTCATTCTCCTTTGGGGTTGTTAGACTGGTTTGTAACCTTCTTTGATATAAATGTAGTGAGTACACACCGAGGGGTACACTCCCTTCATTTCTTTGTAACTCCAAGAAAAGGCATTCAGATGTTCCCTTAGCATGTTGCACAACTCTTCTTCTTGGTGTACAACAAAAGAGGGATTGATTTTCAAAGTTCTCTCAGGGTTGAATTCTATTGTTTCAACATGGCTAGGGTTTGAATCAGTTAAGAATAGATCAATTGGATGGTTTCTCTTGGTTTCATTTACTACTTATTCTAAGGATAAGGTGCTTGGAGTTGGATTTTGGAGTATGTGTTCAATCAAATCATCTTCATTCGGTTGTCCTCCTCCCATGGCAGTTTCTAGGGTATAGAGTTACGCTGATTAGACTTCATCTTCTTCCTCCTCTTCTAGCCATAAAGGTAAATCATGTTCTAAAGATGGTTGAGAAGGAGGGTACAAGACCAACTTCTTGGACAGATGCCCATTTTTTATAGTCATGTTTCCAGCCCTGCAGCTGATGTAAGCATCGAAAATGGCTAACCAAGGTCTCCCAAGTATGAGAGGATAACCATTAAGCTTGGACTTAGGCTAGAGAACTAGGAAGTTTGTAGGGTACTCCCAGGAGTCAATGGAGACCATCACATCCTCAACAATCCCCTCAGGGGCTACTGTGGAACGGTCTGCAAGCTGCAAGATTGTTGTGGTCTTTCTTAATGAACCCTGGAGATTTAGCTTGAGCATGGTTTCCTTAGTCATTATATTAATGGCAGCCCCAAGATAAATCAAGGTGTGTGGGACAATGTTGCCATTGATGTGCACATATATTACAGGGCTTCTAGGGTCTAAACACTTTGAGCAAATTACCTTCCACAAAATTAAGTCGGATAACTGCCTAATGCATTAATGGTAGGGGTGTCTCTTTTTTGCCTCCCTGGATGTTTGAAATACTTCTCTTTAATCAGTTTGTTGTAAATAGGTACATCCTTAATGGCTTGGAGAAGTGGAATTTTGACACATAGATTTTTCAATTAAACCAAAAGTTCATTCTCTTCTAGGGTAGGCTGGACTGAATCAGTTAATCTTTCAGGAAAGGGTGGTTGATTCACTCTAGGCATACTTTCCTCTATTTTCTCCTCACTCTCCCTAGGTGAAGATAGAGGTTGGTTTTTCGGGAGTACTCTCCCAACCTTAGGTTGATTTCCTGAATTTCCATGGAATAAGTAGGGTAGGATGTCTCTCCACTGTATACTGTTGTGCCTGTTTGTTGTTCGGGTTTGGATTTGGCTGGGCAGGCATATGAGGTTGTTTAGGTGGAGTAGGGTGCAAAAGATGTGGTTGAGTAGGAGGTGAAGGTAATAAAGTTGGAGCATTGTTGTATAAGGGCCTCCACCCCTGGGGTGGTGCATTACACTGAGGCTATGGAGGAGCATATGGCTGAAATGACTGGTTGGTCAAATGGGGATGGTACTGAGGTGTAAAATACCAATGATAAGGTGTAGACCAGGAGGGATGAGTAGGGGGGGCCCAAGAGGGAATAGATGTGTTTTTGTTAGGGTTGTAATATGCATAGGATGACCCTTGCATGCCCTATTGGTACGGTCTAGGCCCATGAGGTGTCCTTTGATTTATGTAGCATAGTTTTTCAGTCATCCCTTTAGTTCCATGATACACATCGTTTAGTCCAGGTAGAGAAGGGCACTTGTCTCTGGAGTGGTTTTCTTCACAGACCGAGAAAATTTATATAAGGTTTAATGGACATTCATTCATAGGGTGCCTCCTTGTGCATCTGGGGCGGAAGATGGCTAATCCTCTCTCTGCTTCCTCCTGCTTTCTCTTGATGTTCATAGTGTCCATTTGTAGGGCAAGGGTTTGTAGCATTTCACTCTTAAATGTTCCAGTAGATTTCCAATTTCACCTTTTATGGATGTGTTGGAAGATGATGAGATGGCCATTGGTTGACTACCCCTACCCTTTTTCCTAGCTGCCCTAGAATGGTTCTTAAAGATAGTATTGATATCTTCATAGGGTATCTGGTAGATGTCCCCTCCTTCTAGCAGTTTTAGGGTATCCAGAAGTTCTTCCCTTACACCCCAAAGCAGGACTAGCTTTATTGACTCAGGATCAAGTGTGCACCTGGCCCTTTTGTAGCTAAGCTGGAATATTTCTTTATAATCTTCTAAGGAATCATCATGCCCTAAGGTCATTATAAAAATTTCCTCTTTGGTGTCTTTGGACCTATAGTAGTCCCGATATTTTTTGTTGAAGGCTCGCTGCATTTGAGCCCAGGTTGTGATGTTATCCTCAGGTAAAACCATGAACCAATGCAGAGTTGCATCCTTAAGAGTGGATGGGAATAATTTCAACTTTTGATCATCCGTGGTGTAATCATAAGTTCTGTATAAGACAACAAACTCAAACAAGAAAGTATATAGATCCTCTGAGGTCAGGCCATGGAAGTGAGGAAGAGAAGAGGGGTTTATGTTTTTCATCTTGGCATCCCCATTGGTTTCTCTAATGGGAAAAGCACTCTCAATTCTTTCTCTATATCCTCTGTCATTTCTATTTTCAGTCATTAGGTCAATTGGAATGGGTTCTCCTTCTTCTTCTTCCCCTATAGGCTCTTCAAAAATCTCTAGTTGTTCGCCTAAGGGGTCCTCCAATTCACAGCCACCGAAGAAGAGGGAAGGTTGGCTATTTGAAGTGGTGGGGGTATTTGGTAGAAATTTTCCTAAGTTATCCCTATTCCTACAAGGCATGAAAGAAGTGTTTTTGTTTTTTTGTTTTTTTCAAACTTTGAGACTAATTGCAGAATTGAAATAACAAACTGAATGGAAACTAATTGTTGAATGCAATCTCACTTACAGAATGGAAAAGAAAGCAAATCAACTTATAATTACAGTTGCAGAAATGAAGCTAATAGAAAAATGAAACAGATAATAAATGGAAGAAAGAAATCAAAAATCACATCTTACTCAGAAACCTCCTCGACAACAATGCCAAAAAGTGATGAGCACCAGTATTGCAGCAAGAATGATGCAACTCTTAGGACTACCAACTTTACTTTATCAACCCAAGGTTCATACAAACTTGGAGGTGACAATGTTGTATACAAAAGAAGATGTGATGGGTCCACTCTTTTTCACTAATAAGCTGGCAATAGACCACTATGGTTTCTCAAAATAGCCTTCTATTGATTCAGAAGAAGTTTGATTACCAATGAAGGAAGGGTAATTTTGCACTAATTGGGAGAATTGAAATATTGTTTACTGCAATAAGGAAAGACTGAAATAAATTATTTAAACACACCACTCATCTAACTAATTGCTAAGAGATCCTGCTTCAGAAGAATTCTAAGCTAACATGTGTGTAATCCTATCTATCCTGGGCATGCAATCTGAAATAACCAAACATTTTACTACTATGCATATGAATGAACACAATAACTTTTCTTTCCTTTTTGTCTTTTTTTTAGAACGTGAATGCTAAATCTTCTTGGTGATGTAGCAGGTGGGTTAGAGATGGTTGTTAAAGTTCAGATGTCTTGGGAGATAGGTAGGCATCTTCTCCTATCTTTCTGGATGCTTTTTCCTCAAATCAGCCTCAAAACATGCCACTACAGGTTTTCCCATAGGATGTCTTAATGCTTCCTATATAGGATGTCCTAATGCTCCTACAGGATCTGTATTCATAGAGGATCTGGCCAAGAGAAATAAGTGATTTGGATGGTGGTATAGGGCTAAAAGAAGGTGAATGATGGAAGAAATAAGGCAAGGTAGTGGCCAAGACTTCTTTAGAGCTCAAACCCAAGTTTGTGAGATGGTTGGATTTTCTCAACAAACATAGAAAGTTTTTCTTATGGAATGATGAATTGGTTGATGGAATTAGTGGATTTTGGTGAGCATGGATGGATGAGGTTAGGTTGGGGATGCTGACATGAGATCTTCCTGCACTATTGAATGCTCCTGCAATACATATATCATTCGCATTTTTCCATGAATCATGTCAAACAAGAAAGATTTCCAATCAACTTAAGAAAACAAAATTTCATTATTTAGTTTCCTAGTTCATGCATGGAAGTACTTGGAAAATATTGTGAAACACCACGAGATCTAATACAAATCTGGAGATATTAGAAATGACAACTGAATCCTATTCTTGAAAACTGAAAAGATGTTAGCCAAAGTAGCAGAAAACCCTAAATTCCATAAGAAATTAGAATTCTATCTTTTTGGTGTTGAATAGGAGCTTTTCCTCAAACCATAGTCCTTGAAGGGAGGAGTGAGGCCAAATCCACCTTCTAATGGCCTTTTTAGTATTCCCTTACCTCTCTAAACTATTGTTAAAGCTATACACAAATGGAAGCAAACTAATCAATTTTACACTACTTGCAATGAAACAATGCTAATATCAATTCAACACTTAATCTATGAAATAGCCTAAACATACAAGTACAACGAGAGGAGTATTTGTTGCTAGTGTTGGGCCTTAACCCAAGAGTTTCATCCCTCTGAGTCAACTTAGTGCTGGATCAAGGAAATGCTCATTTTCATTATCATATCAAAAGGTTACATAACAGTGTTTTTCACAAAACTTCAATTTGAAAATACTTAGTGCTATTAGATAAAAAAATATGAATCCTAATGAGGCTCTAGGCCTACTTATTTATACAACTGAAGTCTCCAAAAACTTCCTTAAATCTAGGGAGGCTTGGCTCCCAAAATCAATATTAACTGGTCCTTAACTATCACTGGCTCGACTGCCCATGATCTCCATGACTCGGCTGCTTGCAACTCTGATCTAGTGTGATTTGATTGTGGAATATTCGAATGAGTGAGGTTTTAATGAGGAGGAAATATCTCCTATAATCTCTCCTTCTTGTATCATTTGAGTTCCTGCACCTTAATTACCCAAAATTTCCATGATTTTCTCCCAAAAACTGCAATCAATGCATATTAGACCACTAGTCATAACATCTTACTTTTACTCATCTCATTAAGAAAAATATAATTAAAATATTTAAGGAATTATGAGAAGAGTTTAATTTACTAAGCTTGGAGGTGTATTAAGGTACATATAGTTACCCAATGATGAGGCTAATCAATGACATGAAGCAAAAGGGGTTGGAGTGGATCTGAAGGCCCCGTTCTGTAAAGGCTTTTAATGGAAAATCCAGATGCAAGAACACCACGACCAGGTAGTGCATTAATTTAAAGGCGAGGTGGTTCGGAAGTTGTGGCATTTAATAAAGGATATGAAGCATTCAAATTCGGCATGGACAAACCCAGATAGGCCCCTTGCGACATGAAATCCGGGTCAACATTGACAGAAGTAAACGAGGACTTGGAAGCTCAGGAGGACTTTATTATCTAGCAAGTTGCCGCCATACAGAGGGAAGGTGAAGTACAGCCCAAGGGTCCTCTGCTTCAATACTCAGGAATGAAACTGATAGTACCCACTCCTAGATTTAAAGGATGAATGGTTCAAGCTATAAAGGACGAAGTGACAAGAGTCAGCTGAGTAACACAGGAGGCAAGACCGTGAGAAAAATTCAACTTGAAGTAGAGGTGATCACAAGGATGGGCACAAAGATATTTTATTAATGTGTTCATTTGATTTTTTATTGATTTTTTATCCTGTAATGTCCTACCCTTTAATGAGGAAATTAATATCTTGTAATTATTTTGGGCCACAGAGCCATCCCTAGCTGAGACAGTTAGTCAATCTGACAACGAAGATTCGACAAAAGATAATTTGTTGTAATGAATGTTCAAATGCTCCCCTCTCCAAATAAATAGGGGGAAGCGACACTTTACAAAGGTTCTAAATTCTTAAGAAAGAACTACGTTTATTTTCATGTTGTATGAATTCAATATACAGACCTTTTAGAATATCAAGGAAATGGTGGTGATTCCCCCTTCGAGTACTACAATATGTTCTCCCTTTGTTAGATTCCATTGCGTTCATGTTTCCTCTCTGAATTCATGTAATCATTGCAGCTAGAAATATTTCATACTTTCTTATAGATTGATTTGTATTTACTTATTAATGCACGTGCCTGTATGGATTATTGAGATTATATATTTAAAATTGCACTCCATTAATCATAGCACCCATCCGCTCTTTTGTCCATTATATCTACCTGTAACTCAAAAAAGTGTAGAAATTCTTGATGATTCAAGCTCTATGTGTTAAGTGTAGAATTATTGATGTTTTAAGCTCTATGTGATGAGTTACTCCTTCTTATCCTCTCTCATTGCTTTGTCAAAGCTTATTAAACTGTAGTCCCTTGAACTACTCGGCCTCCACTATTTTATGCATATATTTATGTGATTTGCATATCTGAAGAAACACTAGAAATTCATGGCTTACTCCTTTAGATGAATGAACCAACCCATATATGAGATGTCTTCAATTTCTTGAGAGTCATATGAGACACATAGAATCTAGATGTGCCCAGGCACTGGTCTTGTAAGAAAATTGAGGCTATCTCTGGGAGCAACAACATCTTCTGGTGTTGTTGTCGGGGAATGTATTGAAGGATTCTTCCCCCAGGATATGACAAGTTGAGCACTCTTTGTATACATGAGAAAAGATGTTCTGATTACATCAACATCACCTTGGCAACTTCACAAACCCCATTATCATTTACCATCTTGGCTTTTAAAAAGCCTCACACTCGCTCAGATACCTCTTAGCAGAAAGCCCCACTTTTATATGACCCAGAGAAATTAATTTTCAAGAATGTCTGGAAGGAGAAAACTCCTACTACTTGCACTACCGTCTCATCAGTATTTGAAGCTTCCTCATCCAGCCCCTAACCCGTTGTTACTCACTACATAGGATTTACTCCTAAGACTTTGACATACCCTGCTTTCAGTCCAATCACTCTAATCACTATGGTTTTGACCGAAGTTCCTCAGGCGAATCTCAATCCCCCTCTATTAATTCAGATGGTTGTTCTGGGTTTTTTGCTGAATAAATATGCACCTCTTAATTAACCTCAGCCCCTAAGTGCTATTCCGTAAGACTACCTAAGGCTTTTGCCTAGGTTCAATGGAGAGGGTGAAAACGTTGCACAGAGACACATTCAAACCTTCTATGCTTTTGATGAGAATATAAACGTAGAACAATTGGATGTGGTCCTAAGACTTTTTGTACAATCCCTTAATGGAAAATCCAGAAAATGGTTTAAATCCCTACCCAATGCTTGCATCACTACCTGGGAGGCACTTGAAAACTCTTTCACAAAAAAATGGTGTGAAAAGATAAATCATGAGTACCTCCTCACATAGTTTAATGCTATGAGGAAGAAGCCAAAAGAGGATATATCATAATTTATAAAAAGGTTCAATAAGTAGTATAATAACATGCTGGGTGAGATAAAGCCTCCTCCAGCTACTGCTCGAGTAGATTTTTTGGGAGCCTTTGAATCTGACTTTGGTTTTACTCTAAGGGAAAGGAAGTCTCTCACTCTAGATCAACTCCAAATCGATGCGCTTGAGGTGGAAGAAAATTTCACCTCAGCAGGGAAGTCAAGAGGAAAGCAGGAACCTACTAAGAATAAAACAGGGAAAGAAGAAGCATCCTCCTCTGGTCAAGCTAAAGAATCACCAGACTTGGAGTGGGATGAACTCGATAAACTCATCTGGAGTTTATCACATAAGGTTGGACAACTTGAAATTGAGAGCAAGAGTCTCCCCAAACAGAATGCTTAAGGAAATAATCGGGGTTATAACCCATAGTATAGAAGGCCTCCATTGCAGATACATCCAAGGGAAAGAATGCAATAGCTTAATCAGATCCCTCATCCTCTATATTTAGAATATGATCCCAATGAACAATCGTTAGATACACATGAGATGCAGGGAAACTTGTATTCTGCTTTCTCTGAAGAAGAACATGAAAATATGGCTCACTAGGAGACCAGTCATGATAGAGAAGCAACAACAAATGAGGAGGATATAGATTATTATTGTAAACAGTTTGCGGATTTCATGTAGGCACAACTACACCAAAGGTATGATCTAAGATATTCAAGAATTAGGTTGAGGGAACTACTCCCCAAGATATTCCTCTCGTACTAGATAGAGGGAAAGGTAAGCCGAATCTTGACTTGTCCAAGATTAAAGTCTCCTCAAATAAGGAAAGCAATAATTCCGAGGAACACATAGAAAAGGAAGCACCTATTCTGTTAAAACCTGCTAGTGGTAAGGAATGGGAAGCAGAGTTAGGAGATATAAAAAAAGTCCAACATACATTCAATCTTCAGAAGGAGCTTGAAAAGGCAAAGATTCATGTTCCTCTGATTGAGATTCTAAAGTAGCGTACTTATAAAGCTCAAGTCTCTTGATTCATGTATCCATCCACCTCAGCACCAACCCATGGTTGTTTAAACCTTCAAGAGGAGAGGCTAATGGTTGTTTTTGGGCTGCATGTGGAAGAACTTGATCCTTCTACCGCACCCTTCTACATGACCCTAGTAATCCATGACCTCTTAGTGCATAATTGCATGTTATAGTCTCGAGCCTTGCACAACCTCATGCCCCTAGTAGTGATGGAACAGCTGGGCTTTCAGATCACCTGGCCCTACAAGGACCTATACTCCTTTGACTCTAAGAGGGTCAAATGCATGGGAATGATAAAGGATCTGATGGTAAACTTTATATCAGATCCTGATGAAGAGCGTGGTAATGGACATAGCAGTGGTAGGACATTCCCCCTCGGTTTGGCATGCTCCTATCTAGATCTTGGGGTTCCAAGGTGGGGGGATCTATCAAGTTATATTTGACTTATGCCACTATTCCCACTTTTGGAGGTGAACAAAGGAGGTTGTAGAGAGAGTCTAGATTTTTAAAAACTCTAACCGCAGCTAAAGGCTCAAAAAAATCCCTAGTGCATGGAAAATAAAGCGACCTCTCCTGCCTATTCCTAGAAGAAGATGAGACCATCTTAGAGGAAACATCAATACACCTAACAAGGTAGTTAGAACACTAGCATGTAGATTAAAACAAATTATGGAAATTATACTTTGATGGACGAAATTCCAAAAAGGGAAATGGAGCAGGAGTATTGTTGATATCTCCCGAGGGAAGCCTGATACCCCTCTTATTAAAGCAGGAGTTTGAGGCAACCAACAACATGGTGGAGTATGAAGCATTTCTCCTTGGGCTACAAACAACAAAGAATATTAATATTTAATTCCTAATGATCTATGGAGACTCTGAGCTAGTGGTGAGGCAGATCAGGAATCAATTCCAAGCCAAACACCCCAGATTAAGGACATACCAGAATGAAGTATGGGATCTGTTTGATAACTTCTTCCTCGCTTTTAATGTCCAATTTATGCTCAAAGAATGAAATAGAATGGATGATTCCCTTACTGTAGCACCAATCAGTTTCAATCCCCCCCAAAATCTTCTCCTCAGGTATGAGGTGGAAGTCAGATACAAACCCTCTATACCTAATAAATTCAAGTATTGGAAAGTATTCGAGGACGATGAGTAGGTCAAATGATTTATAGAAGTCGTTGGGGAGTTCGCTAGCTCAACCATTGATCACAAAGAGAAAAAAGAGGAAGATCATGAAGCCACTTCGTGGGAAGACACAATGGCTGGACGCAAAATTCTACAACTAAAAGGGAATACCATTCCTCATGGACTAGTCCCGCTAGAAATATTTTTCAATAAGGATGACATAACCTACAAACCAATGGCTCTGGAGATGGACAATCAAGTAGAATATTTCAATATCGGCTCAGAGGATGAACCCTAGATGGTCAATCTATCAAAAGGAATCCCCTCGCAATATAAACAAAGGTACTTAAATCTATCCAAAATCTACAAGGATGTTTTTGCTTAGTCTTATGAGGATTTAGAAGCATTTGATACTAACATCATACATCATAAGGTTCCTTTAAAGAGTGGAATAAAACCATGAAAGCAGAAACTCAGGTAGATAAATCCACTCTTACTCTCCTCCATTGAAAAGGAAGTGAGGAAACTTCTATAGGCCAAAATCATAGTGCCTTTAAGGTACTCGGAGTGGGTGGCCAACTTTGTCCCAGTCTAAACAAATAATGGAGAACTAAGGCTATGTGTAGTCTTTCAGAATCTGAACAGGGCGTCGTTGAAAGACAACTACCCGCTACCTAAGATGGATTATATATCGCAGAAGGTGGTTGGCTTAGTCTGAATGTCCGTGATGGATGGGTTCTCTGGTTACGACCAAGTGGTAGTCCACCTTGATGATCAGAAGAAGACTACTTTCACCACCCCATGGGGAACATTCATGCATACTCGAATGCCTTTCAGTCTTATTAATGCAGGGACCTCATTTCAAAGAGAAATGGATATATATTTTGTCGGCGAGCAAGAGAAATTTGTGGTGGTTTATTGAGATGATATCACACTCTTTTCTAAGATTGATGAAGATCACATCCTCCACTTTAAGCTCACCTTTGAGAAATGAAGGAGGTATGGTCTTTCTTTGAATCATAAGAAATCTCAGTTCGCCCTGAGTGAGGGGAAGCTATTAGGACACATAGAAATTTGGCAACAAGAAATTGCTAAAAATAGAAGTGCTAAAAATAGCAGTTTGGGCATCAGTGTTGGATTGGGCAACAAGGAATGAAAAATGGAAGCGCTAAAAACAGAAGTTCTATTTTTAGCAGTTCAAGCTGGATTCCTATTTTTAGACAGTCCCTGGTCTAAAATAGGAAGTAAAATTCGAATTTGGTCTTACCAGCAATTTGAATATTAATTAATTAATTCTCCATGAGTTAATTAGTTATGGAAAATCTAACTTGAAGTCTTTGTGAGAACATGCAATAATTTCTCCACTGATTGAAGAATTAGAGATGAGTTCTATATTGAGAGGATCAGTTGACTTAGTGTAACTTAGTCAAGTTCAGTTAGATTAATTCAACAAGTTGTTAAATTAATGAGATACAGTTTGTTAATGCTTGCATGCATGTGACAACTATTATTTCAGATAACAAAGCATTCCCTCATGGATAACTGATGCATGTTAGTTCTGTCAGAGACCCAGTTGAGATCAAAGAAGGGACAGTGTCCTATCAATTGGATGAATATTTTTCCTATAAAGGAAGCTCATCCATGCTGAGAATTTATCTCCTTCAAGTTTGTTCAGTTAGATCAGAGGTTAGTGAGCATGTGAAGAGGCCAATTCACACAGGTGGCAGCACTGGACCCCAAGGAAACTGCACAAGGAAATAGGAGGCTTGGAGGGCAGAGGAGAAGGTTTGTGAGAAGCCTTTGACTGTCTATGAGCAACAGAGGGATTGTACTGAGAGCTGGATAGCTTCCGAGCTAAGGCTTTGTGTAATCCAGACTATATTTCCACTTGTATGATAATACAGAGATGGGGTTTTAGGCAGGTGCTTTCCCCGGGTAAATTCTTCTGTGTTATGTGTGATTGATTCCTTCTTATCAATTATATGTGTTCTTATTGATGTTGCTCATGGTTGATTAAGCTTCCTCTAAATTGTTTGTAGAAGTAGATCAAGTGTTTTGCTTTAGTACATTGCATTACCAGGTGATCTACAGGTGGGAAATTTCTACATGATATTTGTGAGCTAGCTGATTTGTAGAGAAAATTCTACATGGTATCGGAGCACAGGTGATCAAGGAGAGAATGGTATACTGAGAGGAGATTTCAAAGTTTTGAGTTTTGGGTTGAGAGTTTGCAGAGAAGATCTGAAAATTTATGTACAAAATTTTCAGAAATAAATAGAAAATTTGGATTCCTTGCAGAAAAATACCCAAAATCAAAAAAAAAAATCGGCTGAATCAGAGTTCAGATGAGGGAGATATCGTTGATTTAAAATCAACTTCTTTTCTAGAAAATTTTGTGACGGCGAGAAAGTGGAAATAGATTGGTGTACTAGCCAAGAACTTGTATGCACTTGAGGTATAAGATGCATGCAAAGCCTTGAGGAGCAAGGCAAAGGTTAGATACTTGGTGGTTGAGAGGGAGAGTAAATTACCTCTCAACATGCAGTGCCAGAAGAAGTCTCAGACAATTGTGGAGGAGCCATGATTGGTGCAGTAGCTTTAGGAGGTTGTGGAGCAGCCACAACAGGGGAAGCTGAGTGGAGATCGAGTAGAGACATCTACTCATGCAGAGACCTCCAGTAGGGGGAAACTTCGAGCCAGGTGGGCAGAGGGATCACATGCAGCCATACCTCCAGGTGGGAGGTGGGGCGATATAGAGTGATCGTCCCAAGGAGGAGGGGCGGTATCCTTGAGGTACCCAACCTCTTGGATGAGACCTTGCTACGGGAGCCCCGATGTGGAGTAGCAGGAACTGAATTATTGGGTAGAGACAGATGTGGATGAAGCGGCAGAGAGAGCTACAGTGTAGAAAATCCCAGGATAGCGCAGAGCATGCAAGTTGCAGCAATGCGAGAGGCACAAGTGTGTTGCACTATGCAGGGTAGCATAGAGAAGGGTGCAATGGTGCGAGATGCATGGATATGTTGCAGTAGTGCAAAGGTCATAGAGGGAGCACTTTTGAGCAACAGGTAGAGCTTCATCATCAGAGTATGTTTCTAGCCCAACAGAGTGGTCAGTTGGGAGTTTTTTTTGTTTCGAGAGTTACTGGAGCAACCACACTTCGTAGATGTGTTGCATGCAGAAAATTCCAGAGGTATAGGATCAAGTTCGAGAGGAAGCCTTTCATGTTGAGAGGGAGTGTTGAAAATTCGCAACAAGAAATTGCTAAAAATAGCAGTTTAGGCATCAGTGCTGGATTGGGCAACAGGGAATGAAAAATGGAAGTGCTAAAAATAGAAGTTCTATTTTTAGCAGTTCAAGTTGGATTCCTATTTTTAGACAGTCCCTGGTCTAAAATAGGAAGTAAAATTCAAATTTGGTCTTACCAGCAATTTGAATATTAATTAATTAATTCTCCATGAGTTAATTAGTTATGGAAAATCAAACTTGAAGTCTTTGTGAGAACATGCAATAAATTCTCCACTGATTGGGGAATGTGTCCTTGATTTTCTCCACTGATTGAGGAATTAAGGATGAGTTCTATATTGAGAGGATCAGTTGACTTAGTTTAACTTAGTCAAGTTCAGTTAGATTAATTTAACAAGTTGTTAAATTAATGAGATACAGTTTGTTAATGCTTGTATGCATGTGACAACTATTATTTCAGATAACTGAGCATTCCCTCATGGATAACTGATGCATGTCAGTTCTGTTAGAGACCCAGTTGAGATCAGAGAAGGGACAATGTACTATCAGTTGGATGAATATTTTTCCTATAAAGGAAGCTCATCCATGATGAGGATTTATCTCCTTCAAGTTTGTGCAGTTAGATCAGAGGTTAGTGAGTGTGTGAAGAGGCCAATTCACACAGGTGGCAGCACTGGACCCCAAGGAAACTACACAAGGAAATAGGAGGCTTGGAGGGCAGAGGAGAAGGTTTGTGAGAAGCCTTTGACTGTCTATGAGCAGCAAAGGGATTGTACTGAGAGCTGGATAGCTTTCGAGCTAAGGCTTTGTGTAATCCGGACTATATTTCCACTTGTATGATAATAGAGAGATGGGGTTTTAGGCAGGTGCTTTCCCCGGGTAAATTCTTTTGTGTTATGTGTGATTGATTCCTTCTTATCAGTTATATGCGTTCTTATTGATGTTGCTCATGGTTGATTAAGCTTTCGCTAAATTGTTTGTAGAAGTAGATCAAGTTTTTTGCTTTAGTACATTGCATTACCAGGTGATCTACAGGTGGGAAATTTCTACATGATATCAGTGAGCTAGCTAATTTGTAGAGAAAATTCTGCACATAGTGGCACAAGAAGGAGTGAGGATCGATCCTAAATGAATCAAAGCTGTTGAAAATGCAACAAGATGATGGAGCTTAGTGAAAAGAAGTCGCCTTCACTAAGTGGGCCCGCAGGCTATTTTTGGCGCAAAGTCTATTTTTAGACTATGTCTATTTTTAGACTATGTCTATTTTTAGACATATGGATCATGGTCTATGAGTTGCAGGATGCTATTTGTGGATGATTGGTCATGTTGGTAAAAATAGATGGACTTCTATTTTTAGACATATGGGCGGAGTCTATTTTTAGACTGCCAGTCTAAAAATAGAACAGTCGAATATTATTAGCTCTTAATAATATTTGGACTATAAACATTATCTTATCCTCTTGCAGCACTTCAGTTCGAGCTACGAATGTGGCACATGCAACTGCCAGAAGGAAATACGCTTTTCTTATGGGTTAGTTGAGCTATTGCATGATGGACTTCAGTTAGAACTCAAGTGATTGAGTTTGGTGGAGTTGATTGAGGAGTTGATGGAGTTGTGTTCAGTTTGACTTAGTTGAACTAGTTGTATTTAGTCTAACTGCCAAATACACTAGTGATGAGTGAGGTGAATTAATTATTAATTAATTCACTAATTATTAACTCATAAATCAACTAAAGAATACATCAGTTAACTCAGTGCATGGACAGTTCAGTGGAGACAGGTGTTAGAGGTGGAGACTACTATCAGTTGTGACTATAGCTGTGCATGAGATTTGCACAATCAATGATGGAGATTGCCAATGAGGATTGCGCAGTACAATCCACGGAAAATAAGCTTGGATCATTCCTATTCTCAACTTGGATTGCGCAGTAGAGGCAGGAAAACAGTGGAGGAGATTTGAACCTGTGACTTGATTCAGATCTGAGCTAGTTTGTGTGTAGCAGGTGGAGATAGTATTGAGTACTTGTGAGGAGTATTGTACTATGTATTGTTACATGTTCTCTATCATTATAATATACAGATAGTTGGGGTTTTTCATCTGTATGCTTTCCCTAGTACATACTGTGTTGATATATGTGATTGATGTTTCAATGTGCGCATGCGATTGTTTCTTAATTATGCAAAATTGATGATCAACGTAGAGGAGGCTATGTATTATGCATGCATTCCGCAAATAGTGTATAATCAGGATAATCTCTGTGAATAAGTGCTATATTATTCAAAATTTCTACAGAAGCCATCAGTCATATTCATGTACCCAAGAATAAGAAAGAGGTCCAAGCCTTTTTGGGGAGAATAAATTTATTGAGGAGGTTCATATCCAACTATGCAGAAATAGACAGGGGTATTACAGAGATGCTTAAGAAGGAGAATGAAGTCAAGTGGAGCCTGATTATCTTTCTTATTCAGAGGTATCACCGCAATGTACCGAGTTCATAATGTGGTGGCAACGTTGCACGTAAAATGCGCGCCACCAGGGGCGTCTAGGGGAGGCAACAATGATTATTTGGATCCCCCCCTTCGTAGGGGATAGGGGGTAGCACCCCCGAAGCTAAAAATAGATGTAAAATTGCCTTGTAAAATGTTGTAATTTCGTAGTCAATCTGGGTCATTAATTAGGCAGAGATATGATGGTAGAAGTTATGTTTAATTTAGGTATTTTTCCCCTAGAAGTCAACCCCTCGCTATATATGAAGGAATTGTATTGCGTCTATCTAGATCTGTATTCTAAGAGAGAAAGAGAGAGGAGATTGTGTGAGAGAGAAGAGGGAATTAAAGCAGATCTGTTGTAGGATGTATCTCTTCATTTTTCTAGATAATATAAAAGGAAGGACCATCTATTTCTCCATGGACATAGCCTAAATTGGGTGAACCACGTATATCTGTGTCTATCTTGTTTTATGTGTTTTATGTGTTTATATTTCTGCAATATACTTTATGTGTTCCATTCGTTTGTAATATATAATTTTCTAATGTATACCCCCCGATATTCTTTCATTAGAATTAAAGAAGCTTTGGTTGAATCCCCGGTACTAGTCAACCCTCACTATTCAGTGCCTTTTTATATCTTCTCTTTTCCTTCTCTGCATACTATTGCCGCAGTTCTACTACAGAAGAATAAAGATGGTTATGAATAGTTGATCTCCTTCTTCAGCCAAGTCCTGAGGGATGTTGAGCTGAAATATGACATCTTAGAGAAACAAGCCTATGCACTAGTCAAGGCTTTGAAGGCATTTCGTATGTATGTGCTATAATTTGAAATCAAAGCATTTGTCCTAGCGATAGTGGTCAAGGACATCCTGGTGCAAGGAGATAGTGAAGGAAAAATGGGTAGGTGGATAGCAAAGATACAAGAATATGAGTTAGATGTCAAGCCTATTAAGCTCATAAAAGGCCAGGGGTTGGCCAAGGTTTTATCAGAATCTAATTGCCAATATTTAGGGATAAACCTGATAACAGAGGAAGGAAGACCAGTGGTTCATCAAAATGGGATTAAAACATCTGAGCAGAAGATATATTCTAAATATGAGGGATCAACCTGGTATAAGAATATCATCCATTATCTCTTATTCCTAAGGTGCCCGCTACAGTTAGATAAATCCAAATACCAAACTCTGAGATTGCAAGTGCAAAAATATATCATATCCAATGGTCTACTTTAATGGAAGGACTCGGTGGGAGTATTTTTGTTATGATTGGTAGAGGGCGAAACCCAAAAAGTGATTGAGGAATTTCATGGAGGAATTTGTGGAGGTCATTACATCTGGAAGACAACAACACATAAAACACTCAAGGCAGGATTCTACTGGCCTACACTGTTTGGAAATGTTCATTCTGAGGTCAAGTCATGCTAGAAGTGCCAAGTATTTGCTGAGAGACAAAAATTTTCTCGTCTCCCCCTGATTCTAGTGCATGTGGAAGAACCTTTCAAAAAGTGGGGACTAGACTTTATAGGAGAAATAAACCCACCGTCCAGTGGCCAAGACAAGTGGATATTAACAACCACGTATTATTTCACCAAGTGGGTAGAGGCCATCCCAGAAAGAAACGCTACAGACTCAATGGTAATTAAGTTTATGGAGGAGAACATATTATCTCACTTTGGTTTTCCTATCAAAATTATCACTGACAATGGTCAGGTCTTCAAATCTTCCAAATTCACGAGCTTTTGCCAAAAATTCAATATCATCATCAGGCACTCCACTACCTACTATCCTCAAGGTAATGGATTGGCTAAGTCCTCAAACAAAACTATGGTGAGGGAGTTGAAGAAGACCATCACCAATAATCAGAGGAACTCTGACTCCCAACTGAAGCTTTCCCTATGGGCCAACTGAGTAACTCCTAAATGATCCACTGGAAAATCACTTTTTTAGCTAGTGTATGGCAAGTTTGTGGTCTTCTTGATCCAATTAGAGATGCCGATGGTGAAGTTACTACAAGAATCTGAGGAAGATCCATGTGCCTTGACACGAAGGATAAATCAACTCGTCGAACTTCATGAAAACATAGAATAGGTGCGGGCCAAATTGTCAAATTACCAACAAAAGATGAAATACATGTTTGACAAGAAGGCCAAGGATCAACCTATTCAACTACGAGATTTAGTTCTCCGATGGGACGTCTGACGAGAAGAAAAAGGAAAACATGGAAAAATTGATCAGATATGGTTCGACCCTTTCAAGATTGCGGAAGAGAGAGGAAATAACACGTACCTTCTTGAAAATCTAGATGGTGAATCGTTGGAACTAACAGTAGATGGTCAGTTCCTCAAACTCTATTTCCAAAACTAGAGGTACTTGTCTTGCACTCGTTGTAGATATCGGTGTGTGTATTATAATTGTTATATGAACTTTCCAGTTTATGTCAAAAATTCCACTTTCACAAAATTATCGTTTGTTTAGAAAAGACTCCATGCCCAAAGAAGAAGTTCATAGTTTGTGGGTTCTCAGCATATATCTAGCAAGGCACTGTCCCCAGGTGGAGCCAATGTTGTCATCTTCTGAAAACAGAGTTCCTGTTGTACAAAGAGTACCAAAGAACATAGAAGTTTACAACCATATTCCAAGCCACAAAAGCTCTCAAAGCTAAATCGGACCCCCTCCACTAGATAGTTTTCAGAATAAGATTTCCAACAGTAGGTGGAAGTCCAAAAACGAACTCTTAGATCAGAAGTTAGAGCAGTTTGAAGATACCATTTCAAAGCGAAAAAATAAATGAAAAATGGCTAAGGGTCAGGCTCATCAGAAATCGCAATCGAGGCTTTACCAAAGCAGCATCAAGGTAAGACATTGAAATCTGCGATTATCCGATCACCCATATCGTAAATCTCATATCGGCAGGTCCAAGGTAAGGCAGATTAGTGAATAGGAGGTCTACGGCACAGTCTAGTGGCTTACCAGTGATCAGACGTCCCACATATCAGACTTCCCGTAGCATCAGAGGTCCCACATACCAGACTTCCCGCAACATCGAAGGCCCCGCAATATTGACAATCGACGATTCTGGATGGGACTAGGGTTAAAACTATTGTGAAGTGTAAGAGTACTGATATAGTGTAAAGCACCAGGAGAGGCCGAAACCATTTAACAAAGGGTTGTAGTGAAAAACCAAGGCCAGGCAAGCCCTTTTCTCTCTCCTGCAAGGGTCCACGTGGCAGAATACCATTGGCCCTAAGAATCCACATGGCAGCTGATGTCAGCATGACGTGGCAATACGAAGGACACGTGGTAGGAAAATTTGGCATTTTCATGGGTCCTATGGGGGCATATCCAGGCGACACATGTCACCACTCAGGAAGTGCCACCTGGCATTGATGGCATCACCAAAGGAGATGCTCGCAGATTAGCGATCGACAAAGGTAAAGGGTCACACTTCCAATTAAATGTATCTGATTGCGATTTGTGGTAAAGGGGGCTTCGATAAGGGGGCTAGCCCATGATCACATGGAGGGCTAAAGAACTAAGGGATAAGCACAAAAGGGGCCAATCTCATAGATTAGTGATTGCACAGGCCAAAGTTCCTCCTCTGTCGAAGTCCCTTTCGGCTTGCAATTGTGATATGCAGGAACTCTCTCGAATGCGATATTTTATGTGAGATGCCTTATGGAAGTCTCTGGACAAATCGACCAATGCTATGAAAGGAGGTAAAAAACCCTCTCTCCCATATTGAGATTGTGATACCCTGGGTGGGCCCAATCCCGTGGACTGACGATCGCACAAATGAAAGCCCTTCTACGTCGAAGTCCCTTCCGACCCATAGTTGCGATATGCAAAAGACCCTCTCGGATGTGATATTTTATACATCCTGCTTTCTTGAAATCTCGCATCCAGAAAAATCAGTTAATTCTATGAAGGGAGGTAAAGAGGCCCTCTCTCCCATATTGCGATTGAGATACCTCGAGTGGGCCAAATCTCGCAAATTGGCAATCACAAGGGTCAAGGGGAGATATCAAAGGCAAGCATTATAAACCACTGGTGTGCGGGATTCTATGTAAGAAAGGAAGAAGACCCCCGGAGGGGAGTCCAAAGGCCCTAATGCTTGAGGACTAAAAACTTGGCCATAGTCCCCGGTCACATGAAGCAAAAGGGGTTGGAGTGGATCTGAAGGCCCCATCCTGTAAAGTATTTTAATGGAAAATCTAGATGCGAGAACTCCATGACCAGGTAGTGCAGAACTTTAAAGGTGAGGTGGGTCAATAGCTATGGCATTTAATAAAGGAGATGGAGCATTCAAACTCGGCATGGACAGACCCAGATAGGCCCCTTGTGACATGAAATCCAGGTCGATGATGATAGAAGTAAACGAGGACATGGAAGCTCGGGAGGACTTGATTATCCAGTATGGTGCCACCATACAGAAGGAAGACGAAGTACTGCCCAGGGGTCCTTTACTTTAGTACTGTGACATGAAACTGATAGTTCCCACTCCAAAAGCTTTAAAGGATGAATGGTTCAAGCAGTAAAGGACAAAGCAACGAGAGTCGGTTGAATAACACAGGAGGCCAAACCGTGAGAAAAATTCAACCTGAAGCAGCGAAAATCATAGGGATGGGCACAAAGATATTTTATTAACATGTTCATCTGATTGTTGACTGATTTTTTATCCTATAATGTGTCACCCTTTAATGAGGCAATTAATATTTTGTAATTTTTTTGGGCCACAGAGCCATCCTTGGCCAAGACAACTAGTCGATCTGACATCTGAGACTTGGTAGAAGATATTTTGTTGTAGTGAATGTTCAAATGCTCCCCTCTCTAGATAAATAAGGGAAAGCTACACTTTACAAAGGTTCAAAATTCTTAAGAAAGAAATACGTGTATTTTCAGGTTGTATGACTTCAATATACAAACTTTTCATAATATCAAGGAAATGGTGGTGATTCCCCCTTCGAGTACTATAATATGTTCTCCCTCTTTTAAATTCTATTTTTTCCATGTTTCCTCTCTAAATTCATGTAATCGTTGCTACTAGAAATATTTTATAATTTCTTACATATTCATTTGTATTGACTTATTAATGCACGTGCCTGTATGGATTATTGAGATTATATATTTAAAATTGCACTCCATGAATCATAGAACCCATCCCCTCTTTTGTCCATTATATCTACATGTAACTCAAATAAGTGTAGAAATTATTGATGCTTCAAGCTTTACATGTTAAGTGTAGAATTATTGATGTTTTAAGCTCTATGTGATGAGTTACTCCTTCTCCCTATCCTCTCTCATTTCTTTGTCAAAGCTTATTAAACTGTAGGTCCTTGAGCTACTCGGCTCCACTTTTTTATGCATATATTTTTGTGATCTGTATATGTGAAGAAATACCAGAAATTCATGGCTTACTCCTTTAGATGAATGGACCAACCCATTCCATATATATGTGTGTGTGTGTGTGTGTGATGTCTCCAATTTCTTGAGAATCATACGAGACACATAGAATCTAGATGTGCCCAAGCACTGGTCTTGTAAGAAATCCAAGGCTATCTCTAGGAGCGACAACACCATCAACAAACAAAACTTTTCCAACTTTAACCTTTTCTTTCAGCAAAACAGTTCCTTTCTGTTGATAGCAACAGGTGAATTATTTCCAAATGTTACATTCTTTTATTTATTTATTTCATTAAAGGAAATGAAATTATCTTTATCACCTGTCATATGTTTTGAACATCCACTCCTAATGTACCAAATATTTTCTTGATCCCCTACATATAAAGCTAAACCACAATTCTCAAATTCTATGGTTTCTTTTCCATACCTTAGACGTTGTTACGTTTTGTTCATTCTTAAGAGTAGATCATATCTTGCTTATGAATTCAATTTATTTATGCCAAAAATTATTACAGAGGGATCATTTAGATTCATCTTGAAGAGGTGAGAAGATATTGTAAGAGTATTTCGTTAACCGGGTCTCATTTTTTTGTTTTCTAGCTTCTCTATTCATGATAGTTTTATAAGCAACACACTAAGCATCCTTATGACCAAAATTATGACAAGTGAAGCATTGACCATTAAAATAAAAGTTCCTAGGAGTGTAGTACCTTCTTGTGTAGATTTAACTTTGATTGTGTTAAGGTTGATTTACCTGAGAGACATTTGATCACTTATCCCTTTATTGAGAGCTAGAATATTGTAGATTGCTTCGTTTTACTACATTGAGATAACTACCTGTACCTGTTTCAGAAGATTTTATAGTTTTTGATGATTTTCCATTGTATTCAAGACCTATTTTTATAAGAGAAGATAATTTCACTTTTATGATTTCTTCTAAGGTCTCATATCCTTTAGTAAATCTAAGGTTTAGACTTTTTTCTTTCTCGAGTTCCTTCCTTATACTTACCACCTCTAGTTCTAACTTTTCATTATGCCTCTCCTTTTCTAGGATTTGTTTCTTCATTGCATCTTCTATTAATTTAGCTTCTTCTAAAAAAATTTAAGAAGAGTTATTACTTCTATGAGATTATCCTTTTCTTCTAGGGAATCCATAAATACATCATCATTTTCATCAATACATTTATCTTCAAATGCCATAAGTAATTGATATTCTTGATCGAACTCACCTTCTTCACCATTTGAAAGACCACCACTATATTTTTGTGTGTAGAAGCTTCTCTTGTTTTTGAACCTTCCTCTAAAATTTACTTTTACTACATTTCCCCTTAAATCTCGTGGTTTTCTTTATAAGGGCATTTAGCAATATAGTAACAAACTTTTCCACAAGCAAAACATTTGAAAGGAAGATTACCTCTGAATTCGCCAGTGCCTATTTGGGGTTTCTTTACAAAGTTTGTCTCTTCTTCATCTCATACATACCCTGATTTCTTGAGATCCTCCTTTTATTTTCCTTTGGAAGTGGCTTTGAGTGTAGCTTCTCTGACATATGAGGGACCCCATTTTCTCATTTCATAGACTGTTAAAATCCCATGAAGTTGTTCAATAGTAAGGTTCTTCAAATCCTGCATTTCTTCAATGGGAGAGACTTTCGAATCGAATTTTGGGGTTAGAGATCTTAATATTTTCTCAACTAATGATGATTCTTTTATTTCATCACCAAGATTTCTCATTGAATTAATGATCTCATCTACTCTAAGAAAGAAACTTACAATACTTTCATTATTATGCATTCTAAGAGTTTCATATTGAATTCTAAGAGTTTGAAGTTTGGCACTTTTTACCTTGGTGTCGCCTTCATAACTTTGGATGATCTTGTCCCATATAGCCTTTGCGGTATTCAACTGCATGACTTTGACAAATTATGATTTTGCCAATCTTCCTAACATAGCATTGACTGCCTTTGCATTGGTTTCATATCTTTTCTTTTCTGCTTCATCTTTGGGAATGGAGGATGCATATTGATAGCCTCCTTCAATGATTCCCCAAACATTCACTCCAAGTGCCTGTAGGTAAGCTCTTGTTATGACTTTTAAGAATACTATATTGGATCCATTAAATAATGATGGCCTGATTGAAGTTGCTCCCTCTTGGTTTCTCATCTTGATGAATCTATCATCAAGTGATCAAGCTTCTTCTAAAGGTCCTGCTCTAATTCCAATTGTTAGAAAAATACTTGGGGGGGGGTTTAGTATTTTAACCTACTTGAAATTTTCTTTCCTTATTCAGATTTATGTACACATTTTTTATGAAGTAAATATGCAGATGTACATGACTGTGATGAAGACAAGTGGTGTATATGCAGTTCACTAACTATTTCATTTAAATCATCATCTATTTAAATTGAACTAGTATATCATTGCTTCATTAAACATTAATTAAACAATAATCATGTGTAGTAAGAATATAATAAGTCATCACACACAAGAAACACATGAACACTAGGATTTTGAGGTGGAAACCCAATGTGGGAAAAAACCACTATTGTTGTTGTCTCTGTCTTTTTCTTTTATTATAAATAGAAATTTCTTGTAATACTTGTACTGCCAAGAATCATGCCAGTATGCAAGCACCCACCTGCAAAAGGCTACAACCTTATCTCATTTTCTAGCTTCTATTGGAAGGAAGCTACAACCCCCTTATCCTCTGTTCTTTATGGATCACTTTTCATAATATTTCAAATTGGATCCATTCCAAATATTAGACATCAGACAATAATACTGAAACCAACACTATATCAAATCATTGAACCAATGTAATCACCAAGTCATTGAATAAATCAAATGCCAAATCTCAAACAACAAAAGAAACTAGATCATTTCAATTCATTTTATACTCTTCATGGGAATGTCAGACTACCTATTGTTCATCATAGAAACTAGATATTGTCACTGCAAACCATGGTCAACCTTATGTCAAAATATATACACTATTATTATGATACATACCTACGTATATACGCACTTCCTCTTCAAATAAACCACGTACATATCTCAAACTAGTAAACCCTAAAACTGAATCACTACATTGCTGAAATCAATCACTGAAACACATACTGACCTTCTTACAGATCTCTAAACCAAATAAAAATCTTATGTTAGGTCCTTATAATACTAGTGTATTATCTTATTATTATTGTCATTATAGCCCTTATTGTTATTGTTGTTCCCATGGTGTCCCCTTACTGTTATTATTATTCCCCATAAAAGCCCACTATTGTTATTGTTGTGCCCTTACATTATTATTGTTATGTCGTCTCTGATTATATTGTGACCCCTTAGACTCATATATATATAAATGAGGTCTTTTCATTTGTATCATCCAAGAATTTTTCATTTGTGTAATGTAAAGGAGGTTTCACCCTGGAAGAGGCCAATTTTTAAGTCATTGATCTATCTCATTCTTCTATTTTGTGAGCTTGTTGCATAACAATTGGTATCAGAGCTTTGGATTCTAGGGTTTCGCTGCTTCAAATAGGTCATCTTGTAATTTTCGCTATAACATTTCTTCTACGAAGCTTCACATGCTGAAATTAAAACCCTTTTTAGCTGAAATTGTGATGAACCTCAGAACCAAATTTCAGATCTTGTCTCACTATATTTTCATATATATGAACTAAGGAATTTAGGGTTTCTACAGACTCCTGAATTCAATCTCAAACATGTCACCTTGGGAAACATGTTATAACATTTCCTTTGAGCATCGGATTAAAATTGTATAAACCATTAAAGAAAGAGGACAAATTGTAGTTTTCTGTGTATCATTTTCAGGTCTGACAGTCGAAACAGTGACACGTGGTACTTTGTACAAATTTTCTTTACTGAACGAGTCTATAATCAGGTCATCATGGGAGATTTTACATAACTCTTTCTTGGAGAATCCAATTTGGATCAGACTTGTGGGGTTGGAAAGAGGACACAAAGGGATATCACAAGATTAAATTTCAGACATTAGAGAGACTAAATTACAAATATATAACAGATTCAAAATCAAGCTCCTACAAAGAAAAAAAAGAAAATGGAAACACCTAGTAAGCAACCTGAAAGCTCTAGCATCACTCATGAAGAATAGGAAGAAGTGCAACATGATATATCAAAATTACGAGACCAAGTGCAACAAATTTCACTCTCACAAAAAGTAACAGAAGTTAAGATGGATGGTTTAAAGAAAGGCGTGGAAGCTAATATGAATGGCATGGAAGCTAAGATGGATGGCATCGAAGCTAAGATGGATGATTTAGAAGTAAACATCGAATATTTGAAGAAAGAGATGGAAGGTTTGAAAGGAGGTTTGGCAAAGTTTCTACAAGAAATTCTTCCTAATGGCAAAAAATTAGTAGAGGAAACTCACGCTGAGAACAAAAGAAATGTTAGTCATGATTTCATAGATTCTAATTGTTGGGTTGTGTTATATTCTTTCCGTGACTAGCCCACGTAGTTAACCAGGGGTTTAGAGGGGGGACAGAGCCCCCCCCCCCCCCCCCCTTTCATTGCGGCGATTGCATAGCAGGGGGGTCACAGGGGGTTTGAGGGGTGCAGGTAACCCCACTCTATGTGGTCCGGGGCAGTGCCTCGAAAATTTTTGTTTTTGGACCCTATATTAGGTTGGGTAGACCTACCTATGGTTTTATGCATGGTTTTCGCATATGGTTTTGGACGCGATGGTTTTTGATCCATGGTTTTAGACGCGATGGTTTTCGGTCCATGGTAATGGATGCTTCAGCATGTATAGATATGTATTGTAACATTGAAAGGAATATAATTAAAAATCAAGCTGGTAGTCCCGGTTTTGGGATCCAAGGGAAAATCTCTCTGTATATGTGTTTTATATGTTATGCTCTCGCATTGTGTATTTTCTATGTTTTAGAATTCGTATGCAGGTAATTTCTGTATGGGGTTAAAACCTACATTTGGTTTCAGAGATGTTTTGGCTTCAAGGGGACGTCTTCGTTGCTGATGGGTTTCGCTTGGGCATGTGGTAGACCCTGTTCAGCGAGAGATCTGCGGGATCGATTCTGGTGGTGAGAAAAGATGGCGAGCAGTGGAAAGATAGAGATCGAGAAATTTAACAGTTAGAGTTTTGAGTTATGGAAACTCAAGATGGAGGATCTGTTGGTGGATAAATATTAGTGGGTCGTGGTAGATCTAGGTACTAAGCCAACGGGAGTGTCCGATGAAGAATGGAAGACGTTGGATCGAAAGGCTAAGAGCACAATACGATTGTGTGTCTCAGGTTCAGTATTGTTGAATGTATCATGGAAATCTATAGCGAAGGCTTTGTGGGACAAGTTAGGGATTTTGTACCAATCTAAGCCTCTGGTGAATAAACTGTTCCTACGGAAAAATTTGTATAACCTGAGAATGAAAGATGGAGACTCGGTGACAGAACATCTAAATGCATTTAATATTGTGGTAAGTCAGTTATTATATGTTGATATTAAAATTTCAGATGAAGGTAAGTGCATCAGTTTGTTTTGTTCTCTACTAGATTCGTGGGATAGTCTGGTTATTGCAATAGGTAGCAATGCAACTGCCTTGTAGTTTGATGAAATAGTCTCATCCTTGGTGACGAAGGAGATGAGACGGAAAAATATGGATAGCCAGAATGGTGATGCCTTGTCTATATGAGGACGGTCCCAGAACATAAACAAAAATAAGTCATCAAGTGGGAGATCTAAATCTAGAGGGAGATCTAAATCTCCAGGAAAACCTGTAAAGGTGGTGTGCTGGTGTTGGGACTTGAAATTTTCATTCACTTCCATCACATTTTCACTTATATTTCCATATTGTCATCTTCACTCCACCTCTATTTCATTACATTTACCTCCATTTCATTACACTTACCTTACCATTATCATTATTGGGTCATATTTATGTTTTTCCAAACTTTATTAATTCTTAGCATTTTTAAATGAATTTATGGTTAAAAATTAGAAAATAATGTGTATATGCTTATACCTAACAAGTGGGATGAGATTGTTGACTTTTGTAAGTCAAAAGGAAGCTTCTAAAAGACCCTTATGTGGCCTCCCAAAACCAAATTCGAATTTGAGTGGAGAAGATAATGGAATCATGAGGATATGTGTATTATTTCCTATTTATATTGAAACTCTAAGAAAACATGTGTCTTATCATTTCCTATTTTGATTGTAACTCTAGAGATATGGGGAGAGATTCATGGACTCTCATTAATGAGATAACCTCTCATCTTTTTGTATAAATAGGGGAAGTTTTCTCCTATCATTGGAGATGTGTAAAATTGGAGTTATGCTCAAGCTTTGAATATAGAATTAGATTGTGGCACCTTACTCATGAATGTTCATTCATTTTGACTTGGTTTTGCTTACATATGGAGCATCTCGATTTACCATCTCTCACACTTTTAAATCAGCTACCTAAAATGTGTGTTATTTAATTACTTTTATAGATTAAATTTCATTTGCTTTCTGAGTATTAGTTTTAGAATGACTGTGTATTCTTTGTTTTCTAAAAACATTTCAATAGGGAAGATTTATGTATTTTCCAATTGGATTAAGTTTGAGGCAAGAGCTCATAGTTATTTAGTTTCCTTTCATGTTTTGTTATTTACTTTCTTAGATCAAACTATCAATTCATTGTATAATTGAATAAAAGATCAGGCCAAGAAGGTGACTTCAAATTGGGTGATTGAATGTTCAACCTATGCAATCGTTGAGCTTGACTTTTTCATGCTTTTACATTTGCTTTTAAGATCCTCATTTAATTGCATTAACTAATATTCCTAAACATCATTTTAAGAAATTTATTTAATCATATTTCAAGATTGAATGGTTGAATATTTAATACATGCAATTACTGAGTTATTTTCTGCACACTTTACTTGATTTTCTAGGACATTACAAGTTAAAGTATAAATAGTTTCTTACACATTATCTAAAGAAGGTAACACTTCATAATTGGATGTTGGAGTAACTTAAGTATACATTAGTTGTTTTTTATTTCACAGGTTAGTTGAATTTCATTTTCATTATTTGATTTCATAGATTAAATGAATTGGCTTTCGTTATTTTGTAGTTAGATTGATCTAAACTGAAAGACAAGTTATAGCACGTACAGTTTACGCATGCTTCACAAGTTTACGAAATACCCTGGTTAACAAATTAAATGACAGGCAATCACTTTGCCCCAACAGCTGGAAATGCGGAAAGGAAGGGTACTACAAAAGGGATTGTAAATTTAAAGCTCTTGACAAAGGAAAGGGATCTGATGATGCTCCTACTGCAGAGGCGAAAACCACCTCAGATGAAGGTGGGGATATGTACTTGGCTTCTTCAAGTACGCATGTAGATCATGAGGCATGGTTGATTGACTCAGGTGCGTCCTTTCACTTCACTCCCCATAGAGAGTGGTTCTGCGAGTATGAGAAATACGATGGTGGTGATGTCTTCTTAGGGGATGATAGGAAAGCTAGAATCGTTGGTCACGGAAAAGTAAAGTTGAAGTTGCAAGGTGGAAGGGTTAGAGCACTTTTGGGTGTTCTTCATATTCCTCCAATGGCTAGAAATTTGATTTCTGTAAGAAATATGGATGATGCAGGTGTAAAAATAGTGTTCGAGAAGGATATCTACAAAATGGTTCGGGGAGAACTGGTATTGATGCAGGGAGTTCAGATTGGAACTCTATACAAGCTGCAAGGTAGAACTGTTATTGATGGGTGCAATAGTTCTGTGGTTCCTGAAAGTGGAGTAGAAAAGCTATTGGTCTCTGGAGAGAATACCATGCTGTGGCATCAAAGGCTTGGACATATTGGATAGAAGGGCCTTCAAATACTTCATGGTAAAGGTATGGTAGAAGGTATGAGTAATAGCTCTCTGGATTTTCATTTGTGTGAAAATTGTGTATATGGGAAGCAGAATCGGGTGAGTTTCCCCTCTGGTGGTAAGAGGGCGAAACAGATATTAGAGCTTGTGCACAGTGATGTGTTTAGGCTTGTGAAGGCTCCATCACTGGGTAAGTCTGTGTACTATGTATCATTTATATATGACTTCTCAAGGAATACATGGATATATTTCCTTAAGAAGAAATCTAAACTCTTTGACAGGTTTATAGAATTTAAGGCTTTGGTGGAAAACCAAACATAGAAGAAGATAAAGGTATTGAGATCAGATAACGGTGGAGAGTTTTCCAGTGAGGAATTTGAAGAATTCTGTAAGAAGTGTGGTATAGCATGGCAGAAGACTACTCCATACACACCTGAGAAAAATGGAGTTGTAGAAAGAATGAACAAGACGTTGATGGAAAGGGTAAGAAGCATGCTCAGTGGTGTCGGGTTAGGACAAGAATTCTGGGCAGAAACGGTGGAGACAGCATGTTACCTGGTCAACAGATTACCTTCATCAGCGTTAGAGGATAAGACTCCACAAGAGGTATGTACTGGTAACAAAAACCTCTCATTAACATCTGAGGGTATTTGGATGTGATGCATATGTACATGTTCCAAAGGAGAAAAGAACCAAGTTGGATAGTAAATATGAAAAGTGCATCTTTATTGGGTATAAGGATGGTTTAAAGGGTTATAAGCTTTGGAACCCAATAACAAGGAATGTTGTGTACAGCCGAGATGTGGTGTTCAGAGGGGTGAAAGATGTTATTAAACATGAAGTCCAACCAAAGGAACCTGAGAAGATAGAGTTTGAGCTTAAGGAGGAAGAATCAGACTCTACATCAGAAGATGTTGGGTCCCTATAATACTAGTGATTACCCCATTACTATTGTAGTTATACCCCTTATTTATATTGTTGTGCCCCTATTACCCCCATATTGTTATTTCTGTGCCCCATAGAATCCCTCTATTGTTATTTTTGTGGCTTTATATTATTATTGTTAGGTCGGCTGGATTATATTGTGACTCCTTAGACTCCTATATATAGAAAGGAGGTTTTGTCATTTGTATCATCCAAGAATTGTTCATTTATGTAATGTAAAGGAGGTTGCCCCCTCGAAGAGGCTGAATTCTAAGGCGTTGATCTATCTTTTCTATCTTTTTGTGAGCTGGTTTCATAACATTTGGTATCAGAGCTTTGGATTCTAGGGTTTCGCTGCTCCAAACAGGTCATCGTGGAATTTTCGCTATAACTTTTTTTCTGTGACGTTTCAGAAGTCGCAAAAAAAACCCATTTGAGAAGAAATTGCGCTGAACCTTGGGTCCGAATTTCAGAGCTTTTCGCGTGATATTTTCGGAGATATGATCTGAGGAAGTTGGTCTTTTTGCAGACTCCTGAATTACATTCAAAACAGGTGACCTGGGGAAAATCGTCATAACTTTCTCTCTGAGGATCGGATTGAAATTTCGTAAGAAGGTACAGAAAGAGGACGGACTGTAGTTTCTTTATATATTTTTCAGAGTCAAAGTTGAAACAGTGACTCGTGGCACGTCGTACAAGTTCGCTCTACTGAACTAGTCTATAATCAAGTCACTGTGGGAGATTTTGCATAACTCTTCCTTGGAGAATCCAATTTGGGTCAGACTTGTGGCATTGGAAAGAGGACACAGAGGGCTACTACAGGTCACAAATTCAGAACTAGATGATTAGAAAGTACAGAGATACATCAGAGGCAATATCGAGCTCCTACAAAGTGAAAAAAGGTGTGTAGATTTTTTTAATTTTTGCTTAAGCTTGGTTTGAAAATTTATTTTGAAGGAATTCAAAGGGCATAGTAGAGCATTATTATCGGTAACTGATGCCCCGAGGAAAGAAAATGCAAACACCTAGTAAGGAACCTGAAAGCTCTAGCATGACTCATGAAGAAGAGGAAGAAATGCTACATGATATATCAAAATTACAAGAACAAGTGCAACAAATGTCACTTGCACAAAAAGCAACAGAATCTAAGATAGATGGTTTAAGGAAATATGTAGAAGCTAAGATGGATGGTTTAAAGAAAGGTGTAGAAGCTAAGATGGATGGCATGGAAGCTAAGGTGAATGGAATGGACGCTAAAATTGATGGCATGGATGATAAGATGGATAAGTTGCTACAAGAAATAGTCACTAATGGTGAAAGAGTAGTAAAGGAAACTCATGATGAGAACAAAAGAAATGTTAATCATGATTCCATAGACTCTAATGTTGGATCGAAGACTCACCATATTCCAAAAATCGATATGAGGAAGTTTGATGGCAAGGATCCCGCCACATGGATATTACAGATGGAGCAATTCTTCGATCTCAATAATGTGCAAAACACACAAAAGGTACGTATGGCAACTTTATATTTGGAACCAAATCAGTTTGTATGGTATCAATGGCTTTGTTCTCGTAAACAATTTATCACTTGGGCAATTTTTACGGAAGAATTGATAGCACATTATGAGGATACAAAAAGCAACACTTTTTTTAGCCAATTGATAAGTCTCAAACAAAAGGGTTCAATAATGGAGCACATTGAGGAGTTCCAAAAATTGAACATAAGGGTAAAAGATATTCCAGAGGAGCATAGGATTGATGTGTTCATAGGGTCTTTAAAGGATAATATCCAACATGATGTTCGCCTTTGGGAACCTGATTCATTAGAGAAGGCATTCAGGTTAGCAAGAAAAATGGAAAGCAAAATTATGGCAACTAGGAAGCATACCACTCACAACTATAAAGACGGAAGTGTTGTTGCCCATAGTCTTCCACAACCTACAAGGTTGACACCACAACAATTGGAAGAAAAAAGAGCAAAAGGGCTTTGTTACAATTGTGATAGCAAATACACAAAAGGTCATAAGTGTGCTGAGAAGAAATTATTCTACATAGATTGTGAAGAGGAAGAAGAAAAGGAGCAAGAAAGGTCAAAAGAAGAGGATATATTCCAGGAACAAAGCCTAGATGAAGAACAAATAAATCCGACCATATCTTGTAATGCATTGGCGGGAATTACCACTCCTCAAACCATCAAGATAGAAGGACAAATCAAGAAGAAAAAGGTAATAGTGTTGATTGATTCAGGAAGCACCCACAATTTTATTCATTGTAGGGTAGCAAAAGAATTGAATTGCTTCCTATATCCAGCACCAGAGTGTCAAGTGATGATTGCAAATGGAGGAACAATAAATTGCTCTGGAAAGTGCCATAATATCAAGCTATCCATGGGAGAATATGTATTGACTAGCCCAATGCTTTCCATTCCAATGGGAGGTGCTGATGTTGTACTAGGAGTCCAATGGCTACAATCCTTGGGTACAATAGCTTTTAATTTTCAAGAACTTTTCATCAAATTTTCTTCGGAAGGAAAGGAAGTTGAATTAAGGGGTATTGCAGGGAAACCAGGAAAGATAATCAGCTCTAATGGTATGACAAAGCTTCTAAAAAAGGAGCAAAGAGGTGTAATTGCACAATTATGTTCGCTAGATGTTTCCACATTGGAATCATCTATTTCTCCAGATCTCCAAAAAGTCCTGGACAATCATTCCAAGGTATTTGAGACTCCCAAAGGTCTCCCACCTATGCGTGATCATGATCATGCTATTCATCTGATTCCAGGAAGTGTTCCTCCAAACATCAGGCCGTACAGATATCCCTATGTCCAAAAAAGTGAAATTGAACGTATGGTTGCAGAAATGCTAGAGGCTGGTATAATTCAACCGAGTCAAAGTTCTTTCTCAGCTCCAGTAGTATTGGTGCACAAGAAGGATGGATCATGGCGCATGTGTCCAGATTATAGGGAGCTCAACAAGCTCACTATTAAAGATAAGTTCCCCATTCCTGTCATTGATGAATTACTGGATGAATTGCATGGATCAATTTACTTCACCAAGTTGGATCTTCGTTCGGGATATCATCAAATCAGAATGAAGATTGAAGACATTCCGAAAACGGCATTTAGAACTCATGAGGGTCATTATGAATTTTTGGTCATGCCTTTTGGCCTTACCAATGCACCTTCAACATTTCAAGGTTTGATGAATTCAATTTTCAAACCATTCCTTAGAAAATTTGTGTTAGTATTTTTTGATGATATACTAATCTACAGCAAGTCTTGGAAGGATCATGTTGAACATGTTGACAGGGTGCTACAACTATTGGAGGAGAAACAATTATATGCAAAAAGATCCAAATGTTTCTTTGGAGTCCAGGAGGTGGAATATTTGGGTCATATTGTATCTCATGAAGGAGTTAAGGTAGACCCTAGCAAAATTAAAGCCATTAAGGAATGGAAAATCCCCACATCCATAAAGCATCTGCGAGGATTTCTTGGGTTGACAGGGTATTATCGCAAGTTTGTTAAGAATTATGGGAGAATAGCAGCACCTCTAACAACATTATTGAAGAAAGATTCATTTTCATGGACTCCGGAAGCAACAAAGGCCTTTGAACATCTTAAAGAGGCAATGTGCCAAGCACCGGTCTTAGCTACACCGGACTTCACAAAAACCTTTATTGTGGAATGTGATGCTTCAGGAAATGGAATTGGTGCTGTTCTAATGCAAGATGAAAGACCCATTGCTTTTGAAAGTCGTCCAATCAAGGGAAAGTTTTTAAGCAAAGCTATTTATGAGAAGGAAATGTTGGCAATACTCCATGCACTTAAGAAATGGCGACCCTACCTAATGGGAAGACACTTCAAGGTAAAAACGGATCATGATAGCCTTAAATACTTTTTAGAACAAAGATTATCCTCTGAAGAGCAACAAAAGTGGGTCACAAAGATGTTGGGTTATGACTTTGAAATCATCTACAAAAAAGGGAAGCAAAATGTGGTGGCAGATGCACTCTCAAGAAAGGATGAGGATGTGGAAGCATTGTTGTGTGCCATTTCTATTATCCAACCAGATTGGATAAACGAAGCAAGGGAGGAATGGAAGAATGACGAAGAAGTGTGGGCACTTATTCGAAAGCTACAACAAGATTCCAGTACTTCTGATACATTTAGCTGGCAAAATGATTCGTTATGGTACAAAGATCGCTTATACCTCTGTAAGAATTCCCAGCTAAAACAAAAGATTCTTATGGAATTGCACACTTCTCCCTTAGGAGGGCACTCAGGATTTTTAAAAACTTACCACAGGGTTAAGAAGGAATTTTTTTGGGATGGCCTTAAATCAGATATTCAAAAGTTTGTGGCGGAATGTTTGGTTTGCCAACAAAATAAAGTTGAAACAATTAAGACACCGGGTCTATTACAACCTTTATCCATTCCAAGCCAACGTTGGGAGGAGGTTTCAATGGATTTTATCACAGGTTTACCCAAGTCTGAGGGAAAGAGTGTCATCATGGTGGTAGTTGACAGACTTACCAAGTATGCACACTTTTGTGCATTATCACATCCATTTAAAGCCAGTACAGTTTCTACTGCATTTATGGAAACAGTTCAAAAGCTACATGGAAACCCAAAGATTATTGTAAGTGACAGAGATCCCATTTTCACTGGAAATTTTTGGACAGAATTATTTTCTTGTCTTGGTACTCAGTTAGCTCATAGCTCATCTTATCATCCTCAATCTGATGGGCAAACTGAGATAGTAAACAAATGTTTGGAAGGATATCTTCGTTGCTTTGTATCTGATAAACAGACACAATGGGTCAAATGGTTGCCTCTGGCTGAATGGTGGTATAACACTTCCTTCCATACAGCAACAAAAATGACCCCATTTATGGCACTTTATGGGTATCAACCACCATCCATCACATCATATTTAAGAGAAAATTCTAAGGTTCAGGCAGTGGAACATCACATCGAACATCAACAACAAGTCCTCCAACTCTTAAAGGATAACCTCGTGTTGGCACAAAATAGAATGAAACAACAGGCAGATCAACATCGCAGTGAAAGAAGTTTTGATGTAGGTGATTGGGTATTCCTACGGCTACAACCATATAAGCAAATGTCCCTAAAGCAAGCTAAGAAGGATAATAAATTATCACCAAAGTATTATGGTCCGTACAAGGTGTTGCAAAAGATTGGTACTATGGCATACAAATTGGAGCTTCCTGCAGCTTCTCGATTGCACCCAGTTTTCCATGTTTCATGTTTAAAGAAGGTTATAGGTGACAAGCTCCCAATTCAAACAATATTGCCAGAACTTGACGAGGAAGGAAAAATTATATTGGAACCGGAAGCAGTCACAGAAACAAGAACTCGACAGCTACGAAATCGATCAATTTCAGAGTATCTTATCAAGTGGAAGAACTTATCCGCTGAAGATTCCACATGGGAGGATGAGAATTTTATGCAGAAGTATCCAGAACTACTCAAGCGTTGAGGACAACACTTTTTTGAAGGAGAGGGGCATGTTGGGTCCCTATAATACTAGTGATTACCCCATTACTATTGTAGTTATACCCCTTATTTATATTGTTGTGCCCCTATTACCCCCATATTGTTATTTCTGTGCCCCATAGAATCCCTCTATTGTTATTTTTGTGGCTTTATATTATTATTGTTAGGTCGGCTGGATTATATTGTGACTCCTTAGACTCCTATATATAGAAAGGAGGTTTTGTCATTTGTATCATCCAAGAATTGTTCATTTATGTAATGTAAAGGAGGTTGCCCCCTCGAAGAGGCTGAATTCTAAGGCGTGATCTCTCTTTTCTATCTTTTTGTGAGCTGGTTTCATAATAGAAGATGAAGAGCCACAAATTCTGGGTGTGAGAAGATCATTTCGAGAAATAAGGTAGCCAAAAAGGTATAGTCCATCTACTTTCTGCTCAAAATTTTCTTTATCTATTACTGATGATGATCCCAGAACTGTGAAGGAAGTAGTAGATTCAAAGGATGGAAAACTCTGGATGGAAAATATTAGTTAAATAGATTCAAAGGATGGAAAATGGCATCTTGACACAAAAATGAGGCATGGGATCTGGTGGAGTTTCCCACTAGAAGGAAACCCATTGGTAGCAAATGGGTGTTCAAGAAGAAGACAAATGCAGAAGGAAAGGTAGAGAAATACAAAACTCGGTTGGTAGAAAAAGGTTATTCCCAGGTGCCAGGAATTGATTTTGGTGATATTTTTTCTCCTGTTGCCAAGGTAGCTTCTATTAGATTACTTCTATCTATTGTTGCTGCTTTTGATTTTGAGGTAGAATAGATGGATGTGAAGACAACATTTCTTCATGGGGATATGGAAGAGGAGATCTACATGAAGAAACCTGAAGGTTTTGCATTGAAGGGTAAGAAAGAACTGGTATGCAAGTTAAAGAAGTCTTTGTATGGGTTAAAACAGTCACCAAGGATGTGGTATCAGAAATTTAATACATTTATATGGGGACTTGGCTTCACCAAAAGAAAAGCAGATCACTGTGTGTATCTTAAATTAATTAGTGACCATGTTATTTATTTGGTCTTGTATGTGGATGATATGTTGCTGGTTGGAAATGACAAAGAAATTATCCAGGATTTGAAGACCCATTTGTCCTCCAAATTCAACATGAAAGATATTGGTGCCGCAAACTATATTTTGGGCATGGAAATTAAAAGAGATCGGGCAAAGAGGAAGATCTGGTTAAACCAGAGGAAGTATGTTGAGACAATATTGCAGAGGTTTAATATTTAGGATAGTAAACCAGTGAAGGTTCCTATTCCTATAGGTATGAAGTTATCTGTTGAACAGTGTCCCAAGACACAAGAAGAGGAAGAGGACATGTCCCATTTTCCATATGCAAGTGTAGTTGGTAGCCTGATATATGTGATGGTCTGTACTAGACTAGACATTGCACATGCAGTGGGAGTATTGAGCAAGTTTATGTCAAAACCAGGGAAGGAGCACTAGACAACAGTGAAGCGAGTTTTCAGGTATTTGCGTGGCACTAGTGATTATGGTTGGTGCTACCAAGGAAGACCAGGATTGGACAGAGTGTTGGATATTCATGGCTTTGTTGATGCAAATTGGGCTGGAGATCTGGATCAGAGAAGATATACAAGTGGGTATGTGTTTAACCTATTTGGAGGTGCAATCAGTTGGATGAGTAAGAAACAATTTTTGGTGGCACTATCAACTACAGAGGCAAAATACATGGCAGCCACTCATGTAAGCAAGGAAGCAGTTTGGTTGCAGAGATTGTGTTCAAGTATGTGGTTAGTACAGGGAGCTATAAGGATAGACTGTGACAGCGAAAGTGCAATTTTCTTGGAAAAGAACCCTGCATATCATTCAAAGACAAAGCGCATTGATGTTCAGTATCACTTTGTGAGGGATATGATAGAAGAAAAAATGGTGTTGCTGGTAAAGGTGGACACTTTGAAGAATACTGCAGATGCATTGACAAAATTTGTGATCTCTGAGAAGTTCTCTTGGTGTAGAGAAACAATGGGCATTGCAGGGCTAGATAATTGACTAAGCTCTCTTGTGGCCCCCTTTGGAAAGAAAACAACAAGTAGGAGAATGTTGGGTTGTGTTATATTCTTTCCACGACGAGCCCACGTAGTTAACTAGGGGGTTAGAGGGGGGGTAGAGCCCCCCCCCCCTTCGTTGCGGCAATTGCATAGCGGGGGGGTTCACAGGGGGTTTGAGGGGTGTAGGTAACCCCACTCTATGGGGTCCTGGGTAGTGCCCCAGAAAATTTTTTTTTTGGTCCCTATATTAGGTTGGGTGGACCTGCCTATGGTTTTGTGCATGGTTTTCACACATGGTTTTGGATGTGATGGTTTTCGGTCCATGGTTTTGGACGCGATGGTTTTCGGTCCATGGTATTGGATGCTTCGGCATGTATAAATATGTATTGTAACATTGAAAGGAATATAATGAAAAATCAAGTTGATAGTCCAGGTTTTGGGATCCAGGGGAAAATCTTTGCGTATATGTGTTTTATGTGTTATGCTCTCGCATTGATTATTTTCTATGTTTTAGAATTTGTATGCAGGTAATTTCCATACGGGGTTAAAACCTACACTAATGTTGAATTGAAGACTTTCCATGTTCCAAAGATCGATATGAGGAAGTTTTATGGCAAGGATCTCGTAACATGGATACTATAGATGGAGCAATATTTCTATCTCCATAATGTGAAAAACACACAAAAGGTATGCATTGTGACTTTATATTTGGAACTCAATTAGTTTGTATGGCATCGATGGATTTTCTCTCGTAAACAAATTGTCACTTGGGAAATTTTTACCGAAGGAATGATAGAACATTGTGAGCATACAAAAAGCAACACCTTTTTTAGCCAATTGATAAATCTCAAACAAAAGGGTTCAATGGTGGAGCACATTGAGGACTTCCAAAAATTGAATATAGGGGTAAAAGATATGCCAAAGGAGCATAGGATTGATGTGTTCATAGGGACTTTAAAGGATAACATCCAACATGAGGTTCGCCTTTGGGAACTTGATTCATTGGAGAAGCCATTCAATTTGGAAAGAAAAATTATGCAAACAAGGAAGCCTACCAAGTTTGACACACAACAATTGAAAGAAAAAAGAGCAAAAGATATTTTTTACATTTGTGATAGAAAATACACTAAAGGCCATAAGTGTGTTGAGAAGAAATTTTTTTACATAGATTGTGAAGAGGAAGAAGAAAAGGAACAAGAAACATCAAAAGAAGAGGATACACATCAGGAAAAAACCCTAGAGAAAGAAGAAATGAATCCGATAATATCTTGTAATGCATTGGTCAGAATTACCACTCCTAAAAATATCAAGATAGAAGGACATATCAAGAATAAAATGGTAATAGTGTTGATTGATTCGGGTAGTACCCATAATTTTATTCATTGTAAGATAATGAAGGAATTGAATTGCTTCATATATCCAGCACTAGAGTGTCAAGTGATGGTTGCAAATAGAGGAACCATAAATTGCTCTGGAAAGTTTCACAATATCAAGCTATCCATGGGAGAATATGTTTTGAATAGTCCAATGCTTTCCATTCCAATGGGTGGTGCTGATGTTGTACTAGGAGTCCAATGGCTATAATCTTTGGGTACAATAGCTTTTAATTTTCAAGAACTTTTCTTGAATTTTTTCAGAAGGTAAGGAAGTTGAATTAATGGGTTTCACAGGAAAACCGAGAAAGATAATCAACTCTAACAGCATGACAAATCTTCTAAAGAAATAACAATGTGGTGTAATTGCACAATTATGTTCACTAGAGGTTCCCACATCGAAATCATCTATTTCTCTAGATCTCCAAAATGTCTTGGACAATCATTCCAAGGTATTTGAGAATCATAAATGTCTCCCACCATTTCATGATCATGATCATGCTATTCATTTGATTCCAAGAAGTGTTCCTCGAAACATCAGGCCTTACAAATATCCCTATGACCAAAAGAGTGAAATTGAACGTATGGTTGCAGAAATGCTAGAGGCTGGTATAATTCAACCTAGTAAAAGTTCTTTCTCTACTCCAGTAGTATTGGTGCACAAGAAGAATGGATCATGGCCCATGTGTTTGGATTATAGGGAGCTCAACAAGCTCATTATTAAAGATAATTTTCCCATTCCTGTCATTGATGAATTATTGGATGAATTGCATGGATAAATTTACTTCACCAAGTTGGACCTTCATTCAAGATATCATCAAATCATAATGAAGACTGAAGACATTCCAAAAACAACATTTAGAACTCATGAGGGTCATTATGAATTTTTGGTCAAGATTTTTGGCCTTACCAATGCACCTTCTACATTTCAAGGATTGATGAATTCCATTTTCAAACCCTTCCTTAGAAAATTTGTGTCATTATTTTTTGATGATATACTAATCTGCAACAAGTTTTGGAAGGATCATGTTCAACATGTTGATAGAGTGCTCAAACTATTGGAGGAGAAACAATTATATGCAAAAACCTCCAAATGTTTCTTTGGAGTAAAAGAGGTGGAATATTGGAGTCATATTGTATCTCATGAAGGCGTTAAGGTAGACCCTAGAAAAATTAAAGCCATTAAGGAATGGAAAATCCCCACATCCATAAAGCATATGCCAGGATTTCTCGGGTTGACAGGGTATTATTGCAATTTCGTTAAGAATTATGGGAGAATAGAAGCACCTCTGACAAAATTACTAAAGAAAGATGCATTTTCTTGGACTCCAGAAGAAATGAAAGCCTTTGAACATCTTAAAGAGGCAATGTTCCAAGCACTGGTCTTAGGTACTCTAGAATTCACAAAAAACTTTATTGTGGAATGTGATGCCTAAGGAAATGGAATTGGTGTTGTTTTAATGAAAGAAGAAAGACCCATTACTTTTGAAAGTCGTCCAATCAAAGGAAAGTATTTACACAAAGCTATTCATGAGAAGGAAATGTTAGCAATACTACATGCACTTAAGAAATGACAACCTTACCTAATGGGAAGACACTTCAAGGTAAAAACAGATCATGATAGTCTTAAATACTTTTTAGAAAAAATATTATCTTCAGAAGAGCAACAAAAATGGGTCACAAAGATGTTGGGTTATGATTTTGAAATCATCTAGAGAAAAGGGAAGCAAAATGTTGTTGCAGATGCACTCTAAAGAAAGGATGAGGATGTGGAATCATTTCTTTGTGTCATTTATATTATCCAACTAGATTGAATAAATGAAGCAAGGGATGAATGTAAGAATGATGAAAAAGTGTGGGAACTCATTCAAAAGTTGCAGCAATATCCTAGTATATCTAACACATTTAGCTGGAAAAATGATTCGTTATGGTACAAAGATCGCTTATACCTCTGTAAGAATTCCCAACTCAAACAAAAGATTCTTCTAGAATTTCACACCTATCCCTTAGGAGGGCATTCAGTATTTTTAAAAACTTACCATATGGTTAAGAAGGAATTTTTTTGGAATAGCCTTAAATCTGATATTCAAAAGTTTGTGGCGGAATTTTTGGTTTGCAAACAAAACAAATTTGAGACAATCAAGAGCCTAGGTCTATTACAACCTTTATCCATTCCAATTCAATGTTGGGAGGAAGTTTCAATGGATTTTTTCATAGGTTTACCCAAGTCTGAAGGAAAGAGTGTCATCATGGTGGTAGTTGATAGACTTACCAAGTATGCACACTTTTGTGCATTATCTCATCCATTTAAAGCCAGTACAGTTGCTACTGCATTTATGCAAACAATTCAAAAGCTACATGGAAACCCAAAGATTATTGTAAGCGAGAGAGATCCTATTTTCACTGGAAATTTTTGGACAAAATTATTTTCTTGTCTGGGTACTCAGTTAGATCATAGCTCATCTTATCATCCTCAATCTGATGGAAAACCAAGATAGTAAAGAAATGTTTGGAAGGATATATTCGTTGCTTTGTATTTGATAAACAAACGCAATGGTTCAAATGGTTTCCTCTGGCTCAATAGTGGTATAACACTTCCTTCCATACTACAGCAAAAATGACCCCATTTATGGAACTTTATAGATATGATTCACTATCCATCACATCACATTTAAGAGAAAAATCGAAGGTTCAAGAAGTGGAAGATCACATCGAGCATCAACAAAAATTTCTCCAACTCTTAAAGGATAACCTGACTTTGGAGTAGAATAGAATGAAACAATAGGCAGATCAACATCACAACAAAAGAAATTTTGATGTAGGTGACTGTGTATTTCTACAACTACAACCATACAAAAAAATGTCCCTCAAGCAAGCTAAGAATGATAATAAATTATCACGAAAGTATTATGGTTTGTACAAGGTGTTGCAAAATATTGGTACTATGGCATACAAATTGGAATTTCAGGCATCTTCCTGAGTGCATGCACTTTTTCCATGTTTCATGCTTAAAGAAGGTTATAGGTGACAATCTCCCAGTTCAAACAATATTGCCAGAACTTGACGAGGAAGTAAAAATCATATTGGAACCTAAAGAAGTCACTGAAACAAGAACTCGACATCTACGAAATTGATCAATTTCAGAGTATCTCATCAAGTGGGAGAACTTACCCACTGAAGATTCCACATGGGAGGATGAAAATTTTATATAGAAACATCCAAAACTACTCAAGCGTTGAGGAAACACTTTTTTGAAGGAGAGGGGCATGTTAGGTACCTATAATACTAGTGTATTCCCTTATTATTATTGTCATTGTATCCCTTATTATTATTGTTGTGCCCATGTTGTCCCCATATTTTTATTATTGTGCCCCAAAGAAGCCCACTATTATTATTGTTATGCCCTTACATTATTATTGTTATATCGACTCTGATTATGTTTTGACCCCTTAGACTCCTATATATAGCAAGGAGGTCTTTTCATTTGTATCATCCAAGATATTTTCATTTTTGTAATGTAAAGGAGGTTTCCCCCTCAAAGAGGCTACCTCTAAAGTCGCTGATCTATCTCATTCTTCTATTTTGTGACCTGGTTGCATAACATCTTCTCATAACAACATCATTATCATTCAAGATTTCATAACATAATCAATTCAACCTCATTCAACACTATCAAACACAAATCATCATGGAAGACTTCATCGATAGACAACAAAAAAAACAACAAGACTGATCATACATCATATACAAATAAACCCTAGCATATGTACGATGTTCTCACTCACTTCTTTTTCAGTCACCAGTGGCTTCAGAAGCCAAATTGCAATGATGTTTGATGCTACATTTTGAGCCACATAAGCTATCAAAACTATATGGAACCCTATCCATTGTGTAGTGCTCAGAAATAGCTTTGCATTGGTATATAGAAGTCCAAAAAAGGGTTCCTCGATCAAAAGTTAGAACTTGTTGAAGAATCCCTTTAGAAAGCTCAGAAAACCCAAAAAATGGCTAAGTGTTGAAGAAAAATTGCAACTGGGACTTGGGACAGTTCATCGCAATCACATATTGGTATCAGCAGAGTCCAAGAGGTAAATATCACTGGTGGAAGGAGGAATAGTGATCCGCTGATCGCTGATATCGCATATCGGCAGTCGGCAGGTTTGGACGTGGCAGTCGGCATGTTTGGATGCATCACATATCGACATCGGCGGGCCTAGGTGGTTAAAGAGAATCGACGGATGTAGATTAGCGATCCACCGATCCTTGATATCACATATTGGTGATCGACAATCGGTGGGGTTTTAAGGCTTAAGATAGCACAGATGGGGCCGATAGCAATAAAGTGGTATACTGACAAGAGGGGTGGATTCCGATTTACATGGGAAATGGCTGCACAAACCAAGGGTCGGGCGTCCCCTTCTCTTTCTTCCATGTGGCATCGATGATCGGTGGGGTCACAAGTCTGAAACTATAAAAAATCGTCGATATTTCGATATGGACCAAAATCGCTGGGGAGGGCCGATTTTTAAATACAAAGTGGAGCATGGAAAAATAGGGCTCGGTGGGCCTCCTTCTCTCTCCTCCAAGGGGGCTATGTGGTAGCCTTTGATTGGTCCATTGAGATGACATGGTAGCCAACGTCAGCAATGACATGGTAGGTGCACATGTTTCACTTGTTTTTGGCATTTTTAGGGATCTTATGGGGCTATTTCTAGGTGCCATGTGGCACCAGTCATAGGGTGACATGTGGCAGTGATGACATCAACAATGATGTCAGCAGGTTATCAGCGATCGGCGGCTCTAGGTCTTAGGCTTATCGAATATTGTGATGCGATAGAAAAAAATCTTCAGACGCGATATATTATGAGCTGCGATTTATAAAGATTTCAGGTCTGGGAAATCAACTGATGAGGGACTTTAGCGATATAAAGAAAAATGCCCCCGCACAACAAGTCAAGGCCTTAAGCACTTTAAAGATAAGCCCTCGGTCTCCACCTATGGTCATATGAAGAAATAACAAAGGGGCTATAATAAAAGGGCATAAAGGATAAACGCCTAAGAGTTAATTAAAAATGCCCGCCTGTTCCATCTGTTTTGGTGTTAAAAGGCCTACGACTGGTCCATTGTTCGCTACAACATAGTGCCGAAAGGACTGCGCAGATATTTTAATTGGCTGATGGGTCAAAAACTGGGGAGTTTAATGAAGATATGGGTGCATTCATAGAAGTACTCAACCTGTAACATGCCTCCATAAGTCGGTGCGGAAAGAAGTCAAAGGAGAGTTGACAGAAGTCGGCTGATGTAGCAGTAAACCGCCTCAACAGCAGAGAGAAGCATCACAACAATAGGGACATCGCTCCATCCAAGGCCTCCACTGAAGCAACAAGGGGACACCTCCTCATTCCTCTCTCGACTTTCTTTCTCTGAGAATTTATTTCTTTAAATTTCAAAGAAAGGGATTCGATCCCTATTTTAATCTTACATAGGTGGTAGCAGAGTCTGATAGAGCCGAGACAGCTAGTCTAGCATGACAATTGGGGCTCAAACTCAAATATTTTGATTGTAATTCAAAGCTCTCCCCCTCTTCTTATAAATAGGGGGATGAAACATAATATAGAGGTTTTGTATTCTCAGACCCGCGAGGGTTGAACTCCGTGTTGCCATTTTGGTTCAATATGTTTTTATGGGACTTCACTAATATCATGATTGAGTGTATGGACTGGTTATTGGGTCCTTTGGGATAAATGGTATTTCGCTATTGATTCTAATCATGATTAATGCACAGCAATTTCCTCTTGGTAATCTCATTTCACATAGGTTTTTCTTTCTTTGAAATAGTGTAATGAACGCACTTGGTTCCTCTTCAATCTATGGATTTATCTTAGCTACTTTGGCAGAGAACGATACCCATGTTATGTTAATCTGAAACCCTCTTTTTCTCATCTATTTCTATCATCTCATTGGAAAACCATGGTTTATGATTCTGTCTTTCTTACAACCCTATCCATTGAATTCCCCTTTCTTCTGGAACATTGCTTCCTAGAATTCTATTTGTTACAACCCTATGCATCTATTTCTCTCCCTCCTTTCCTCCTTTCCTCCATCAATACAACTTTAGTTTAATTTGTCTCCTTTTTGTGTGTCAGCCACCAGAACTTTGAGATTGCCCAAATACCCCCAGCATTTCGATCCATGAGTTGGCCTGAATCTTCCTCTTTGAAAGCTTATTGAACCAAGTCCCTCCTATTTCCTTTTTTTTTTTTACGTGACAATTGGAATGTTGTAACCCCCTTACAATATAATCTCACAAGCACTCCTCTATTTAATATGTCTTAGGAACTGGTCTACAATCAACTCAGAGGCTATCTCTAGGGAGCTTTCTTTGTCTCCTGCTGCACTTGTGCTACAGATGTAAGATTTAGCTACAACATCTTTCTAGCGCCATTGTTGGGGAACGGATTAGAATATTTTTCCCTGGGTATGACAAAGTTTTCCCCTGTTTGGTGAGCTAGGGAATTGTGGGTCGAATATCTCTCACCTTGGCAACTCCACTATCAATTCTATGGTAAATATCCTAGTGAGTCCACTGTCCATATCTCTATTTGATCATCCTGACTTTGAAGCAACCCCATACTCACTCAGATGATACAACAGCTGAAAACTCTCCCTACTTTTGAAGTTGAAATCAATCATATAGGGACATTTTCAAGATGGTCATTCCTGCATTCCTAGCCAACAAGTTTTCCCCACTATATTTTTCTTCCATTGTTGGTTATCCTAACCATGTTTCTTTGTCTCATGAATGGGATACCTACTTGCCTAGATTCAGTGGGAACATAGAGAGAAGGCCTGACCAGCACCTTAAAGAGTTTCATGAATGCATGGAGCAACAAGGTATTTTCTTTGAAGATGTACAAATGAAGTTTTTCATGTATTCTTTAGAAGAAGGTGCTAGAGTTTGGTACAAAACACTACCTTGTGGTAGCCTATATTCCCTTAAAATTTTTCATATAAAATTCAACCACTACTGCAAAGGACTATATCCACTGAAGGCTCTATTTGAATATTTCTACTCACATTTTAATGATGAAGACATTCCTGAGGTTGAAGACCTTGTCGAAGATGTTTGTGGAGCTCTGTTCCAAGAAAACATCCACTCGCATCAAGAGGCATCACCCACTGAGCAAGAAAGAGAGGAAGGAAACATCTTCAGCCTTCAAATAAACCCTCAGGGCTCTAATTTGGCTGATTTTAATGTTCCCCCTTCCTTTGATGAATATGACTCTGATAGAGATTCAAGTGATGCAGAGCCTCGACAATCCCTATTATGGGAAGCTGCACAAGAAGAGGAGGCTAGTAAAGAGGCTCCCACCCACGATGCACATCTTTCACATGGAGAGCAAGATTAAGAACCTCCTCCCAGTTATGAAGCATACTATTCAGAGGAGGATGAGATGGTCATGGAGGTCCAGAAGGATCTGTTTACTAGAAAGTGGGGAGAAAGCTTCCAACAACCGGTTTTTCAAGAAGAACCCAAAGCTGAAAGACCATGTAAAGTCTGTTACTACTTGTCACAGAAAGATTCCTGCTAGGAATTCTCAGCAGACCCTCCAGTTTATGACTCCTACAGTTCAGAAACTAAAGATTCCATTGAAGACTCCCAAGAGGGTTGGCCTTCTGAAAAATGGTGAGTAACAGATCATCAACAAGTTTTTCTTGGAGAATATGAAGCTGAGGAGCTGGAAAGTATTTGTGGCTGCCCTGACCAAGAAGATATTGGTCAGCAGATTGTTTATGCAAAAGAGGAAGCTACAAACTTTCCTTGTCAATTCCATGACCCTGTAACTGAGTACATGAGAAGGTTATTAAGTCAGCAACAGTGGTTGTGTCTAGAGCATGTATCAGGTTCCATATTTACATATTTTTCATGTTGCATATCTATTTTAATTTTTCTTTTTCAGAAGTATGAAGGCATGTGGTCCAGTACTTTTATGCTAGCCTAGTTCTATTGGAAAATTGAACATACTTAGATGAATTAAGTATTGTGCATAAGTAGGATTGTACATAAAGAAGCTCACTAGCCGAGCATTTACTTTTCAGTTGTTAGAATTTTTATTTCAGAGTTCTAGATTGAGGAGGAAAGTCCCATAGAGATTTTGTTGATTACAAAGATGCACTTTTTACTAACTCCATGCCCAATAGTGAAGGAGGCTATTATGTAGGTTCTCAACACCTTGCAAGCAAGGCATTGTCCCCAGTAGGAACCAATGTTGTCACTCACTATTTTTTCAGTCACTAGTGGCTTCAGAAGCCAAATAGAAGTGATGTTTGATGCCAAAGTTTGAGCCACATAAGATAGCAAAACTAGATGGAAACCTCTCTAGTGTGTAGTGCTCGGAAATAGATTTTCAGTGGTATATAGAAGTCCAAAAAAGGGTTCTTGTATCAGAAGTTAGAACTTGCTGAAGAATCCCTTTAGAAAGCTCAAAAAACCCAAAAAATGGCTAAGTGTTGAAGAAAAATCGCAATTGGGACTTGGGACAGTTCATCGCAATCGCATATCAGTATTGGTGACGTCTAAGAGGTAAAGAGCACTAGCGAAAGGAGGAATAGCGATTTGCCAATCGTCAATATCGCATATCGGCAGTCAATTGGTCTGGGTGCATCACATATCGGCATCAGCAAGTCTAGGTGAGTAAAGAGCATCGACGGAAGTAGATTAGTGATCCGCTGATCACCGATATTTGGAGGGTTTTTAAGGCCTAAGATAGCACAGATGAGGCTGATTGGAAATGGCTGCACAAACCAAGGGCCAAGCCTCCCCTTCTTTCTCCTCCACATGGCATCAATGATCGGTGAATCAGCGGGGTCATAGGTCTGAAACTATAAAAAACCGTCAACATTACGATATGGACCAAAATCATTGGGGAGGGCATATTTTTAAATACAAAGGAAATCATGGAAAAACAGGGCTCGATGGGCCTCTTTCTCTCTCCTCCAAGGGGGGCTGCATGGCGGCCTCTCATTGGTCCACCGAGATGACATGGCAGCTGATGTATTTAATGACATGGCAAGTACGGAAGATGATGTGGCAAGTGGAAACGTGTCACTCATTTTGGGCGTTTTTAGGGGTCCTAGGGGCTGTTTCCAGGTGCCACATGACACCCCTCATAGCGTGACACATGGCAGTGATGATATCAACAATGATGTCAGCAGGTTATCATCGATCAGTGATCGACGACTCTAGGTCTCGGGCTTATTGGTGATTGTGATGCGATATAAAAAAAAAAAAGCTCCGGATGCGATATATTATAAGCTACGATTTACAAAGATTTCGGGTCTAGGAAATCAGCTGATGAGGGACGTATGTGATATAAATAAAAAGGCCCCCACACAGCAAGTCAAGGCCTTAAGCGCTTTAAAGATAAGCCCCCGATCTCCGCCTATGGTCATATGAAGAAATAAAAAAGGGGTTATAATAAAAGGGAATTAAGGATAAATGCCTAAGAGTTAATTAAAAATGCCCGCATGTTTGTTTGTTTTGGCGTTAAAAGGCCCACGACTGATCCACTATTCACTATAGCATAGTGCCAAAAGGACTGCATAGAGATTTTAATGGGTTGATGGGTTAGCAGCTGGGGAGTTTAATGAAGGTATGGGCACATTCATGGAAGGACTCAGCTTGTAACACACCTCCATAAGTCGGTGCTAAAAGCAGTCAAAGGAGAGTTGACAGAAGTTGGCCGATGCAGCAGTAAACCACCTCAACAATAGAGAGAAGCATGACAACAGCAGGAACGTGGCTCCATCAAAGGCCTCCACTGAAGTAGCAAGGGGACACCTCCTCCTTCCTCTCTTGACTTTCTTTCTCTAAGAATTTATTTTTGTATTTTTCAAAGAAAGGGATTTGATCCCTGTTGTAATCTTAAGTAGGTGGTAGCAAAGCTTGACAAAGCCAAGACAACTAGTCTAGCATGAAAACTAGGGTTCAAGCTCAGATATTTTGATTGTAATTCAAATCTCTCCCTCTCTTCTTATAAATAGGGGGATGAAACATAATAGAGAGGTTCCAGATTCTCAGACCCACGAGGGATGAACTATGTGTTTCCATTTTGGTTCAATATGTTTTTATGGGACTTCACTGATATCATGGATGAGTGTATGGACTGGTTATTGGGCCCTTTGGGATAAATGGTGTTTCCCTGTTGATTCCAAGCATGATTAATGTGAAGCAAGTTCCTCTTGGTAATCTCATTTCCCCTGTGTTTTTCTTTTTTTGAAATAATGTAATGAACACAGTTGGTTCCTCTTCAATCTATGGATTTATCTTAGCTTCATTGGCAAATAACGATACCCGTGTTATGTTGATATGAAACCTTCTTTTGCTCCTCTATTTCTATCATCTCATTGGAAAACCATGGTTTAAGATTTTGTCTTGCTTACAACCATATCTATTGAATTCCCCTTTCTGCTGGAACATTGCTATGTAGGATTCCATTTGTTGCAACCCTATGCATCTATTTCTTTCTGTCCTTTCCTCCTCTCCACCATCAATACAACTTCAGTTTAAGCTGTCTCATTTTTATGTGTTGGCCACCAGAAGGAGAATTCATTTCTCTTTGAGATTGCCCAAATACCCCCGAACATTTGGATCCATGAATTAGCCTAAATCTTCCTCTTTGAAAGCTTATTGAACCAAGCCCATCCTATTTCCATTTTTGTTTTACATGACAATTGGAGTGTTGTAGCCCCCTCACAATATAGCCTCACAATCACTCCTCTATTTAAGATGTCCTAGGCACTAGTATACAATCAACCCAGAGACTGTCTCTACAAAGCTTTCTTTGTCTCTTGCTGCACTTGTGCTGTAGGTGCAAGATTTAGCTACAACATACATGACCCTTATAAGACACTTACACATATGTACACGCTTTTCACGAAGCATTAACCACGTACAGATCTATCCATACTGCAGAATCGATACACTACTACCCAAAATTCGATCAGTGTATGTATGCAATCTTTCTGAAGAAAAACTGTGTATAGATATGTAACTATTGAATAATAACTTTGTTGCACAACAAATGATCAATCATACCCAAATATCAACGCACACTATAAAAGACACACATCATAACATCATCATTGCAAATCTATCAACCCATAAGTAAATTATTCAATGTACAGTCATTTCAGATCTATAAGATCTGATCCATCATCACACTCCTAGGTGCACACTTATTTTAGATCAAAAAATTCAGCAATAAACCAAATCGTACACACTTAGCACTTTGATCTCCATCTCCTTATATAGCTTAGTCCTTACCCAATACCTTAAGCCAATTCTGTAGTTATGCTAATGGTATTCTTTGATGGGCTCAAATATATGTTGTTGCGCTCATTACTATGGGCCAATACCATGGTAAAGACCCCTGGTATTAAGAATACTATGGTGCAGAAACTATACGCAACTTTGCTTCACCATATTTGTGTATGTACGCAACTTTTCTTCACAGAACCTGTGTATACTTCTTCAAACTTTATATTTATCATTCCTCTGTCTCTAAATTGATATTCAATCTGTATTGGCTTGAATACTCATCCCGCTACCATCATGTCGACATCTTTATTAATTAGGCTTCCATCAAGGACAACACATTTGTCATAATGCCAACATAATTATGATAGAGCACGTAGGATTTGTTGTATCTAGGGTTTAAGACTTCAGATGGTTTTGTGCAACATACTAAGTGTCCTCGACATTTAGTGTCCAATAGGAAATACACTATTTGGAGTGCAACCTCCCATGTATCTTTTTTGAAGACTAAAGAGGGATGACCTAAAACAAGGGAAAAGACTATCTTAGTAAACCAATGCCCTTAAGTCCTACCTATTAAATACTTACACTTGCCGAAGCTAAAAAGGGATATATGTAGGCATAGTAAACTATGCATGTCCATTCCACCTTGAAGTATGGAAGGACAATCACTTTTCTCATAGAAATAAAATTGGGGCCTTTTCACTTTTCAATCTCAGAAAAAATTGCATTGTTGTTGAATATTCTATCATTAAGTCAAAAACACGATCTGAACACAAACATTTTTTTTTTAATAACAACAACATTCAGTGGAAACAATGATCATCTTCAACCAACAAATAACCATCAAAATGCATACTTTTTCAAGAAATAATTCATGTTGAGACTGTTAAGAAAATCACATGCAACCAAATAAATCAAAGTGCAGAATTGCATCTAATATAAGTACCAATTTTCCAAGGAAAATTTTAAGGATGGAAAATTTTCTTGAAGTTTAAAAACATTGGCGAATCTCACTAATCCCTAATATGCAAACTATAAAATGTTTATTGATACATTTGTAAAATTATTCAAATTTATAATGATTTTATATATAGTCTCTATATAATGTTGGCGATTTTAAAGGTAAAATAATTTTATATTCTAAAATTTGGGTGAATCATCTTTTATAAAGAATGGAAATTGGCGAATCTTTTTTGTGGAAAAATCATGGAAAATTAGCCCACTGGGTGAACATTAACCCCTAAAATTTTCCATGCTGAAATTTCTAACTCTATTAATACATTCAACATACAAGTTCACATATTTTTTACCCATAAAAGCTTGGAATATGACGAGGACAATAATTCTTTTTTTTTTTTTTACATTGTATTTGGTTCTTTTGGGTTATGCAGACACTGTCTCACTCTAGATCGAAGATGTTCTCATCACTCTTGATTTCCTTCCTTAGGGATTTCATGGTCACATGGTGGATAAGAAGCGGGGGTATATTGTTATGGCGTGGGTGCCACAATTAATCATTTTGGCACATCCTGCCACTGCAGATGGAACACTGCCTTGGAGATGATGATGATGGGTGTCCCATTATGGCCCGACCACCACTTCAACTTTAATTTTGTGGTTGACGACTCCAAATCTACCAAATCATAAATTAGGTTTTTAAAACCATATGTAAGCTTTTAAACAGCCCCCCCACCCCACCCCGCCCCACCCCCTCCCCCCCTAAATAAAAAAAAAAAAAAAAAACCCTTCATTCCCTATCAGGTGGGCTCACCCCAAAAAGGGTGAGGAATTCCCCATGCCTTAGTCTTTTCCTTTCCCATGGTATTCTCTATCTATGTGTGTTTGTTTCCTCTACCCCTATCTCTGATGGTGGCTACCTTTACTGTTACCTTGTTGTAGATTGATGGTGGCTATTGATATGGGGGATCGAGAGATGGAAGGATCTAGTTACTACTATGGCTTATATCTTACCCTCAACACCAATCTCTTGATCTAGCACACTTGTTTCTTTGCATCGATTTGCTTGGAGGTTGGGGGTAGGCTTTCTATTTTTTGTCAAACTTTGGTGGTGATGAATTGTGGAGAGTTACCAACAATGAATCCTAGTTAACTGAACCCCATGAGTAGTTTGCTAACTCATTCCCTCAACGCTAACCCACCCACTCAACCATCCTTCCTAATATCTAAATACCTAAGCCTAATCTATCCAGCTCTTTAGTGTCTGAAACATTGTTTTCTCGATCACCAAGGGTTTTAGGAAATTAAGCCTAATATAATGAAATTATTCCTGCCCTAGAATTTTCATCATGCCATATTAAGTCCAAAAATTCAACATCCTACCCTACGGCGATTATTTATTTTGTCTCAATTAAGAAAGTTAAAAAAAGTCAACATCACTCCCTTAGTTAATTATTTATTTCCTCTTAATTAAGACACTTAATTATCTTATTTTTAATTGAAGATAATGAAGAAAACAATTTAAGACAAAAAAATATTTTTGTCTTTAAAAAACATCTCAAACCACCCTTGTGTGTAGTAGTTTCAAGATTAAGGAAATCTCCCTACCCTTTCCTCTTGATTGAAGCTAGTCTTTCCCCAATTGAAAGCATGGCTATGATTAGGTATCTCATGTATAAGAAGAAGTTATACAACATGGAAGCCAAGAGGCTCCCCAAAATTGTTGAAAATAGAAATAAGAAATGTTAAATATAGAAGTGCTAAAAATAGCACTGCCATTAATAGCATTTCAGGATACCTTCCTATTTTAGTTAGTCCCTAAAAAATAGTGAAGTAAAATTCGAATTTGATCTTAGCAGCTGTTTTTAAATTAATTAATTAATTCATCTTGAGTTAATTAGTTAAGGAAAAATAAACATGAAGTCTATGTGAGGACATGCAACAGTTATTCCTTTGATTAAGGGATTTATCCATTAGTTAAAGAGATAAGAGTGAGTTGTAATTAGTTAGCTCAGTTAACTGAGTTAAGTCCAATTAGATTAGTTCCAACGGTTGGAGGAACTGATTGTGAGTTCAGTTAGTTAACGCTTGCATGCATGTAACTACTGCACTTTGTTAGTGTCAGTCTTGTCATACTGCCATCAGTGATCAAAATATGCTCTTTTTCATTTCATAGTAGGAGTCCCATACTGATGAGTTTGCATTCCATTAGGTCATGGATTCACTGATGGTAGGGTTTTCTTCAAATTTTTCCCTCATGATATGTACTTGCTAATCCTATTTCATATATTTCAGTCATGGCTCATGTTCCCTTTGCAATTCATTTCATTAGGTCTTAGGGTTTGGTCTCATTAGGTTTTAGGGTCCCACCATGGTCAAATCCAATAATTACATTCCAATAATGATCAGCAAGGACATGAGGAGGCCAATAATGATTAGCAAAGCCATAATTTATCAGTTTGAAAGCCTAATGTAGTTCTCACCTCAAAACTTGTTTTGAGGTGAAAACAGGGTATTTTGTTATCTCCATTAATGATGTAATTTTATGTTTTCATATGTAATATTGGTTCCCAGCTGCAAATCTTGTGATGTTTCCAAGAACCTGCCACTACAAAAAATCAGGTTATCATAAGCGCAAATCCACCTCCAAAAGCAAAAGAGAACAAGCACTAAACCCTAATTTCCTCTCCCACTGAGCTAGGGTTGGCTATGGGATTAGAGATATCTGAGCAGAGGAGGCATAAGGGATATCAGAATGTATGAGGCCATTTCATATTATCAAACATCAGGTCTCCATCATTTGTCAAGAAGTCATTCCAAGGAACAAGCCATTCACCACACATAAGGGACGATTTTTCTTCAAACTGTTTTTTTGAGCAAGAAAGATGAATTTGACAACAGTGAGAGAGATTTTTGTCCATAATTGACCAAATAAGAATAACCTCTTTCGGTTTTTACACATGTTTCATGGTTTGGGAGAAATGTCGAAAACATCAATTTGCCTCAGGAGAGTTGATGCACTTTTGGAGTGACCTTGGGGAAATCAAAATTTCTCCTAGATAAGGTGACCAAATGACTTGCTTGATGCATCAACTGATAATTAGACACAAATATCTTTCCAATGAGCTATCATGAGCTCAATTTTGAGTTGAGGAAGACCTTCAAAAGTTGACTTCAACAACACTATGCATTTTGGCAGCCTCATTCTGCACATTTTGACCAGTCTTGGAAGATTGAGATTTTGATAGGGAAAATGAACTCCAAATTGAAAAATTCAAGATGTTATGGAAATTAGACTCGACACACTTTCCAATGAGCTATCACACACCCAATTTGGACATTGGGAAGGTAGTCAAAAGTCATCCTGAAGTGGCGCTGCGCTTAGGGAAGGAGGCACTGCGCTTAGGGCAAGGCGCTGCACTTAGGGACTTTTTGCTCAGTTCAAAATATAACGGGCACTACGCTTAGAGGGTGGCACTGCGCTCCTAGGTAGTGGCACTGCGCTTAGGCCAGCCAACCCAAAAAACACTCCAAACTTCAGATTTATGGCAAATTTCCTCCAATTCCACACTTAGCAAGTAAGTATCACTCCTCTCCCTCCAATTTGGTTTGCACTTGTTAAGATTTTCATAAGTTTCCACTCATTACATAAAACCCTAATTCTCACCATAGACCCTAAATCAGTTGGTTTATTTCACTACAACCTTGCACATATCATCTCCTCCATCCTCACCTGTTTCTCATCACTTGTTTTTCATCCCCATAAACCCTCCTTTCATTCTCATAATTTGTGCCCTAGCTATAAATACATACAGTCACTCATAAACCCTAGAGCCTACCCCTCATTCCATTCATATTGGTCTCCCTACACTATAAATTTTTGTGAAATTAAATAGTGAAACCATGGACAGAGGAAGTGATTTTGAGTATGATGAAGAGACAGCCAGTGACAGTTCTGTAGAGAGACATAGGCACAGAAAGCCTCACAAGGGAGGAAAAATCATAAGAGAAGAGCCCACCAGTTTAAGAGAATTGCAAGCTTTCCCACTTGCAGTCTCTTGTTTCAGACACCTTGGATGTTTTGAATTCTGTGAAATAGTGGAAAGAGTCCAGTTTCATCATGAGCTTGCTAGACTTTTTGTGGCTCACTTGCATAACTATGAAGTGACACTGGCTGGAGTAACTTTCACAATATCACCATCTATTATTTCAGAGGGCCAACAGAGATAACCAAATGATGAGGCACATGGCCTATCACTACAGGACATGAAACAAAATTTGCAACATGAGAATGAAGAGGATGAAAGCTAGGTTGAGGAGAGCCTTACAGGGCAAGAAAGAGCAAGATAGACTCAAAACATTGGTTGAAGCCTCTTTGGCCAACCAAAGCACTTGATGGTGGTGCTACATGTCAAATTTGGGCAAATTTTGAGAAGTTTTTGTACTTTCGAAATTTTGAAATTCATAACACAGAAAATTTGCCCAGAAGCGCAGCACCACCGGTGCTGCACTTTTTCCTGGGGCATCCATTGGAGAAAAAGTTGACATTTTTGGATTCAGAATGATGAGGACATGCACCCTAGAAATTTTCAGAAGTTTTTGAGCAAATATGGTTCACCAAAAGGTCCAAAAACTACCAAAAAAATGATCTTTCTGCCTCTTTTTGGACACACAGAAGTAGTCTTGGGAGATTCGAGTTTTGAGGGGGTAAATGGTCTCCAAATTCAAAAAGTCTAGGTGTTCTAGAAACTAGATTTTAAGACCCTTCCAATGAGCTATCATGGGGTCAATTGGGATAAGGGGAAGGCCTCCAAAATTAGGTGGAGAGTGGCGTTGCGCTTAGGGCCATTTTGCTCAGGGAACTAAAATTCTCCTGTTTTGACTGTGAATTTGATTTCTCTCTCCTCATGGATGATTTCACTGATGTAATTGATGAAATGGCATGTAAATGTAATGGTAAAATAGTGTTAGAGGGTAGATTCATTAGTTAGAGGTGGTTTTGAGACAAATGAATCAATTTCCCCTTTTTTTAGAGGCAAGTTGTTTGACTGCCTATATTCTAGTTCTTTGTTGGGAAATGGTTGAAACAACCTCGCTCCTCATGGATTCGACCCCTAAAGGTCAGGATGAGTAGTTTAGATGTCTATATTATGTGTTTTCTTGGTCATTCGGTGGGGTTGGATTCAGCGGGAAGCTCATGTACTGAACACTTATCATTTTGTGGCAGTTGTGGCAGGAAACTAATAAAGTTGCAGCTATTTTTATGGGATACCTGTGGTATGGCCTTTAGCATGTGTTTCTTCTTCTTTTAATATGTTCTCATGTTATTTATGCATTCCTCTTTCATATAATTGCTTTTGATTGGTTATTTTCAAGATAGATAGGTGGAATACATTAGGTTTTAATGCTATGCCTTGAGAAAACACCAGTATTTCATGTTTTCTCCTCTGTTTAGGAAGGATTATTGACTTTCTCAGGCCCTGCTTAGCTCCTCACCAATCTAACATTTCATCCCATCAAGCTTAAGGTGTTGAAGATCATACCTACCTTGACCCATAGAATCCCCTACAATTTTGATTTAGTTTCCCAGACCCAAATTACCCAGCTCCTCCTGATCTGGCAAAAACACCAACAATTTCAATCAAAACCCTTGAGCTACTATACCTAGCATAAAATCTTGTTTCTTGATCCAGTCATTTTGACTAAGATCCATAAGGATAGAGCCCTCTCCCGGCCTGGTAGGGCTAGCTACCAAGTTAAGCTTGGTTTGTGGTTACCCTGGGAATAGCCTTTCTTTAGCCTGAGGTCAAACCAGAAGATAACACACTTTAGATAACTGAATATTCTCTCATAAATAACTCATGCATGTCAGTTCTTTCAAAGACCCAGTTGAGATCAGATGGAGGATAGTGTACTATCAATTGCAAGAATATTCTATTGTGAATATCTCTTGCATGTAGAAGGAATTTATTCCTTGGAGATTGCGCAGCTACTTCTTCAGTTTAGTGAGTGTGATGCGGCCAATTCACACATGTGACAACATTGGACCCCAAGAAAAATTGCACAAGGAAATAGGAGGCTTGGAGGGCTGTGGATGGACATATGTGTTGTCTGTTCAGTCTGTGAGCAGTATTCTGAGATTGTACTGAGAGCTGGTTGGCTTACAAGCTAAGGCTTTGTGTAATCTGAGATATTTTCCACTTGTATGATAATACAGAGAGTGGGGTTTTAGGCTGATGCTTTTCCCAGTGTTTATCTTCTATGTTCATGTGTGCTTGCTTCTCTTTTCAGTTATATGTATTCTTGTTTGATATTGCTCATTGAAGATTAAGCTTCCGCAAAGTTTGATTGTAGAAGTAGATCTAGTATACTTCTTTAGAACATTGCATTATCAGTTGATATATAGGTGAAACTTCTACATGGTATCAGAGCAAAGGTGAATCAAGTGAAGAACAATATAAAAAAGGGAGAAGTTCGAAGTTTCAAGTTCCTGATTATAGAGATCGAGTTCTTATCACATCTCAATTTCATCAATGGTGTTCAGTGGTTTGAGACTCGAGTATGCTCTTGATGGTAGCTTGAATTATATAGCCTGGAAGGATCACATGGAAGCAGTATTAGAGGACAAGAGGTTGAAGGATTTCATTGATCAAGAAATCCCCAAGCCCCCAGCAGCTAATGCCCAAGAATTGGCGGAATGGAAGAAAGGTGTGGCTAGAGCAAGGAGAATCCTCCTGGAGGGAGGTCGAGACCACATAGTCTCAAGCCTCCATGGGAAGGAGACTCTGTATTCAATGTGGAAAACATTGAAGGATCTATATTAGAACAACAGTGATCAAAGGAAGCTAGCACTGAACGACAAGCTTCAGAAAATCAAGTGTGAAAAGGGTGACATGATCTCAACATACTTGACCAAGCTCACCACCTGCAGGGATGAGCTTGGTAGTGTAGGGATCACGACTGCCGACAATGACATGGTGAGTCTTGCACTCCTCGATCTTCCTAAGAGTTGGCATAGCTACCAAGACTCGGTTAATGGAAGAGAAAAACTGCCAAATTGGGAACAACTTTGGTCGGATCTGATGCAGGAGGAGATAAGAAGAAGCACCAGAGATGGATCTTCATCAAAACAAGATGATGAAGAAAATCTAGCTTTAGCGAGTAAAGCTAAGAAAGGGAAAGGGAAGGCGTCCCAATCCAAATCTTCTCATGGTGGGAAGAAGTTTGACAAATTGAAAGTGCAATGCTTTCATTGTCATGAGGTGGGCCATTATGCTACAAATTGTCCACAGAAGAAATCCAAGAAAGGATCCTCGAAGGGATCCGATGGTGAGGCACTAGCTTCATAGTTTGAGTTGGATTTCTCTCTTATCGCATGCATGGTTTCATCCATGGTGGGATGTGTTTGGTACCTGGACAGTGGAGCTTCATTCCACATGTCAAGTGACAAGAATATTTTCAGTACCCTGGAGGAGAAGGATCTCCAGATGCGCATCAAGATGGGAGATGATGGAAAGTATTGTGTCTCAGGTGAAGGTATGGTTGTGTTTCAGAGGGAGCATGGAGCTCCTCTCACCCGTATTGATGTAAAGTATGTACCAGGTCTGAAGAAGAATCTTGTGTCCATTGCTATGCTAGAAGATAAAGGCTATGATGTAGTCTTTAGTCAAGGAAACGTATTGCTGAGGCATGTCGGCACTAGACAGACCATGTGAATTGGGATTCGAGTAAAGAATCTCTACAATCTAGAGGTAGATGATTGTGCTGCACTGATTTCCAAAGCAGAGGTGGTGCAAAGCCAAGATGTTAGCGAGGTATGGCATAGAATATTGGGCCACTTGCATCACGAGGCCTTGAAGATCATGCATCAAATTTCTATCGGACTACCCAAGGGAAAGCTGAATCAAGTGGATACAAGCAAAGGATGTACCTTGGGTAAGTATGTGAAAGCTTCCTCTCAGGATCAAGACAGTAGAGCTGGAGAAATCCTTGAGCGAGTTCACTTAGATGTATATGGACCATTCTCTACAGCCTCCACTGCTAAACAAAGGTACTATGTTATTTTTATTGATGATTTTTCACGTAGATGTTGGATCTACATTATGCAAAAGAAGGATCATACCTTCTTGAGGTTTTGTGAGTTTAAAGCCTCGACAGAGACATAATCTAGAAAGAAAATAAGAGCCTGGCATAGGGAAAATGGTGGAGAGTATGTCTCCCAGCAGTTTAAAGACTTCTATGCAGCAGAAGGGATTAAACGGGAGCTGACGGCACCTCATAACCCACAGCAGAATGGGGTGGCCGAAAGGAAGAACCGATCTATTGTGGGAGCAGCTTGTGCGATGTTGCATGACCAAAGCCTACCACTTCATCTGTGGGATGATGCATGCAATACAACAGTATACTTGCAAAACAGAAGTCCTCACCGTATATTGGGGATGAAGATACCTATGGAGGCCTTTTCTGGGAAGCAACCAGATGTGAGTCACTTTAGGATCTTTGGATCATCGGTTTATTGCCATGTGACCAAAGATGCCTAAAAGAATCTAGATCCTATAGCTGAGATGGGGATACTTGTGGGGTACACAGATACACCCCACAACTATCGGGTGTTCCTGCCTGCTAGTCAGAGGATTGTGGTACGCAAAGATGTGAAGTTTGATGGGCAGAAAGCCATGCGAGTATCACTTGAGAGGGAGCTCAAGTTGCATGCAGATGAGGAACTTTTGATTCCAAAGGATGAGGAAACTCATGATGATGTATAGCAGCCGCATGCAGAGGATCCGGGAGTGGAGACATCCACTTATGCATAGTCTTCTAGGGATGGGCAGAAATGCTCATGGGAAGCTGACAGGTTGATGCTAGATGCGTAAGAGAATGTGGGGCGGCCATCCTCTCAGCACAAATAGAGGAGATCTCCCAAGTGGTAAACTGGTTACATGGCCCTGGCTGGGGAGTGTGTAGCGACTGAAGCTTCTTCTTTTGAGAAGTAGTGCAGCAACCAGTCTGGGTTGATGCAATGGTAGAGGATTATGACTCTATCATTCGGAACAATGTGTGGAATGTTGTCCCAAGACCAGCGAACAAGTCAGTGGTGAGTTCTCGATGGCTTTACAAGGTAAAGCAGGCAGTTGATGGTAGTGTTGAGAAACATAACGCAAGGTTCGTTGCCCGTGGTTTCTCACAGGTCGAGGGGATCGACTATGATGAGACTTTTGCTCCTGTAGCAAGGTACTCATATATTAGATCGATGTTGGCACTATCAGCTCAGATGGGTTGGAAGATCCATCAAATGGCTGTGAAGATGTCGTTCCTCAATGGGAAGATTGAGGAAGAGGTGTACATTGAGCATTTGAGACCTTCGATCATGAGTTGCATGTGTGCCGACTCAAGCGAGCATTGTATGGGCTGAAGCAAGCACCCCATGCTTGGTACACCAGGATTGACAGCTATTTCACCAGGTTGGGCTTCACGAAGAGTGAAGCAGATGCAAACCTATACCACATCATCGTGGAAGGTAAGCCCTTGATCATTGTACTTTATGTTGATGATCTGATTTTGACAGGTGATGATCAGTTGATCAAGTCTTGCAAGGAGGACCTTGCAAGAGAGTTTGAGATGAAGGACATGGGCCTCATGCACTACTTTCTAGGCATGGAAGTGTGGCAGAAGGATGGGGAAGTATTTGTGTCTCAAGGCAAGTATGCCAATGAGATACTCAGGCGATTCCACATGGAGAAGTGCAAGCCCATGCAGACTCCTCTAGCTGGTAACTGGAGGAAGGAGGATGCTACTTCAGGTGAGGTAGTAGCTGCTACTGTTTATCGGCAGCTTGTGGGTTCACTCATGTATCTAGTGAACACACGACTAGATTTGTGCTTTGCGGTGAACCAACTGAGTCAAGCTATGGTTCAGCCAACCAAGCTGTTTTGGAAGGCAGCGAAGCATGTGCTGAGATACCTTAGAGGCACATCTCAATATGGATTGTGGTACAGACGGACAGAGGGAGTGAAGCTTTAGGGCTTCACGGATGCTGATTAGGTAGGGAGTCCATCAGACCAGAAGAGCACTTTTGGAGGAATCTTCAACCTTGGTTTAGCTACAATTTCTTGGTACAGCAAGAAACAGAGGTCAGTTACACTTAGCTCAGCAGAGGTTGAATACATGGCTACCAGTCAGGCAGCATGCGAGGCCATTTGGATGCAGAAGATTCTAGTGGGATTGTTTGGTCAGATGATGGATCCTACAGTGATATATTGTGATAATCAGAGTTGCATAAAACTCTCTGAGAATCCAGTGTTTCATGACAGGTCCAAGCACATAGATATCCGGTACCATCATCTTCAAGACTGTGTGGTGAAGAGGATCATGATGTTGCTGTATATTTCGACCGAGGAACAGGATGCGGATATTTTGACTAAGGCATTGTCAAAATGCAAGTTCGAGTTCCAGAGAGACAAGATTGGGGTGACTGATAATCCCTTTCTTGTTGAGAGGGAGTGTTGAAAATAGCAACAAGAAATGCTAAAAATAGCACTACCATAACTAGCATTTCGGGATACCTTCCTATTTTAGTTAGTCCCTAAACTAAAATAGTGAAGTAAAATTTGAATTTGATCTTAGCAACTATTTGTAAATTAATTAATTAATTAATGCATCTTGAGTTAATTAGTTGAGGAAAAATAAACATGAAGTCTATGTGAGGACATGCAATAGTTATTCGATTAAGGGATTTATCCATTAGTTAAAGAGATAAGAGTGAGTTGTAATTAGTTAGCTCAGTTAACTGAGTTAATTCTATTTAGATTAGTTCCAATAGTTGGAGGAACTGATTGTGAGTTCAGTTAGTTAATGCTTGCATGCATGTAACTATTGTACTTCAGATAACTGAATATTCTCTCATAAATAACTCATGCATGTCAGTTCTGTCAGAGACCCAGTTGAGATCAGATGGAGGGACAGTGTACTATCAGTTGCAAGAATATTCTATTGTGAATATATCTTGCATGCAGAAGGAGTTTATTCATTCGAGAATGCGCAGTTACTTCTTCAGTTTAGTGAGTGTGATGAGGCAAATTCACACATGTGACACCATTGGACCCCAAGAAATATTGCACAAGGAAATAGGAGGCTTGGAGGGCTATGGATGGACATATGTGTTGTTTGTTCAGTCTGTGAACGGTATTCTGAGATTGTACTGAGAGATGGTTGGTTTAAAGCTAAGGCTTTTTGTAATCTGAGATATTTTCCACTTGTATGATAATACAGAGAGTGGGGTTTTCGGTTGAGGCTTTTCCCAGTGTTTATCTTCTGTGTTCATGTGTGTTTGCTTCTCTTCTCAGTTGCATGTATTCTTGTTTGATATTGCTCATTGAAGATTAAGCTTCCGCAAAGTTTGATTGTAGAAGTAGATCTAGTATATTTCTTTAGAACATTGCATTATCAGTTGATCTACAGGTTAAATTTCTACAAAAATTGCTTCTAACTCTAGCCAAAACCCCCACCTTTGGCTTAAGCGAGGTTGGCATAAGGATGTCTAATCTTAGCTAGACCATTGGGGGGTAAAGGAGGAGATCATCTCAGAGAATAAGGATAATATTAAAAATATTATTACTTCCAAATTTAAGGATAAATTGTGGGATAATAAGGAGTTAGAGGGGAGAAGGAGGCTAAGGTATTATAAGAAGGCGATCAACGCCACCCTTGATAACCAAAATTATTTTTCTATCTTGACCACTGCTAAGAAGGAAATGAACATTGCTAAGATAAGAACTAACTCTCATAAGCTTCAAAGTGAAACTAGGCATTTGTTGATTTCCAAAATACCTTGGGACAGAGTCTGTCACCTTTGTGATACTAAGAGGGTTGAAGATGAAAAACACTTTCTCCTAGATTGCCTAACTCTTACTCACATCCATTCTAATTTTCAAAATATTTTCCACACTACCAACCTTCTTGACTTGTTAAGTCAACAAAACTATGCACTTCTCTCCTTTCTTTTTGATCACATAAATAAAATGTTAAAGTTTCTCAATTCATCTCTTTCTTTCTTAAGGTCCTATTAGCAATATTAGTCGTAGTGGACGTTTTTTTTCATCATCATTATCATCATTGTCACTACCAACCTTCTTGAATTATTAATTCAATAAAACTATAGTGATCTAGGAGTGCTTTTCTCCCTATAAAATATTATGGTTTCTTAATTAATCTTTTTATTTCTTAAGGTCGTCATCATCATCATCATTCTTAAGGTTCGTCGTTGTCGTCATCGTCGTCGTCATCATCATCATCATTCTTAAGGTCCACCACCGTCGCCGCCATCTTTTCTACAATAAATAATTCATAATATTTTATTAGATTAATATTTTCTAATAAACAAATTGATTCAAAGATTTAAATCTAAAATAATTTCCACTCACACAATTTTACATACCACAAACTTTTCATTTCTTTTTTTGCTAAGAGTGGGGCCTTCTATTAATCTAGCAAAGAAGCATAATTTACATATAGCCGCACCAGCTCTGTGAGAGTTCATCAAGTAGCTGGGTTGGCAAAATTCCGAACCTAACACCCAAAACCATGAAAAGCCTGAATAAGACAATCAAGGATTTGATACTAGTCACTTTGTACATATAGCGACCAGGAAACCTGCTAGTTGTGTTGTCGTGCATCAAATGAAAACCTGAATGCCTTAGATCTGAGGCCCACAAAACCACCACATGTGACCCGTCATAGGTCCACAAAACTGCAACCAAAGACTAACCTTAATCTTCATTAAACTTGTTGGCCCGAAGACCGTGCGATCCAACCTTCCAATATCCAACGATCACGTGCTTCTTTCAAGCCGACATCAATCCCACACATTAACCTTTTTTATGGACCCGAAGAGAACCTTAGGTCATCTCTCTAAACTTTTTCGGGTCCGAATCGCTGAACAGCACTTGCACGATCAACCTCCACCGTTGATCAACCCGTCGTGGATCCAATGGTCCACGTTGATATTGGGTGGGAAAGTAGCGCGAGAATTAACCACCCGAAAAAGTGGTTTCCACTTTCCTCCCCGTTGCTACGTGTCGCTTGAGGAGTGGAATCAGGTGCCTTCCTCGAAATACTAGATACCACTTAGATCCGTCCCGAAATACCACTTGTGGTTTGAGAAACTATCCCCTCACGAATTAACTTGCACGCTCTTCTGCCAAGTGATGACCATCGATCAAACCCATCAGACGGTTCTCATTCCTTCCTCCTAGTTTCTCTTCCATACTCCGTTTAATCGATGTGTCAAAGGACGATCCAACCTGCAGCACTTCCAGAGTCAGTCCTCACGCCACTGTATCCTTGGTCTTCCTCCATTGATCTCAGCCTTCCCCATAAATTCGATGGAATGTTGATCCTTGGACTGTGGCCAGTACCATCTTAAGACTGCAGCCAAAATTGGCAGACAGTTTGGGTTTCCATATCCTCCCACCTATCCCCTGATCCTCTTCGATCCATCCTATCAATCCATAGCTCCATGTCTTTGTCCGCCTGACAGAGACAATCCTCTAACAATTTGCCTGGGGGTAACAATTCCCAAGCGTGTCAAGTATCCCTTTCCTTATTGATTACTCCTTCGTTCGCCAAACGATCCGCTAACATGTTAGCTTTTCTTTTTACATGGACAAAGCTTACATTTTTTAAGGTTTGCAGGTGGGAGTAGATACGATGAAAGACTTGCGAAAGCCTCTAATTCTTTGACACTCTATCTGGTGATGTGTCATTGCATATTTTCTTGGCCGCTCTAATAATCAATTCTGAATCTGCTTCAATGATTACATTATGTGAATTTGAATCCACCAAGATTTCCAAGCATTGCTCTAGGGCCATGAGCTCTGCCATGTTATTAGTGGCCTTCCCCAAGTGGCCATGAAAGATCTTCTTTATTTGACCCTGTTCATCTCTTATAACACCCCCAAAGCCAGCTAACCCTGGGTTGCCCTTAGATGCTCCGTCTATATTGACCTTTAAGAAACCATAAGGAGGAGGCTTCCAAATGTTTATATCTACATTTATTTGGCTCACTCCCTTGATTATGCCCCATGGGCTTATGGACTAGAGACCCAAATGTAGTAGAATACTCACATCTTGGGGCAAAGGAGGGTCCTTAGGAAGTGTCCTCAACAAGATTCTGACTGTGTCTTTGAGCTGCCTTAAAATTTGGTCAATTATGTGTTGGGGCTTGCTTTCTTTGTTCTTGAAGATCCAACTATTGCGCTCTTTCCAAACATTCCAGATGACAAAGCCTGGAACCAGAGTCCAGGCTTTATTAATGATTTCATTCCCTAAGAAGTTTTTCCTCCAATTCTTCAAAGTGTTGGAGATGTTGAGTCTGTCCCTATCTGTGTGTCTAAAGATTGAGGCCACCCATTCCCACATGATGGAGGTGAAAGGGAAGAGGTTGAGAAGATGATCCATCGTCTCCTCTTGTGAGCCACAAAGGTAACATTTGGATGGTCCAGTGAAGCCTTTTTTTAGGAGATTCTCCCAAGTTAAGATTTTCCTTTGATGCACTAGCCAGATGAATAACTTTATTTTCATCCAGTGGGGGCTTTGCCACAGTTTCTTCCAAACTTGATCAGGATTTAGATAGTTAAATCCTCTTACTGGCTATTTAGCTTCTTTGAGGTTAAAGTTACCTTCAATATTCTTACCCCATCTTAGTTGGTTAGGCAAGGAGGATACCAAAATCCTCCTATGCTCTAGATCTTGGGTAAGAGATTCTGCTTGGGCCTTCAAAGGACTCTCCCCACTATGGCCTGGATACTTCTAATTTCTCCATTTTCCATTATTCCTTTCCTGGTCCCAGAAGTCTTTTACCATAAGTAAATGTTTGTTGTCTGTGTCATTCTTCAGAGCTACTAATTCATCCTTATACAGGTTGGGTTCCTATTGTCAGTTGTCCTCCCAAAATCTAGCTAGGTTCCCAACTCAAATTTCCCAGAAAATATGTTGTTGAACAATACTTTTCTTTTCCCAGGCAAGGTTCCAGATGTGGGAGCCCTTAACATGCCCTGAAATTCTAATGTGATCCTTCTCCTACCAATGGTTGGCATATTTTTGTTTCCAAAGCTTAGCCCAGGGAGTTGTCAATTCCTTGATCCATCTCCACCATAGTTTAGCTCCCGAAACTCTGCTGAGGGTTTGGGGTCATGAAGCCCCAAGCCACCATGGCTCTTGGGTTTGCAGATATTGTCCCAGGGTACTAAAGCCCATTTATTTTTCTCTTCTCCTCTGCCCCGTAGAAAATCCCTTTGTATGCTCTTGATCTGTTGCTTAATACCTTTAGGAGCAGGAAGAGCTGAGAACATGAAAATATGAATTGACTGCAAGACCGCCTATGTGAGCACAAGGCGCCCCGCCAAATTTAGTGACTTGCATGTCCATTTTTTGATCTTGTCCTGAAGTTTATTTATTATTGGCTCCCACACCTTCTCACTGAGAGGTTTATTTGTAAGAGGTATTCCCAGATACTTGGAAGGTAGTTGTTCCCTTTGAAACCCAAGAATTCTAGTAATGTTTATTTGAATAGCAATGTCAGTGTTAAAGAAAAAAACTTTGGATTTGTTGAGGCTTACCTCTGTGCCAGCTGCCATAGCAAAGTCATTTAAGATATGTTTGATCGCTCTGGCTTCCCTGACTGTTGGTATGCCCTGCAACATTGTGTCATCTAGAAATTGTTGATGAGTGTTTTCCGCTCCATCCAAGGTGAGTTTGATACCATGGATTCTTCCTTCAGCATTTTCCATTTTAATCGCTCTGCCTAGCCCTTCCATCATGAGAAAAAAGAGGAAGGGTGAGAGCGGATCTCCTTGTCTAAGACCCCTAGAGGGTGTGTATGTTCTTGAAGGAGCTCCATTAAGCAAGATGGAAACACTGGTCGTGGTGACTAGTGCCATAACCCATCTTATCCAATTTTGGTCAAAGCCATAGGCTTTTAGAACTACCCTTATATAAGACCAACTTAGCTTGTCATATGCTTTCGCTAGGTCCAACTGAATGATCATACCAGCTTGTTTGTTGCTTTTGAGAGAGTGTACCACCTCATGAGCTTGGATGACGTTGTTGAGGATTTGTCTTCCTTCCACATAACCCGTTTGCTCCTCTGAGATGAGAGTTGGTAGAAGGGGCTTGAGTCTATTGGCGATCACCTTGGAAATAATTTTATACACCACATTACATAAAGCTATGGGTCTAAAACCATCCGGAGTCATGGCTTTTTCCTGTTTTGGGATCAAAGCTATGAAGGAAGCATTAAAAGCCTTAAAAACCTTTTTTGATCTTCTTGAATCTTCCACCACCTCAAGGATATCCTGCTTTATTGTTTCCCAGTAGGCTTTGAAGATGTCTACATTGAATCAATCTGGGCCTGCAGCTTTTCCATTTTACATTTCATTAATCACTTCACCGGCCTCCTCTTCCGACACTATCCTATTAAGATTGTGGTTGTCCTCTCTGGTAACCAGTTGAGGGATATACTAAGTGAATTGATCAATGATTTTGTTGTGTGCCCTGTGAGCCATGGTGGATTTATGAAAGAACTTTGTGTTTTTTTCTCCCTCTCTAATCCATTGTATCCTTGATTTCAGTCTCCAGAAAATATCCTCTTGCAAGAATCAATCTTCCCATTCTTCCTACAAAGAGTTAGCTAGCTTTTGCCGCTCCTCGGTAAAGCCATCTATGATGCTAATCTGATTGATCTCCTGGAGCTTCTGCTTAGCTTCTCTTTTGGCTTTGAATATATTTCCAAATTCCTTTTTGTTCCAATATTTAAGTCTGGATTTGATGTGTTTAAGTTTTTTTTGGAGAAAGAACATTTTAGTGCCTTGAATGTTCAAATCCTCTCTCCACGATTTGTCAATATTACTGGTGAATTCAGGGTGAGAGAGTACGGAATTTTCAAAACTGAAAGGTATGTTTCTTGGTGTGCCCATAAAAGTGGCTTCCAGCTGAACAAGCCAATGGTCCGAGCCTCCAAAGGGAAGAATAGAAGCTGTCATGGTAGGGCCTAAGAGAAAGAGGTCCTCTGAAATAATAAATCTATCTAGTTTAGAGGCGACTTGAGAAGCCCCTCCCCTCTTGTTGTTCCAGGTGAAGGTTCCATTTATTGTTTCAGTGTCCACTAAGCCCATGTTCATTATGAAGTTCTGGAAGGCCATGGAGTCTCTACCTAGCTGTCTGATGCCACCTTTTTTCTCTGTAAGATATCTTATCATATTGAAATCTCCTGCAATGATCCAGGGCATGTTGTGGTGTCTTGCTCTTAGATCCTCAAGGGAGGTGAGAAGCTTGAGTTTGTCTTCTTGCTTTGAGGTCCATAAACATTTGTGATCATGTATATCTCCTTATCACCTAATGGTTGACATACCAAAGAAAGATAGTTTTTGGATGCTTCAGTATCCAGGATTCCAAATTTCTGGGGATCCCACAGTGTGAGAATCCCCCCCGCCGAGTTATTTGCTTTAACCTCTAGATACTCATACTTGATTAGCCACTTATTATGAATTTCTCTAATCTTATCCATCGAACATTTTGTCTCCTGAATAAAAACCATATATGGTTTTTCTTCTTTTATTCTATTGCTGAGATTTCTTTGTTTCCTTCTATTTCAATATGCCTCTAATATTCTAGGTTGTGAGCTTCATTAAGAAAGGTTTGTAAAGGAATAACTGGTGAGATCTTTCATCTTACCTGAGTTAATCAATAGTTTCCCACATTCATTCAGCAACTCATTCTGTCTTTTTCTTCCTCTTTTCCTACCTAGGTTTTTTGGAGATTGTGCCTATGTCTCCTCCATCATTTTGACCCCATTGTGCTCCTAGCTCTCATGATTTATTTTGATTCCAAATCCCTTCGATTGTGATCTCCATAGGAAGAGCTGTTGAACCCTGTCATATACCTCTTTTGGCAAGGAGTCCACTGCTTTGGCCGTCCCTTGTTCCAAAAATTTCTCTAGATCTAGATTTTCCTTATCTAAAATCTCCTACAGTTCATGGGCCTTTGTTCCCGCCTCACTTGGAGTCATCTCATGTTCCCTACTTATCTCCATAAAGCTTGGGAGATCCTCCTTTTGATGATTGTTTTCTGTGATGTCTTCCATGCTATCATCCCTTTCCTTCTCAGTGATAGTGTTCTCCATTTCCTGGTTTTTTTTTTCCTTTTTTTCCTTCCTCTTCTTCTAGGATCTTAAAGCTATTGTGGCTCGGTTGTCTTTCCTCATTGGTCTTCTTTTGTGGCCACTTTTCGCCTTTCCCTTTGCCCCCAACCTTGGTGAAACCCTCAGGATTTTTATCCACCGTGGTTTTCACATTTCGCTCCATGTTGTTTGTTGGGCAGTCTCTATATAGATGCCCATGCTCATGGCATTTGCAAGATCTAAATGGGATGTGCTCATAATCCACCGCCTGCATCCATTCTTCATCATATACTTCCAAAATTATCGCGTCCGGAAGTGCTCCCAATAAGTCCATTTCCACACATATTCAAGCGAAAGAGGTGTGTTTTCCTTTCAGAGTAGCATCTGAGATCTTTAGAAAATGCCCCGGTTTATTGCCTATTGCTTTCAGAGATTCCAGTAGCCAATAATCTAGAGGAAGGGAATATAGTCTGATCCATACCGGTACTGATGTGAATGTTTCGCGTTCTGGTACAAAGTTCATCATCCATGGCCGCTTGTAAAGGCCTGCAATAGCGTAGAAATATGGTCCTCCTTCGAACACTCTATCTTTATCCTCTAGGCTTGAGAATACCACTGTGAAGAAGCCCTTAAATCCCAGATGAAGGTGTATTTCTCCCTTTGGCTTCTAGTGGCTCCTTATCCATATATGCAGCGCCCTCTCCGTCGTCCATATCGCCATGAATTTGCATATAACCGCATATTCCGTCATATGATCCCTATGCACTTGCAGCGTTGGGTCACTTAAGATTACCTGGGGAATGATGTTCGATTTTGGTTTGCACACCCCAGTTATCCTTATGGGAGTAGGTTTTTGACTACTACCCCCTTTTTCCTTCTCCTTACCAACATCCTGCTGATCCCCTTCCTGTTCATGAGGTCTGTTTCTTCCTGATGTTTCTATGTTACTTGCCTCTGTTGCCTTCTCTAGATGTATCTTGAATCGCTCCTTTCCCGCGTCCTTGTTTCCATCCATAACTACTTGACTATAGGAGGGAGCGACACTCCCCCCTGCACGTCCCGCCATGGTACCCAACTTCAAAACCCTAACGCCAACCCTAGATCAAGTTGCAGAACCCACTTCGTCTGGGCTTTATCAATACAACATGCGCTTTCATTCATGAAAACACCATTCAGCCTTACACTCATACCACAAACTTTTCAACTTAACTATTTTTTATAGTTAAAATAATATAAATTTATATATTATTTTTACAATCAAATAATTTTTCTTATTTATATTAACTTTTCTTTTAATATCTCAATCGATATAAACATATACTAAAAACTTAAATTTTAATATTTAAATTTATTTGAATTTACATATGACATAGTAATTTTTTTTGGATTAAATTTATTTTTATATATTAAAAAAAAACAATTTCATTAAATTTTAACTTAGAATTTAAATAAAATTACTTTAATTCAATTAAAATAAAGCATAAAATTTTAATTTCAAAAGAAATACTTATAATAAAAAAAATATAATTAATATTATTTCTTTTAAAACATAAAATTGAAATATTAAAATTAGGTTAAAAAATATTACTTTAAACTTAAACGAATTAATAGAATATCATATTAATTTAAATTTATATTTCATTAAATAAATTATTATAAAATGCATATTAATTTTTTTTTTTTATCTTTTAGATAAAATGGCTAACAAGTGTCCCTGGAATAATTTGTTTGAAAAAGCATATAAACATATCGAATAAAAATATTATAAATCCTAACATAACTCCCACGAAAGATAAACGTTTTCTTTCAGTTTTCTGCAAGTTGTCACTGTTTTCCGTTGTACAGTTTCGCTTTCGCCTTTGCTTTTGTTAACATCCCACGTGAATGTGGTGACACGAACATCAATCCATGTCATCCATGTCATTTATTTTACACAAAAATAAATGAAAAATGGAATACAACATTTTCTTTGACTTTATTACAAATTGTCACTATTTTATGTTGTATAGTTTGGTTTGTGCCTTTGCTTTAGTTGACATCCGATGTGAATGTAGTAACAGGAACATCAATCCCACGGGATCGCGATTGAAACATATACTGCCATCAGCCAGCCATGTCTTGTCTGTGTACGTTCCTTCCTTTTGGATTGCCATCGTTCAGCGGAGGAGTGCGAATCCAAAGCATAACAACACAGATTATACCTCGCTACATTAGTGGGGGCAAGTGCTATTTCATGGACTATAGCATCATTAATGCACCATCCTTACAGCGAAATCCATGTATGTATGGGATACTGACGCGACAGGTACATGGAATCCCATGATTTTCCGGCGACTATGCTCCCTGCCTTTCCCGGCCGCTCCCTTCCAACCTGTCACACGGTGGATATGATAGTACACCATACTCATTCAATGCAATCTCTATAGTCATTCAATGCAATCGCCCAATATTGGTGCCCAAATTTTCAAAATTCAAATGTTATTTCCGCGCCCAAGGTGTTCATGAAATTTCTGAAACGAAGTGAAACGAACACACCACAGAGATTTCGAATACCTACAGGGGTCTCTCCTCGCATCATGGTCTTCCAACGCTCTTCCGGTATTGGTTCCGCCATACGAGAGGCCGAGAGTTGGAGGTGCCAGTGTCAGGAAGCAGAAGGTCCCAAGTTCAAACCCGAAACTTGCAGTGATGAAGAAGGTCACCAGTTCGAACTCACTTGCATTGACGGCGAAGGTCGCAAGATCGAACCTGACACTGTCAATGCCCTCCAGAAGCCGAAGTGTATTGAGGGAACAAGCCTTGGCTCCCTGGCGCTTCGAGCCCTCCGATACAGCCAAAGTCCTCCCAGCGGGACATGGAAATCGTAACAAGGATTTTCCAAGCCTCCCTGCATGGATCGTGAAGGCCTAACAGCGAGACATGGAAATAGTAACGAGGGCGCTGATGGCGGAATTGGACTCTCGAGCAGACGAAGGAGCGCTCACCAGGACTTGAAACGAGAAGAATGCCGTTCTTTTCACGAGCGAGGTAGTTTCATCGTCCACGTCCAGTTGTGACCTGGGCAGTCCTTCCGAGAGCACTGCCGAACAAAAGGCAAGCGAAAGCGTGGAAGAGTCAGATTCGGTGGCAGACCAGTTTGAGACTCCTGGGATTCGAACAGAGGCCTTGTCAAAATCACGTAACAATCGAAGATCCACTCTGTCCCTTAATTATTTGATATGCAAACAGCGGACGCGAAGGGGAAACAGAACTCCGATCACGATTATGACGACAGATCCCCTGATTTGCAAGCAATGGTGCAGCGATTGCGGCGTTTCCGCGCAGGGCCGCGCCCCCTCCCTCGAAGCACCGCCAGAGCGGCGCGGCTAAGACCTTACAGAGCCTGATCCATGCTTTCGTTCAAAGGGATTCTATAATTAATTAGAATTTTTGACGTGAATTTGCCACCGACGAAGATGCTAGAGCATGGTGGAAAAATGGTAGACTTCCAGGACAATGAAGCATGTGCAGTGCAGAATCTGTCCATGGTGTTTAAGTTGCAAACATTTTGTGTGGCAAGGAATTGCAGGGGGAGCAAGATCAAATTCATTTGCATGCACATACTTATAATGTAAACTTCAAGAGCATTTTTGCTAACATGGGAATAGTGCATTTCTCAGTGTTGAACTAAGTGTTATGAATTCGATTTGTAGCAGCTAAATTTACACAATTTGGTGGCAATTGAATGCCACAAATTAGTAATTTTAAATGCCATTGCTCGGCATTTTTGATAGTTTCATAATTTCTTCCACGGCAGTGAGTGAATTAATAAGCACCAACACATGATTTCCAAACTTGCTAATAAATTCGAAAGAAGTTATAATTGAAATGGGTAAGAGACATAATTTTGCCTCTCTTGGCTTTTCTATTTGGAACATACCACTTTTAAGTATTTTCTAAATTACTAGGTGGAAAAGTTTAAAAAAAATGGTCTTTCCCTATCTTTGTTGCCTGGGGCACCTAGTTACTCAGGAACAGAGTCATTTTCAAAAACACTAATATTTGCATTTTTCAGGGAATTCACCTAAATCCAAAGCAGAAAAAAACCTGAGAATAATACAATTCCCTGGCATTTTTCTCCGATTGGGTTCTTTGATTGAGTTGCACAAGAAAACAAAAGTGATGGGAATGATAAAACTAAAAGCAGGACATGGAACAAATACGAAAATATAACTAATTGTTTTTTAGGCCCTGTATTTTCTAGAATCCAAGCAGGACATGGAACAAATACGAAAATATAACTAATTGTTTTTTAGGCTCTTATATTTTTGGCTAATCTAAGAAATATAAAATGTATACAAATCCTTAGTGACTCCAAATGTCTCATTAACTGGCTAGCGGTTAATACCCAGCTAAAATTGCTAAACCTTGCAGCTTGGAAAACCAAAAAAAACAAAGAATCACTTCCGGGAAATCAATTTCAACCATATTTATTGGGAGATCAACACCACAACAGACGGGCTTTCTAAATACGCTAATCTTTGGGTCCTGGTCATATTCATTTTGAAGAGTTTGATGGTGACATTGCTCAGAGTGTGCACCTGCTTCGCGTAGACTAGACGTTTCCTCAGATCTCTCCAGCATCTCAGAAAGACTGTTACACTTGGTTGAGTCAGCTTTCCTGCTCAACGGATGAAGGATATTCCATATTTTCTATGCAAAGCGGTTTTTTAAACCTCAGCTATCAGTTTTTCCAAGAGTTTCCTATGTTTCTGAGACGCTTCATGTGTATCTATCACTTTTTATGTATTGTTCTTGTATAAAAACAGATTTTATTCTTATGTCAAGTTTGTATTGATCACATTAACAAACATACTTACTACAGTCAATTATGAGTTTTTGATCAGTGGTGCTCTTTCTAACAGCTATTTTGATGAGGCTTCAGTCTTAAATGTTCAGTGATATAACTTTTTGATTCAAATGAATAAAAAAAATCTCGCTGCTTTCACCACAAGAAACTACATCAATAATAATAATATTGGCTTCCATACGCCACTTAACCCTCCCACCTAAAAACCCGCAATCGAAGTGAGCCATAGGAGTTGAGACTTTGGAAAATCATAGTGTGGGGGCGAGGAAGAGTTAAAATTTTGAAAAATCACATTAGCGGAAGGGGATTGAATATATTTTTGAGTTTATTGAAGAGTGAATTGGAAGAGTTAAAATTTTGAAAAATCACATTAGCGGAAGGGGATTGAATATATTTTTGAGTTTATTGAAGAGTGAATTGGTTTGGTGTTTGTTTTGTTTAAGTGAATTAAGTTATAAATGGATTTAGAGTTTGTTAAAATTAATATAACAAAAAATTATGTTGCAGTAATTTTTATTTACAATGTTAAAATAAAGTGTATTGATATTTAAAAAAATATAATGTTATAATTGAATAAATTTAATACAAATGATTATTTTGAGTGGTATGTTTGTGTGATATAGATGTTGGAATATATATAGGTAATGTTAATATAATATATTCACTTTAAAATAATAATAAAAACTAATATCTATAATTAAAAAATAATTTTCATATTTTTATTATAAAATTTAAAATTATAAAATAATTTATTGAGAAAGTTTCATAAAGCTTAGAATTGACTAATGAGTTAAGAGTGAGATCTAAAATTTATAAATTAGTTAAATTGTTTACTATTTTTTTATATTTCTGAATTTTCTTGCTTTAAAAAGGAAGGGAATGACACAACCAATATCCCTATCAACAAAGAAGATATTGGTAAGGTTCTACTTCTATGTAAATATTATAACTTCCATGATCACTATAATAACAAATAAAAAAAAAAACTAAAAGCTTCCCTCCATTTCCTCCATATTTCTCCATTTGCCCACTCTCTTAATACCCAACTCCTAAACATGGGAGGTTTGTTTCACCATTGAGTAAAATGTGTATGTTACAAATATATGGATATAGTGACATTTCACATATGGATATGTTGTAAGCCATTAGGATCCACGGCATGATAGACCTTTAAGAAGTCTAATTTTGTAAGATTGAAATGCTTATCTTCCCCTAATATCTTTTAAATCTTAATGACCCAAGTGCTTTGAATAGCAAAATGTGTATGAAGGGATTGCATTCAATAGTTTGCACACACAAGTAATTATAGAGAAATCCCATGAATGCGAATGATTGTAATTTATTTTAATGGAGGTATAATCTATAGGCGTATTCAACCATTTATACACATATCATGCATATTTTTTGGGGAGACATACAAAAAGATGTGTTTCTTGTAGAAAATGTACATTTTTTAATTAATGAATGTCTGGAACACACAATTGAAGTCTTTCTATATGGTTGAATTGAATGTGAATGACATATGTAGTTAACCATGCAAACAAACATTCATCCAATGTTGCAATGTAGTACTTATAATATATGTTGAGATATTTACTATATATCATTGTCAAACTTAAACAATCAATTTTAATTGTATATTTCATGATATATTAGTATCAATATTGCAAGTTATTGTTTACTAACAAAAACCTCCATAAAACAAGTACTTGCATTGATCTCATAATGATATAATGGACAAGCATTAAAGTAGTCACATTGCTTTCAATAGTGATATAATAGAATGAGACTGCTTGATACCTACCAATTATATAGGAAAGCTAGTAAGTGTGAGTAAAATAAATGTTGAAGAAGATATATTGAGACTGGTCATTATATAATATACCTATCATTTATTATATGCATCTAATTAGTTTTCTATGATACATCTCCTTCATCATTGAATATTATTCTATTATTATTCACCTTAATCTTTGTGTAACTTTTGAAGTGAATCCTTGATAGTACCCTCTAGATTATAAATGATATTTAGTAAATTTCATATCATAACGAAATTGAAGACATATAAATAGTGTACATCTATCTTGACTTTAAATCTTTCAAACACCAAAAAAATTCAAATCCCTCGAAATATAAATCTTTCATAAAAACATTTACACTCTAAAAACTTTGATCCTTCTTAAATCTTAATAAATTTAAATTAATAGAAAATAAAAATATATAAATTAATAAAATTTCATATATATATATATATATATATAAACATTTAAACCTAATTCACTAACAAAATCATTACTTTTTATAACTTTTATAAAAATATTTCGATATTTTTTTCCTTAAAAAACTTTCACTAAGATCTTAGATATAAATTCATTCCAACTTAAACAACACTCCCTCTCTATAATCCAATATACTCAATTTACTTCATCATCTCTAATGTCCATGAAGAAACATCACATGTATTTATTCATATATAATACTCGTGGAAATTTTGTACTCAATCATGTGTACATGTCATAGGAAAAAGGTGTGATTGAATGAAACTTCAGTGTTATTTTCGTATATGTCTATTAAGTACATCAAATACTTTATAAATATATGAATAAGAAGTATTACCAATTTTTTGAATTTCTAAATAGATTTTTAAGAAGGGATCAAAGTGATATAGATTCTAATAAGAGATCAAAGTGATATATATTCTAATAGTCAAATGCGAATGGCAAAGTAATTGAACAGGGTTTTCAAATTATATCGTATTAATAATAAGCATAAAGATATTGCAATTAAAATAATGTTATTTGAAAGTTGGGGATGACCACTACCGTGACTTCAATAATGGTGAGAGGTCTCTGCCTTTTGAATGGAGGGGGATTCATCCTAATGGATGAAGAGCATGAAACATTTTTCAAAGCATGGTTATATATATTTGCATATATAGTTATATAATTCGAAAATAATACAAGACATAATACGAATAAATAAATTTAAAAAGAGGAAAAAGTGTGTATAGTAAAAAATGAAGGATACAAGATATTTATATTTTTACGAAGCTTTCACAAGTACCCATAACATCACGATATAAGATTGGGGCAAAAGGTAAAAAAACCTAACTCTAGGAGATGAAGTACCAAAATTTTTGTGATCCCCAAGGTAGTTAGTTGATACATGAACTTAGCATGGGCACAACATTTGCATACAATATCATTTTGCAATGCATAGTAGCTTGTTGGAAACAAATATCCCGGGATTTCAACTTATGGCTAGGGTGAGACAATTCTACGTCAAACCTTGGCCCCTTGAATAACAAAAATTCACCATTTAGGGGATTGAAATGTTCCTAAAATTTTGAAACCAGAAAAAACCATAAACATATGCCAAGAAGATAGAGAATTGTTGAGTCAGTGGAAGAGGTGGGTGGCCATCAATATCCACCTCAAACAATCCTCTTCTCATAGGGAGAAAAGGTATCCATTGCATCAATTTCCCTCATCATATGGGGAAACATTTGTTGAATGTATCTCTTAGTGAGTCACTTGCCTTAGTGAAGAATTTTCCTTACTTTAACAACTCAGTAGAGTTGTATATTTCGACGACAAGTAGTCTTCATCTCAGTGCCCATGATCTAGTCTACTAAAGCCTACTCAATCTGGTCAAGATTGAGTTTTATGGGGAAAAAATACTCATGTTCCTTCAACATGTCTAATAGAGATGCAAAATACCAATAACTCCACATTAAATACTAGATGCAATCTAAGGAAAGAGGGGGTACTCAATTCGAAAGAACTTTCACCCACGACCTTTGTGATTTTGTAAGGACTATATCAAGGTGGCCTGAGTGGGCCTATGGTGGCCTATGAAGTAATCTTTCTATAAATGTGAGTTGCCAAAACAACTTAGCACGAACTTGAAATTTGTTTGTAACTTGATGTTGTTCATGCTTCTACTTGTACTTGGCCTTAGCTTTTTGTAGGATATCATGAATCTATTTTTTGAGGTGGTGGATATTTTTAAAAAAAATTGATACTATATATACCTCAACTTGAGCATGTGAGAATTGCACCAGTGAAGATGAAATGGGTAGAGCTACATAATGGGGGGAAATGGTTGGAACCCCAAAGATACCTTAAAAGGATTATGGTTAACAAAGTTGTAATATTCCTATATTGGTCTCAAAACAGTGCCACCATGTTGACGTTGCACCATTGTTATTAAGACATGGTTCCCATCTTGCGTAGGTTGCATTCTCCTCTCCTGGGACCTGCTAGTGAAAAATTTGTGAAGGCCAAGCTCACCATGCCCAGGAATCTCCAAGATTCCAATGCCTACCCATCCATTGCCAATCTTGGTCATAAGCAACAATAGGGTAAATGTGCCTCGCCATAACAAATCATGAATTCTGTGATCCTGTATCTGGAAAGTGCACCTCGATACCACCTGGAGTCTAAATAACTACCTATAGATTAGCTCTACCATCCATTGCACCTCATGCTCATATAATACCTTGAAATTTCTGGCTGAAAGTTCATCATGTAGCTCCCTCGCAATCACCTCCATATGTGTGAGTCCAGGGGTGGAACATATGCTACCTCAATAGTAAACCACGCCATCACTAAGCCTGTAAATGGCAGCTTGTGCACCTGCGAAATGTCTCAAGTAGAGAGTCTACCTCCTGCCCATGACACACTGTGCCTTATCCAACTTCCTAGTGTGAGCCCCCCATGTCCCGTTGCTTGTACTGAGAGTATCAAAGGTAGAAACCAAATGCTCTATGACTGTAAGAAATACTGGAGAGTAATGGGTGGGTAGCTCCCCAAGGCTATGATCAAGAATTTGCAGGGATATTGGAGAGTAATCATATGGACACCCCTGTCTCTGCCTTGGGTCTGTTGATGACCCAATTGAAGACTTGTCTCTGTTGAACAAGTCGTCCGTAGATGCTCAACAACATTTTCATCCATCCAAGGTGAGCTACTCCTAATGGTACATCTAATGTTCCTGCCCATAAGTCTCCCTAGAGGCAACACCACAAGATCCCACGTGTCGCACTAGATGCCATAACACGGCTTCAGCCATTAACACCCCAATATCCTCCCCAAGGGTGCTCCCCCCTATTGCTGAACCAATTAGGATGTATCATCGCCCACACCCACCACCTTTTTCCTCCATAAATTCTTCCATGCCTATAACCACCTCTGTAATACCTTCCCAATGCTCACCCCTACCCTTCAGTCATCAACCATTCTCATTTTTTCAATCGTCCACCCTTAACATTCCAATTTCCCCCCCTAGGTTAATCCCCCGGCCTACAGTGATTCCCACTATCGTACAACCGGTGGGGGTGTATTGTCGCCCACACCCACTACCTTTTCCCTATTTCACATCCACCATGCCTTTATCTAGCACCCCTGAACCATGCCTATATTTGTCACCAAGTGCTCCGCCATCTACCCAGGAAGGGCTGTCTTCTCCATTGCCTCAAAACCTCACGGTGAGAACGAGTATTTGATCAAAATATCATCGTGAATTAATGAAATTGATTATATTCCTTTCAATTTTTACAACTAATTGATTATTGTAATTTGTTGCAGAGATATCAATTTGGAAATCCACCTAGGAGTGCCAAGAGGGACGAGGGTGACTTATAGATCCATACTTTAGATCGATCATGATGTTGTTTTTCCATTATGTCATTTATGGGCATGAGATTCCATTATTTATGTTGGAAATGATGTTCTATTTTGTAAAAAAGAAACATGTATAGTTGGACCTATTTTGAATAAAAATACATAAATTTATACTTGTGTTGATGACAACATCTTCATTCAATTTTAAATCGTTATGTGGATGCGATGTTATATTCTATCAATGTTACATTACTTTTGATGAATAGTTGTAATAGATTTTTCGTTTATTATTTACAAATTATCAAGTTTATAAGTTAAGTTACTTATATATTTATATCTTATTTGATGTTTAAAATGTAATCTTAAGACTTATACCTCGCACCTCAAGATTAATCTGTCTAAAAATACATAAGCCTTTCTAACTTGATACTAGATTTTTCGTTTATTATTTACAAATTATCAAGTTTATAAGTTAAGTTACTTATATATTTATATCTTATTTGATGTTTAAAATGTAATCTTAAGACTTATACCTTGCACCTCAAGATTAATCTGTCTAAAAATACATAAGCCTTTCTAACTTGATACTAGATAAAAAACAATAACCACACATTACAATCCAATATCACTTTAAAAATATTCTTACAAAGTCTCTTAACAAATATGTAACCATAGATATTTTTATCATAAGCTACCATACAATAACGACTCTTAAGTATACACAAAATATATATCGAAAAAAATATGACAGCTTAAATATATTCTCACATCCTCGACCCTAGAATATTCATTTATTTCTTTACATATGAATTATGGTTTATGGTTTATGTTCATATTCCATAGATTTTACATGTGAGTATCAACCCATTTAATAAACATGTACTTGTTATTTAACCTCTTTAACCTTTATTGAAACTGTGCATATACGGAAACTGGGCATATACGGAAGATGTGCGCATATACGGAAACTGGGCATATATGGAAGATATGCGCGTGTCTTCCGTCTATGCATAGTTTCCGTATATGCCCAGTTTCCGTACATGCGCACATCTTCCGTATATGCCCAGTTTCCGTATATGCGCACATCTTCCGTATATGCCCAGTTTCCGTAAATGCGCACATCTTCCGTATATGCACAGTTTCCGTATATGCTCACATCTTCCGTATATGCCCAGTTTCCGTATATGCGCACATCTTCCGTATATGCCCAGTTTCCGTATATGCACACATCACCCGTATATGCCCAGTTTCCGTATATGCGCACATCTTTCGTATATGCCCAGTTTCCGTAAATGGAATTTGTACACATCTTCGGAAGATGTGCGCATATACGGAAACTGGGCATATAAGGAGGACGTGTGCATATACAAAAACTGTGCATATACGGAAACTGGGCATATACGGAAGATGTGTGCATATACGGAAACTGGGCATATACGGAAGATGTGCGCATATACGGAAACTGGGCATATACGGAAGAAGTGCGCATATACGGAAATTGGGCATATACGGAAGATGTGCGCATATACGGAAACTGTGCATATACGGAAGATGGGCATATACGGAAGATGTGTGCATATACGGAAGATGTGCGCATATACGGAAACTGGGCATATACGGAAGATGTGCGCATATACGGAAACTGCGCATATACGGAAACTGTGCATATACGGAAGATGTGCGCATATACGGAAACTGGGCATATACGGAGGATGTGTGCATATACAAAAACTGTGCATATAGGGAAACTGGGCATATACGGAAGATGTGCGCATATACGGAAACTGGGCATATACGGAAGATGTGCGCATATACGGAAACTGTGCATATACGCAAGATGTGTGCATATACGGAAGATGTGCGCATATACGGAAACTGTGCATATACGGAAACTGGGCATATACGGAAGATGTGCGCATATACGGAAACTGGGCATATACGGAAGATGTGTGCATATACGGAAACTGGGCATATATGGAAGATGTGCGTATATACAGAAACTGGGCATATACGGAAACTGGGTATATACGGAAGATGTGCGCATATACAAAAACTGCGCATATACGGAAACTGGGCATATACGGAAGATGTGCGCATATACGGAAACTGGGCAAATACGGAAGATGTGCGCATATACGGAAACTGTGCATATACGGAAACTGGGCATATACGGAAGATGTGTGCATATACAAAAACTGCGCATATACGGAAACTGGGCATATACGGAAGATGTACGCATATACGGAAACTGGGCATATACGGAAGATGTGCGCATATACGGAAACTGGGCATATACGGAAGATGTACGCATATACGGAAACTGTGCATATACAAAAACTGCGCATATACGGAAACTGTGCATATACGGAAGATGTGTGCATATACGGAAACTGGGCATATACGGAAGATGTGCGCATATACGGAAACTGCGCATATACGGAAACTGGGCATATACGGAAGATGTGCGCATATACGGAAGATGTGCGCATATACGGAAACTGGGCATATACGGAAACTGGGCATATACGGAAGATATGTGCATATACGGAAACTGGGCATATACGGAAGATGTGCGCATATACGGAAACTGGGCATATACGGAAGATGTGTGCATATACGGAAATTGGGTATATACGGAAACTGTGCACATATACAAAAACTGCGCATATACGGAAACTGGGCATATACGGAAGATGTGCGCATATACGGAAACTGGGCAAATACGGAAGATGTGCGCATATACGGAAACTGTGCATATACGGAAACTGGGCATATACGGAAGATGTGTGCATATACAAAAAATGCGCATATACGGAAACTGGGCATATACGGAAGATGTGTGCATATACGGAAACTGGGCATATACGGAAACTGTGCGCATATACAAAAACTGCGCATATACGGAAACTGGGCATATACGGAAGATGTGCGCATATACGGAAACTGGGCAAATACGGAAGATGTGCGCATATACGGAAACTGTGCATATACTTCATTGGGCATATACGGAAGATGTGTGCATATACAAAAAATGCGCATATACGGAAACTTGGCATATACGGAAGATGTGCATATACGGAAGATGTGCGCATATACGGAAACTGGGCATATACGGAAGATGTGCGCATATATGGAAACTGGGCATATACAGAAGATGTGCGCATATACGGAAATTGGGCATATACGGAAGATGTGTGCATATACGGAAACTAGGCATATACGGAAGATGTGTGCATATACGGAAACTGGGCATATACGGAAGATGTGTGCATATACGGAAGATGTGCGCATATACGGAAACTGTGCATATACGGAAACTGGGCATATACGGAAGATGTGCGCATATACGAAAACTGGGCAAATACGGAAGATGTGCGCATATACGGAAACTGTGCATATACGGAAACTGGGCATATACGGAAGATGTGTGCATATACAAAAACTGCGCATATACGGAAACTGGGCATATACGGAAGATGTGTGCATATTTGGAAACTGGGCATATACGGAAGATGTGCGCATATATGGAAACTGGGCATATACGGAAGATGTGCGCATATACGGAAACTAGGCATATACGGAAGATGTGCGCATATACGGAAACTGTGCATATACGGAAACTGGGCATATACGGAAGATGTGTGCATATACGGAAGATGTGCGCATATACGGAAACTGGGTATATACGGAAGATGTGCGCATATACGGAAACTGGGCATATACGGAAGATGTGTGCATATACGGAAACTGGGCATATACGGAAGATGTGCGGAAACTGTGCATATACGCAAGATGTGTGCATATACGGAAGATGTGCGCATATACGGAAACTGTGCATATACGGAAACTGGGCATATACGGAAGATGTGCGCATATACGGAAACTGGGCATATACGGAAGATGTGCGCATATACGGAAACTGGGCATATACGAAAGATGTGCGCATATACGGAAACTGGGCATATACGGAAGATGTGCGCATATACGGAAACTGTGCATATACGCAAGATGTGTGCATATACGGAAGATGTGCGCATATACGGAAACTGTGCATATACGGAAGATGTGCGCATAGACGGAAACTGTGCATATACGGAAACTGAGCATATTCGGAAGATGTGCGCATATACGGAAACTGGGCATATACGGAAGATGTGCGCATATACGGAAACTGTGCATATACGGAAACTGGGCATATACGGAAGATGTGCGCATATACGAAAACTGGGCATATACGGAAGATGTGTGCATATACGGAAACTGGGCATATACGGAAGATGTGCGCATATACGGAAACTGGGCATATATGGAAGATGTGCGCATATACGGAAACTGTGCATATACTGAAACTGGGCATATACGGAAGATGTGCGCATATACAAAAATTGCGCATATACGGAAACTGGGCATATACGGAAGATGTGTGCAGATACAGAAACTGGGCATATACGGAAGATGTGCGCATATACGGAAACTGGGCATATACGGAAGATGTGTGCATATACGGAAACTGGGCATATACGGAAGATGTGCGCATATACAGAAACTGTGCATATACGGAAACTGGGTATATACGGAAACTGTGCGCATATACAAAAACTGCGCATATACGGAAACTGGGCATATACGGAAGATGTGCGCATATACGGAAACTGGGCAAATACGGAAGATGTGCGCATATACGGAAACTGTGCATATACGGAAACTGGGCATATACGGAAGATGTGTGCATATACAAAAACTGCGCATATACGGAAACTGGGCATATACGGAAGATGTGTGCATATACGGAAACTGGGCATATACGAAAGATGTCCGCATATACGGAAACTGGGCATATACGGAAGATGTGCGCATATACGGAAACTGGGCATATACGGAAGATGTGCGCATATACGGAAACTGGGCTAGATGATCAATTTTTTGGTGATAACACTCCATTTGTTGTGTTGATGCTAACTATGAAACAATAATTCTGATGACCTTATAGATATAGTTAATAAAAATCTTTGGCAACAAGAATAAGGGGATTATAATTGTGTATATTATATATATATTTCATATCACAATATTAATCCACACTTTTCATGACTATTTGTGAGCGGAAATGCAAGTAGAAATCTTTGAGGAAAGCCATGAATCGGATTGTTTGAGCTTTTTCAACTTGAACATTCTCTATAAGAAAATTTATCTTCTTTGTTACAACTATATTTTGCATTTATGTGGGATGGAATTACTAATCATATGATTCCTAGTATGTGCATTGAGCAATATTTACTCTTATCACCATATTAAGCATCTTCAATATAATAGGATATTGAGTTATTTGTCCTCGTTACTGATGGTCATCTTACAACCTCTTATCCATTAAAGTTAAGTGCAATTGGTCATACACAAACAAAATTTGAAAAAGGTAGGAAAAGGACCCCATATAGCATGAGCTGCTCTTTTTCCCTCAAGATTTAGAGGCAAGGATCTATTAGGAGAGTGATGTATAAAAGTAAGTTTATGATTAGATATTTCATATATCGATTCATATTTTCAACAATAATATTTATTTTTAATCATTTGATATTTCTTATAAATAGATTTTTATTACATAAGACCTCAAATAGATCATTGCCATGTTTAGTATTTTAATTAGTGTAATAAATCCTCACTACCCATTGAATCAATTTGGAGTACAAGTTACGGATTTAGTATCCCTCTTTCATCTAAATCGATAGGGTGTTCCCCTTAACTCGTATCATCCTTCTATTAGTAAAAATAAAATATAATTACACATTTAAATACCGTTTTGAACATGGATTTGTCCACGTTTTTAAGACTTTTAAGTCATTCCTACTTGTGGAGCAAGTTCTTCAAACCATTTTTTTTTTCTTTCTTATATTTTTTATTATTAGTATTTGGTGTAATGGTATTTCTCACATGTGATACACTTCTTCTTATTGGTGTTATTTAATGACAACAATGTTGGTGAAATCTAGTTGTGTCATCTACTCTCATAATCATGTTACAGTTATTAATGGTAAACAAAAATACATCCACACCTTATCATAGAATAAGTATTTGACGTAATGCATTAAAAGTATATTTTTATACATAATGGACTAAAAGTATTTTTTTTATATGGTATCATCATGATAATTTCATTGAAGTGATCCACAACTAAGATAAGATAGTCATTATCCCTATTAATGGTCAACAAACATCCAATAAATATATTAAAATTAATTCCCACGGTTTTCTCATTAATAAAACTCCAAGAAATTTTCACAATTTTTAAATTATTGAATTAAATGTTATTCAGAGAAAACAATATTTGAAAAATGTGGTTACCATTTGTGTCATCTATGAAAATAAGAAATATATTTATAGTATGGTATTCTTCTCCACCCCAAAGTTTCCTAATATTTTATTTGTTTGAAATTTATTCACCAAGAATGTAAATTTAACATATAACTTGTAAATGAGAAAAAAAATCTAATTGATCATTGCTAGGGATGATATATTTTTCCAAATTTACCAGAAAGTGCATTGATCTCCATCCATATGAAGTGGTTCCTTGTGGAGGCAAATTAGCCATGAGAAACAAGCATGTACTTCATAGGTAATCAAACTTAGATACAAAGGAAAATCACACACTACTTTAACCACCCATGCTAGACCCCATTGACCATGTTTGATATTTTTGAGAACGGTGTTCCTCATGCAATAGTGGTAATATGTGAAATCTTGAAGTAGCACAAACATAATTCAACTTTAACAAAATGTTTTTTTTTTTCTAGGTTGTCTTATAGTTATTCATGTTTTGTTGTTATCATAAAATTCCATAGAATTTGTATATGCATATAAAGTATAGACACAATTAAGCTTATTTGAAAACATTTAAACCATAGTGTTAAATTGCAAAACCATCATCAATTCAATTGATAGTCACCATGATAGGAGATCAGTGTCATTATTTGTGCTTTCCTTTTGGTAATTAAGGAATGAGGGAGAAATAGGGGTCTTTTGTCTATTTGAAAATCAAAATTTCCTTAGTTGTTTAGCTGAGCCAACATTGTGTTGTTTAGCATAAGAGCTTCCTAAGGAGAGAAGCTCAACCTTTCTTCGGTGGACTTCAAGTGTGAACCAAGGAAGTATTTCCTTCACATCTAAGACCGGAATAAGTGTTAGTTGCAGGTCATATGCATTTTTGGAGCATAACACACAGTCCTAGAGCCACCATTGTGTAGAGGGAGAATTCACTGGTCATTTATAGAGGAGGGTTGTAGGGAAATTGTCCAGAGAAGATATAGGAGAATCCTTTCATTGTTTTCGGGAGTGTAGAGGGAACCTACAAACAAGAGGGTCATCCCATAGAAAGATCTCGTTTCATCACACGCAGGACTGTGTCATCTCCTCCATGACTGCACAGTTGTTGGAGTAAGATTTGTTGGGGAAGCATTATCATGGGGATTTTGGAGCTGGGAGATGGGATATCATTTGGAGGGCCATTTGAGGAGGATTGTTGTAGTTTGGAGTGCAGATATTGACAGGATCAGTCACAGCACCAAAATTCGTATTTGGAGGAGGGCCAAGCTGTGAAGGGTCAATTTTTGAAGGTTGGAACCAAGGGAAACCCTTTCTGGGATTTTATGGGTTTTGGGCTAGGATCTCAATCCCAAATTCCTAGAATTTTCAGGGTGCTCTAGCGTGGGAAAATCAGGGGGCGAAGTTAGGAAGCAATGTTGTTTTGGATCAGCAACACAGTTTTCTGAAGGAGCTGATTATAGTACCCATTGGGATGTCTTGTACTAATCACTTGATTCTTGTATCTTGCATTGTGTAAGCTCAAGTGCACTTTCTCTAACTCATTTGTACCACAACAGATATTATTAATAAAATTTGGTCAGTTTGGGGATTTGTATAAATTTTTGGTTTATGTGTACGCATTTCTGAAATTTTCTACATTATTTAGTTTTGCATGTATTTTTTATCATTGTAAGATTTCCACTAGGAATATTACAACTTTGTTAACCATAATCCTTTTAAGGTATCTTTGGGGTTCCAACCATTTCCCCCCATTATGTAGCTCTACCCATTTCATCTTCACTGGTGCAATTCTCACATGCTCAAGTTGAGGTATATATAGTATCAATTTTTTTTAAAAATATCCACCACCTCAAAAAATAGATTCATGATATCCTACAAAAAGCTAAGGCCAAGTACAAGTAGAAGCATGAACAACATCAAGTTACAAACAAATTTCAAGTTCGTGCTAAGTTGTTTTGGCAACTCACATTTATAGAAAGATTACTTCATAGGCCACCATAGGCCCACTCAGGCCACCTTGATATAGTCCTTACAAAATCACAAAGGTCGTGGGTGAAAGTTCTTTCGAATTGAGTACCCCCTCTTTCCTTAGATTGCATCTAGTATTTAATGTGGAGTTATTGGTATTTTGCATCTCTATTAGACATGTTGAAGGAACATGAGTATTTTTTCCCCATAAAACTCAATCTTGACCAGATTGAGTAGGCTTTAGTAGACTAGATCATGGGCACTGAGATGAAGACTACTTGTCGTCGAAATATACAACTCTACTGAGTTGTTAAAGTAAGGAAAATTCTTCACTAAGGCAAGTGACTCACTAAGAGATACATTCAACAAATGTTTCCCCATATGATGAGGGAAATTGATGCAATGGATACCTTTTCTCCCTATGAGAAGAGGATTGTTTGAGGTGGATATTGATGGCCACCCACCTCTTCCACTGACTCAACAATTCTCTATCTTCTTGGCATATGTTTATGGTTTTTTCTGGTTTCAAAATTTTAGGAACATTTCAATCCCCTAAATGGTGAATTTTTGTTATTCAAGGGGCCAAGGTTTGACGTAGAATTGTCTCACCCTAGCCATAAGTTGAAATCCCGGGATATTTGTTTCCAACAAGCTACTATGCATTGCAAAATGATATTGTATGCAAATGTTGTGCCCATGCTAAGTTCATGTATCAACTAACTACCTTGGGGATCACAAAAATTTTGGTACTTCATCTCCTAGAGTTAGGTTTTTTTACCTTTTGCCCCAATCTTATATCGTGATGTTATGGGTACTTGTGAAAGCTTCGTAAAAATATAAATATCTTGTATCCTTCATTTTTTACTATACACACTTTTTCCTCTTTTTAAATTTATTTATTCGTATTATGTCTTGTATTATTTTCGAATTATATAACTATATATGCAAATATATATAACCATGCTTTGAAAAATGTTTCATGCTCTTCATCCATTAGGATGAATCCCCCTCCATTCAAAAGGCAGAGACCTCTCACCATTATTGAAGTCACGGTAGTGGTCATCCCCAACTTTCAAATAACATTATTTTAATTGCAATATCTTTATGCTTATTATTAATACGATATAATTTGAAAACCCTGTTCAATTACTTTGCCATTCGCATTTGACTATTAGAATATATATCACTTTGATCTCTTATTAGAATCTATATCACTTTGATCCCTTCTTAAAAATCTATTTAGAAATTCAAAAAATTGGTAATACTTCTTATTCATATATTTATAAAGTATTTGATGTACTTAATAGACATATACGAAAATAACACTGAAGTTTCATTCAATCACACCTTTTTCCTATGACATGTACACATGATTGAGTACAAAATTTCCACGAGTATTATATATGAATAAATACATGTGATGTTTCTTCATGGACATTAGATATGATGAAGTAAATTGAGTATATTGGATTATAGAGAGGGAGTGTTGTTTAAGTTGGAATGAATTTATATCTAAGATCTTAGTGAAAGTTTTTTAAGGAAAAAAATATCGAAATATTTTTATAAAAGTTATAAAAAGTAATGATTTTGTTAGTAAATTAGGTTTAAATGTTTATATATATATATATATATATATATGAAATTTTATTAATTTATATATTTTTATTTTCTATTAATTTAAATTTATTAAGATTTAAGAAGGATCAAAGTTTTTAGAGTGTAAATGTTTTTATGAAAGATTTATATTTCGAGGGATTTGAATTTTTTTGGTGTTTGAAAGATTTAAAGTCAAGATAGATGTACACTATTTATATGTCTTCAATTTCGTTATGATATGAAATTTACTAAATATCATTTATAATCTAGAGGGTACTATCAAGGATTCACTTCAAAAGTTACACAAAGATTAAGGTGAATAATAATAGAATAATATTCAATGATGAAGGAGATGTATCATAGAAAACTAATTAGATGCATATAATAAATGATAGGTATATTATATAATGACCAGTCTCAATATATCTTCTTCAACATTTATTTTACTCACACTTACTAGCTTTCCTATATAATTGGTAGGTATCAAGCAGTCTCATTCTATTATATCACTATTGAAAGCAATGTGACTACTTTAATGCTTGTCCATTATATCATTATGAGATCAATGCAAGTACTTGTTTTATGGAGGTTTTTGTTAGTAAACAATAACTTGCAATATTGATACTAATATATCATGAAATATACAATTAAAATTGATTGTTTAAGTTTGACAATGATATATAGTAAATATCTCAACATATATTATAAGTACTACATTGCAACATTGGATGAATGTTTGTTTGCATGGTTAACTACATATGTCATTCACATTCAATTCAACCATATAGAAAGACTTCAATTGTGTGTTCCAGACATTCATTAATTAAAAAATGTACATTTTCTACAAGAAACACATCTTTTTGTATGTCTCCCCAAAAAATATGCATGATATGTGTATAAATGGTTGAATACGCCTATAGATTATACCTCCATTAAAATAAATTACAATCATTCGCATTCATGGGATTTCTCTATAATTACTTGTGTGTGCAAACTATTGAATGCAATCCCTTCATACACATTTTGCTATTCAAAGCACTTGGGTCATTAAGATTTAAAAGATATTAGGGGAAGATAAGCATTTCAATCTTACAAAATTAGACTTCTTAAAGGTCTATCATGCCGTGGATCCTAATGGCTTACAACATATCCATATGTGAAATGTCACTATATCCATATATTTGTAACATACACATTTTACTCAATGGTGAAACAAACCTCCCATGTTTAGGAGTTGGGTATTAAGAGAGTGGGCAAATGGAGAAATATGGAGGAAATGGAGGGAAGCTTTTAGTTTTTTTTTTTATTTGTTATTATAGTGATCATGGAAGTTATAATATTTACATAGAAGTAGAACCTTACCAATATCTTCTTTGTTGATAGGGATATTGGTTGTGTCATTCCCTTCCTTTTTAAAGCAAGAAAATTCAGAAATATAAAAAAATAGTAAACAATTTAACTAATTTATAAATTTTAGATCTCACTCTTAACTCATTAGTCAATTCTAAGCTTTATGAAACTTTCTCAATAAATTATTTTATAATTTTAAATTTTATAATAAAAATATGAAAATTATTTTTTAATTATAGATATTAGTTTTTATTATTATTTTAAAGTGAATATATTATATTAACATTACCTATATATATTCCAACATCTATATCACACAAACATACCACTCAAAATAATCATTTGTATTAAATTTATTCAATTATAACATTATATTTTTTTAAATATCAATACACTTTATTTTAACATTGTAAATAAAAATTACTGCAACATAATTTTTTGTTATATTAATTTTAACAAACTCTAAATCCATTTATAACTTAATTCACTTAAACAAAACAAACACCAAACCAATTCACTCTTCAATAAACTCAAAAATATATTCAATCCCCTTCCGCTAATGTGATTTTTCAAAATTTTAACTCTTCCAATTCACTCTTCAATAAACTCAAAAATATATTCAATCCCCTTCCGCTAATGTGATTTTTCAAAATTTTAACTCTTCCTCGCCCCCACACTATGATTTTCCAAAGTCTCAACTCCTATGGCTCACTTCGATTGCGGGTTTTTAGGTGGGAGGGTTAAGTGGCGTATGGAAGCCAATATTATTATTATTGATGTAGTTTCTTGTGGTGAAAGCAGCGAGATTTTTTTTATTCATTTGAATCAAAAAGTTATATCACTGAACATTTAAGACTGAAGCCTCATCAAAATAGCTGTTAGAAAGAGCACCACTGATCAAAAACTCATAATTGACTGTAGTAAGTATGTTTGTTAATGTGATCAATACAAACTTGACATAAGAATAAAATCTGTTTTTATACAAGAACAATACATAAAAAGTGATAGATACACATGAAGCGTCTCAGAAACATAGGAAACTCTTGGAAAAACTGATAGCTGAGGTTTAAAAAACCGCTTTGCATAGAAAATATGGAATATCCTTCATCCGTTGAGCAGGAAAGCTGACTCAACCAAGTGTAACAGTCTTTCTGAGATGCTGGAGAGATCTGAGGAAACGTCTAGTCTACGCGAAGCAGGTGCACACTCTGAGCAATGTCACCATCAAACTCTTCAAAATGAATATGACCAGGACCCAAAGATTAGCGTATTTAGAAAGCCCGTCTGTTGTGGTGTTGATCTCCCAATAAATATGGTTGAAATTGATTTCCCGGAAGTGATTCTTTGTTTTTTTTGGTTTTCCAAGCTGCAAGGTTTAGCAATTTTAGCTGGGTATTAACCGCTAGCCAGTTAATGAGACATTTGGAGTCACTAAGGATTTGTATACATTTTATATTTCTTAGATTAGCCAAAAATATAAGAGCCTAAAAAACAATTAGTTATATTTTCGTATTTGTTCCATGTCCTGCTTGGATTCTAGAAAATACAGGGCCTAAAAAACAATTAGTTATATTTTCGTATTTGTTCCATGTCCTGCTTTTAGTTTTATCATTCCCATCACTTTTGTTTTCTTGTGCAACTCAATCAAAGAACCCAATCGGAGAAAAATGCCAGGGAATTGTATTATTCTCAGGTTTTTTTCTGCTTTGGATTTAGGTGAATTCCCTGAAAAATGCAAATATTAGTGTTTTTGAAAATGACTCTGTTCCTGAGTAACTAGGTGCCCCAGGCAACAAAGATAGGGAAAGACCATTTTTTTTAAACTTTTCCACCTAGTAATTTAGAAAATACTTAAAAGTGGTATGTTCCAAATAGAAAAGCCAAGAGAGGCAAAATTATGTCTCTTACCCATTTCAATTATAACTTCTTTCGAATTTATTAGCAAGTTTGGAAATCATGTGTTGGTGCTTATTAATTCACTCACTGCCGTGGAAGAAATTATGAAACTATCAAAAATGCCGAGCAATGGCATTTAAAATTACTAATTTGTGGCATTCAATTGCCACCAAATTGTGTAAATTTAGCTGCTACAAATCGAATTCATAACACTTAGTTCAACACTGAGAAATGCACTATTCCCATGTTAGCAAAAATGCTCTTGAAGTTTACATTATAAGTATGTGCATGCAAATGAATTTGATCTTGCTCCCCCTGCAATTCCTTGCCACACAAAATGTTTGCAACTTAAACACCATGGACAGATTCTGCACTGCACATGCTTCATTGTCCTGGAAGTCTACCATTTTTCCACCATGCTCTAGCATCTTCGTCGGTGGCAAATTCACGTCAAAAATGCTAATTAATTATAGAATCCCTTTGAACGAAAGCATGGATCAGGCTCTGTAAGGTCTTAGCCGCGCCGCTCTGGCGGTGCTTCGACGGAGGGGGCGCGGCCCTGCGCGGAAACGCCGCAATCGCTGCACCATTGCTTGCAAATCAGGGGATCTGTCGTCATAATCGTGATCGGAGCTCTGTTTCCCCTTCGCGTCCGCTGTTTGCATATCAAATAATTAAGGGACAGAGTGGATCTTCGATTGTTACGTGATTTTGACAAGGCCTCTGTTCGAATCCCAGGAGTCTCAAACTGGTCTGCCACCGAATCTGACTCTTCCACGCTTTCGCTTGCCTTTTGTTCGGCAGTGCTCTCGGAAGGACTGCCCAGGTCACAACTGGACGTGGACGATGACACTACCTCGCTCGTGAAAAGAACGGCATTCTTCTCGTTTCAAGTCCTGGTGAGCGCTCCTTCGTCTGCTCGAGAGTCCAATTCCGCCATCAGCGCCCTCGTTACTATTTCCATGTCTCGCTGTTAGGCCTTCACGATCCATGCAGGGAGGCTTGGAAAATCCTTGTTACGATTTCCATGTCCCGCTGGGAGGACTTTGGCTGTATCGGAGGGCTCGAAGCGCCAGGGAGCCAAGGCTTGTTCCCTCAATACACTTCGGCTTCTGGAGGGCATTGACAGTGTCAGGTTCGATCTTGCGACCTTCGCCGTCAATGCAAGTGAGTTCGAACTGGTGACCTTCTTCATCACTGCAAGTTTCGGGTTTGAACTTGGGACCTTCTGCTTCCTGACACTGGCACCTCCAACTCTCGGCCTCTCGTATGGCGGAACCAATACCGGAAGAGCGTTGGAAGACCATGATGCGAGGAGAGACCCCTGTAGGTATTCGAAATCTCTGTGGTGTGTTCGTTTCACTTCGTTTCAGAAATTTCATGAACACCTTGGGCGCGGAAATAACATTTGAATTTTGAAAATTTGGGCACCAATATTGGGCGATTGCATTGAATGACTATAGAGATTGCATTGAATGAGTATGGTGTACTATCATATCCACCGTGTGACAGGTTGGAAGGGAGCGGCCGGGAAAGGCAGGGAGCATAGTCGCCGGAAAATCATGGGATTCCATGTACCTGTCGCGTCAGTATCCCATACATACATGGATTTCGCTGTAAGGATGGTGCATTAATGATGCTATAGTCCATGAAATAGCACTTGCCGTGCATGGAGTCTCAAGGTGATTGACGTGGCAGGTTAAAAGGATAAAAATATTTGATCCGATCAAGCTTTGATGATTTTATCTTATAATATAACTTCATTGCTCGGCGTAAAGGATACTAAATGCCATGGGCAACACAGAACTAACGACGAAACTTCTGTTTCCATCCTTTGTTGTGTCATACGGTTGAGGACAAAATGTAATAAACGCCATGGGCTACAAAAGGACAGCTACGGGTGAAGACGATTTAAACAAGGATGGATTCCTGCTGCTCGTCTTTTCATATCAACCCGTACGATTTCATGGTTTTCACTTTTAGGGGCAGGAATTTGTTTTTTCCATTTGGTTCCACCCACGGGCATAATTTTCCATATTTATGAAAAGACAAGTGGATGCTCATTTTTTTTGAATTCCAATATAATTTTCCCTTATTTATGAAAAGACAAATGGATGCTCATTCCAATATGATTCCAGCCCAAAATCAGAGACAAATCAAATAATAATCGCACGCTTTGAAGAATCGCCAGAGCATCTTGGGGGCAGCCTGGCAATAAGTGAGGTGTCGTCACTGTTTTTAGCTTTTGGGTACAACAATGTCAGTATCGGAACTGGAACCCTCACATTTTTAATATGGGTAATCTCGGTTGGTAAACTTTTCAACGGCCCCTGTATCCATATCATGTAATTTTATACGGATCCTATTTAGTTATTTAGGGGCACCATTAATAAGGACATATAGATAGATATTGCTATTGATCGTGATAGATTTTTTTTTAATCTTAGATTTTAGATTATTTTTAAATATGGTACTTATATTTAAAATTATATAACATTAGCTTTATTATAAAATTTATTTTAGTTGATTAGTGTGTTCATAAATTTACCATAACGTGTGGACATACCAATTTGTATTTACGTTCAATTTCAAATAAATAATCATTTTACCAGAGTACTTTATCCATACGCAGTTTTATCATAAATATCACATGAGACATTATTTAAAATTATTTTTTATATATGATATTTTATAGTTTTAATAAAATTACTAACACTATAAATTAATGAAAAAATAAAAATATTTAATTATGTATTATATAAAATGTACTAATTTATTTGAAACTATCTCAGTTATAGTTTCAATAGCTAAAAAAATTATAATAAATTATAATTATAATTATAATAAGATTTATGATGATAATGATGATGATAAAGGTTCCATAAGACAAATAAGGTCTCTCTAAGCACGAGAATCTAATTGTAATTCTTTAGAATCTTATTTCTCTACTCATTTTGAAAGAAGCCATAGTTGGGTTTACTTAGTAAGTCAAGAAGATTGGAAGTGTGACATGTATGTTAGACAAACGAGAGTGGGTGCCAGTAATGGTCAAACAATCTAAAAGAAAGTGTTTTTCGTCATCCACTTTCTTTGTATCGCCTGACAAATTCTATCATCCCAAGGAGTCTTGGGAGTAAACCACCACTCGGTTTCACTCTAAAGTTCATAGCAGTTGGTTCTAATATTAGCAATGCTCATCTTTTTCTTCTAGCTCCTCAAAATAGAAAGGTAATTTTGGTTCGCAAGGGTGGGGTTGATCACCTCCTTATAATATCTTAGCTTCCTTTCACCCTCCACCTCTCTATCATCCCATGACTTATCCTTAAATTTGGAGGTGATAGTATCTTTGACACTATCCTTGCTTCCCACTATGATCTCCTCATTTATCCCCCAGTGGTTGAACCAAGACTGGGCATCCCTATGCCATCCACGCTTGAGGGGAAGGTGGGGGTTTTTACTAAAGTTAGAACCAATTTTAAGAAACCTTTTAGATTCCATTTTGTAAAGCTTCTTCTTATACATGAGATATTTCTGCGCTCCAAATGATAAAGATGTGTTCTGTTCCTTTAACATTGAAGGTATGCATTATAAAACACTACTTTTGTAGGATTTATTTTCTGATTTGAAAAGTGTATTCATTGTTTTCCTGAATCTAGTTGTCCTATGTATGTAGATTTTTTTTGTTATAAAAAATTGTTCTTTTCATTTCGCTGAGTTGAAAAGTGTAGCCATTGTTTTTTAGTGCAGGAATATGATCTAGTTGTCCTATGTATGTAGATTTTTTTTGTTATAAAAAATTGTTCTTTTCATTTCGCTGAGTTGAAAAGTGTAGCCATTGTTTTTTAGTGCAGGAATATGTTTTTTTTCCATTGACTTGGAAATGGTTAGAGTAAGATATATATAATTCAGTGTTTAATATGTATATACAATTTAAGGTTAATAATAAATCAAATATTTTAATATTTATTTTAATTTAAAATATATAAAAATAAAGTAATTAAAAATGTATTTATTTATTTATTTTATAAATGAAAATTAAAAATTAAAAATAAAAGTAATTAAAAAGGAAAAATAAAAAGTATTTTATACTTCATGCTATGAAGTAAACTTAAAATTAATGTGTGTAATTTAAAACTATATTAATAATCAAAATACCAAACAATTATATATATATATATATATATATATATATATATATATATATATAATTGAAAGTGAGACAATGGAAATAGAAGAAGCTTGATGGAATTTGGGGAGCTCTGGCGATCGGCAGCAATGGCGGTAACTTAACCCTAGGTTTTCTCTTTCCCATGGCAGGCATCAGGCCTGGCCCATGGTTCACGGGTATCTGACTTGCGCGGGCCCTTCGAGAGTACATCTGTTGACCCTCTCTGAATCCTGGTAACTGGTTTTATACTAGGGTTTGCTACCTTCCCGGCTGATCTTTCTCGCATTGTTTATCCTTCACAACTTGCAGTTTGGGGTTGCTATTTTTTCAGGTTGCTATGGTGGAGGAGGACCTCGTGGACTACGAGGAGGACCCCATGCCTAACGAGGATATTTGGGCATACAATAACCGACCGACCATGGAACCCAGGGGCAGAGCGCAGGCATGTTCGACAGTTACCATCAACACACAGCCCCACCCGCAACGCTCTCGGAAGAAGCACCATCCGGATGTCAACTTGGCGGACCTGCCGGTCCTGGAATGCCTGCCTCTTTCGTCGGGCGTGCTTCATCTTCTCGATACCTGCCTGCAGACATCTCCATCCTTCGACTCTCCTCTCTCGACCTCTGCTCAACTTTCCCTGCCTACGCCCTCGCCTACCACTCAGCCCTCGAACCCATCTTCCATTTCTCTGTCGCCGGTTAACCCCCATGTCCCGCAGCGTCCCACTCGACCCACCTTTCATCCCGGTTCTTGCAGCTTGAATCCCCGCTCCCCCATCCGCTCGGGATGCTTCAGTTCCCCGCTACTACCTGCTCGTTCGATTGGGTCTGCACAACATAGCACCTCGGACCCGTGTCGCAAGCTTCTCAAGGACTTCCCCATCGGCAAACGCTCAGAAAAACAGAAAAAAGGTAGGTGTCTATGGGCCATCGACTCCGATATCAACCTAACGTTCGGGGAGGATGTTCAAATGGCAGATGCTATTGACACCGCTCGTAAGGTTCTGGTTGGCCGGGTTCGTGGTCGTACCTACTCTGTGGAAAGATTAAAGCAATGGACGGAGGAGATTTGGGGAACATTGCTAAAGGAATTACCAGCAATCAGAGTCTTAGCAAGGGGATGGTTTGCCTTACACTTTCATAGACCGGAATACACTCAATGGATTCTATCCCAATTCTGGCATATTGAGTTGGCGCCTGTTCTTCTGAAGCGTTGGGACCCCCTGTTTGATCCGGAGCGAGAACAGTTGGGTGTCGGGGCTATTTGGGTTAGATTACCAGGATTACCCATGCAATTCTGGACGCCTCAAGTATTCAAGCGCATAGGAGATGCGCTGGGCACCTATCTCTAACACGATAAATCCTATGAGCAATTCGGAATTATGACCATAGCTAGAATCCTGGTTCATCTTGACACCAGGGCTGCACTGGAGGAGAAAATTACTCTGCATCGTAGACATTTTTCGCGCAAACAACTGCTGGATTATGAAGGAGTCCCGTTTCGATGTCGAAGATGCCACAAAGTGGGCCATTTGTACAAGGACTGCCCTCTTCTTTCAGGGGTGACTTCGGAAAATTCTAAAGGTGCAAAACAACAGCCATCTGTTGATCATAATAGAGGCGACAACAATCAAGGAGAAGGTGATTTGATTCATAGTGAGACCCCTACGGTTGCGGAACTTGGAGACTCTAAGAAGACTAACAGTAGAAGGAAGGCTGCATCGACTCCTGCACCACCTCGCACCCGGTCCAAGACAACGGAGGATGCATCATCTGCCCCGGGTAATGAATCTCACCCCATGACCTCTGCTATTTTATCAGAAGTTATGTTTTCTGTTTTTCACTCCTCAATACAACCTTCATCTATTGACCCTGGCCCGATTCCCTTTATTCCCTGCTCCATTGCCCCTCCTCCCCCCACCTTCTCCACCACTCCCTCCTCTCATAGGATGGATTTCGCTTAGTCCAACCCCTCTTCCTCCCACACTGGCTCAGGATCGCACCCTTACCACCTTCGACCCCGGGTCCGAACTAAATTCCTGGGGCTTGGTTCTTCCCCTGGACGGTCCACTAATCATAAACCATCAAGGGGCCATCCATCTAAGATCAAATCGACCATTCAGAATGCTGTGGCAGATGTCGCCCTTGGACGACAATGCACTATTGAGCGGGCACTTAGAGCAATTGAGCCCACGGCCCTTGGTTCCCCATGATTTGGCTCTCCTTCAATTGTAGGGGATTAGCCAACCCCAAAAAGCATTTGGCTCTTAAGAGATTGACCCATGAATCCAGATGTGACATCCTCTTTCTACAGGAGACTCTCTACACCTCGGATATCGCTGTGAGAACCCTTCAAGCCCTTCTTTCAGGGTGGATATTTCATGGTTTGGACGCAAATGGTCGTTCTGGCGGCCTTGCTATTGGCATCAACCCTAGAAAGGTCAAGCTCTTATCTTCCTGGGGCGGATGGGGATTTTTGGGTATGGACATTTTCCTGGGGGAGCTTGGGATACCTATTAAAATTATCAATATATATGGTTTGAATATGAACAGACTGGCCTTCTGGCACAATTTTTTGGGAAGCAACCTCATCTCAAGCTCCACCATATTTGGCGATGATTTTAACTTCTCTCTGGGAGTTGGGGAATCTTGGGGACATCATGCTCAACTTGATCCCATCTCAGAGTAGATGAGCATGCTATTAGATTCTCACAAGCTTGTCGACTTTCCAATGAACAAAAAAGTCCCCACCTGGCACAACAGGAGAATAGGGGAGGCAGACTTGGGAAGGAGATTGGACAGATTCCTGGTACATGAAGACCTGATACAAAAACTCCCCCTGTACAGACAATGGGTCGGCTCGGGTGGTCTATTTGATCATTTACCCATCCTTCTACAAGTCAGTGGATCCATTAAGAAGCCCCGCTCCCCATACAATTTTTTTGCTGGATATTTACAAGACCCTGAGTTTATTACTATGGTCATGGACTTCTGGAGATCGCAGCCCCCACTGCGAGCACAGAGAAAGGCAGTGGATTTTTAAGACAGACTCAATGGTCTAAAGAAAATGACTGAGGATTGGGCAAAGAGGAAACGACTGAGAGATGACCAGCTTCTTTTGGATACGGAGGCACAGATTGCTCAGTTTACAGATGAAAGGGGGACTGGATTCCTATTAGAGGAATCTAAATCACTATTGAACAATTTGGAAAAGCAAAAAATCAAGTTGCTGCAAGAAAAGGAAGAACAGTGGAGGTTAAAAAGTAGAGCCATTTGGCTTAAAGCGGGTGATTGCAATACCAAATTATTCCACAACCTCGCAAACAACAGAAAGGCCTCAAATACTATCTGGAAAATGCCTTGTGAACCAGATGGTTGGGCTTCAACACACCAACAACTCGCCAGATTGGGTATCTCACAATTCAAAAGGCAATTCACTGCCTGGGCAGCCATTAATCTACCAGATATCATCAACCTCGCTGGCCACTTTCCTAGATTTGTTGAGCCGGAGGATTTCGAGGAACTTACTCAACCGGTCATAATGGAGGAATTGGAAGGAACTCTAAAGTGGTTCAAAAATGATAAGAGCCCCGGTCCGGATGGGTGGTCAGTGGAGTTCTATTTGGCCTTTTATGAACTGTTGGGGGAGGGCCTATTGGCTGTTATTGAAGTGAGCAGGATCACCGGACACATTCACCCCCCTATGAACTTCACTTTCATAGCCTTGATCCCTAAATCTGATGCCCCATCTTCCTCCAATGACTTCCGCCCTATTTCTCTCTGCAAATGCCTTTACAAAATCATATCCAAAATCATTGCTAACCGTATCAAGCCCATCCTATCTACCCACATCTCTCCGGAACAATTTTCTTTCCTCCACCACCGCCACATTCAAGAGGCCATTGGCATTGCCCAGGAAGCTCTACACTCCATCAAGCACAAGAACCTCAAGGGGATCTCCCTCAAGATGGACTTAGCAAAGGCTTTTGACAAAGTAAATTGGCTCTACCTGAAGATGATCCTCACTCACTTGGGCTTCCCCCCTGTATTTATTGCCTGGATTATGGGATGTATCTCTTATGTCTCCTTCGCTATTCTCATCAATGGCTCGGCCTCATCTCCTTTCAACATTGACAGAGGAATCAGACAAGGATGTCCGTTATCCCCACTCCTTTTCCTGCTTGTTATGGAAGGTCTGAGCAGACTCATCTCATCCGCCAAAAGTAGTGGGAGTATCAGTGGCCTCAAAATCATGGAGCATTTTTATCTAACTCATCTTCTTTCTATAGATAATATTCTTAGTTTCATAAACGGGAGTGTCCGGGACTCCACTTCACTAAATGAGATTCTACAACTATTTTGTAGTGCTACAGGCATGGAGATAAACAGGGGAAAATCCTCTATATCCCTCTCGGGTTGTACTATTCAGGAAACACAGCTCGCAATTCAGAAATTCCCCTTCCAGGAAACAAATCTGTTGGAAGGCATCAAATACCTGGGCTTCAGACTAAAACCAGATGGATACAAGATTGAGAACTGGACCTGGCTCATCACTAAAATCGAAAAGAGAATCAACTGCTGGCACCATAGGCTCCTTTCTAAAGCGGGCAGGCTTATGCTTATAAAATCGGTCCTTGAAGCCACCCTAGTGTACTGGATGTCTCTTACCTGGATTCCCAGAGGAATTCTTCACAAAATACAACAAACTTGCAATAGATTCCTCTGGAATGGCAACAAGAAAGGAAAGATCTTTGCCTGGGCTAAATGGTCCAAGATTGCTACTCCCAAAAAGTGGGGGGGGGGGGGGGGGTGGGGCTTAAAATCTCTCCCGGAATTTGCACAAGCATTAGCAGCCAAACAAGGATGGCTATTATTAAAACATAATAGTCTTTGGGCAGAAGTCATCCATCACAAGTATATTTGGCCATTGACCATCACTTACTGGATCCGTCGGCCAAATTGGAATAGACAGGGTATCTCTGGGATTTGGAGAGCCATACTGAATTCCATGCCTATTATTAGAGATAGCCTCTTATGGTGTATTGGCAATGGATCATCAGTCCGCATTGGTATTGACCCATGGCCAGGTTCAGGGAACGCCCACAATTTACCAGAAGGGCTGGTTCTCCACTTAAATAACAGAGGCATAAAATTTCTCTCACAGATTGGAGACCAGCAGCACTCTACAACTTATTCACATGCGTGGTTAACTAAACGGCAATGGAACTTGCCCAATGAGTGGAACAATGACTGGAAGAGATACATACAGGCCTTAATCGAGTCCCATATTACATTAAGGGATGTAGAGGATGAGCTCATATGGGCCTTAGAAAAAATTGGTCAATATTCGCCGAAATTGGGATACAACAAATTGATTGAAGCCAAAAAACCAGACAGCCGCAAAAGTTGGTGGACCTCAATTTGGTAACTGCAGGCCCCTCCAAGAACCAGACTGCTAATGTGGAATATATTGGCGAACAAAATCCCCACTGGAGCCAATCTAATGAAAAGAGCCTTCTCAGGCCCATCCCCTTGTGTTATGTGCATGCAAGCGGAAGAAACAACCCTCCATTTTACCTAACCTGTCCGACCTCCAGAGATATCTGGGCACAGGTCATACACTCTTTAAACATCAATGCGGATTGGCAGGGGGTGGACATACTATCGGCGTGGGATCAGTGGTGGATCTCAGTGGTGGCGAAAAAGCCTCGGAATCTCCCCCTCTTGGTTTCCTGGTACATTTGGATCTGGAGGAATGCGATCATATTTGAGAACAGTAGTGTGAGCTGGAACCTCCTTCCCCCTATCATTTTCGTGGCCTATGCAGAGATACCAAATGTGATCAATCAGAGACAACCCAGGAGCATCATTCAGGAGCAAATAAACAGAGACATGCCATGGGCATACTTTGATGGGGCTGCCCATCAGCAAGGATGTGGTGGTGGCATCCTCCTACATCTATCCGACACACAATACTTCCAGATATGTTTGGGACTTGGTACCGGAACTAACAACCATGCAGAACTGATAACTCTTCGTCATCTTATATATATTGCCATTACCGAAAACTGCCACCAACTTCAAAATTTTGGTGATTCAAAGACTGTGGTTGATTGGTTTAACAACAAGACTATTTGTCATGCATATTCATTGAAACATATCTTGGAAGAAATTGTTTTTTTCAAAACATTTTTTGACCAGATATCTGTTTCTCATATCTACAAGGAATGAAATACAATTGCTGACCGGCTCTCGAAAGAAGCGGCGGATCGTCCTCTAGGCGAATGGATGATCGAGGAATTTTACCCTACAGGGATGTACAGATACCATCACAGGCCATATATAGATGGACCACTTCACTGAGGCAATGGCCTCAATACCAGCATTTTGATGAGCACAATTTTTGTTATATTTTTGTATATATCTCAGTATGTTATTAGTATGAACTCATATGTACAGCAACACTCCGTGCTATTATGATGGACATTGTACCTATCTCAGTATCCCTATGGGATCCTTCTGTTATTTTGCATTTTGAACAGTGGCGACCTGCCACAATACAACATATGCCTATGGGCATCAACAACATGCAATTTCTTATCAATAGAAATTATGAATTTTCTTCTTCCGAAAAAATATATAATTAGTTTTTAATTAAAATATTTGAATAGTGTGTATATAAAGTAAATCTATATTTTTTATAGAGTTAATATATTATGTATGTAAATATAATTAAACAAAAAAAATAGATAAACCATTAAAACAAATGCTTTTTCCATATATAAATAATTTATTTTTATTTAATTTTAAATTTAATATAGATTAAAAGAGATTAAATCCTTAAATATGCAATCTTTCACATACAAATTTGAATAAAAGATTGTATCTTGCCCTGTTTTTATATGGAAAACTAGGAATGCTCTTATTATTAAACTTATAGATGATTTTCATTGAGTAAGAATTTATTGTTATCATTAAACTTATAGATGATTTTTATTGAGTAAGAATTTATTGTTTTCATTTGTATAGGTAGAAATTTTTTTGGTTGGATAAGAATAATATATGAGTTAGCCTTAATGAAGATTCATATTTTAAAAATAGGTTTGCATTTTAATGGTGTTGATAGATTCAATTTGGTATTGAGAATGAAAGGAATTACAAATATTTTCCATGTCAATACCATGTTGATTATGGAAGATCTATATTTTTGACTCATAATACAATTGAAATGTTTTAATTATAATGTGTGTAGAAATATTGTATTTGAAATATATTTTTTATTGATATTTGTTTTAAATACAATGAATTCATTTATACATCTCTTTTATATTGTTATCTATAATACTTATGAGTTCATTTATACATCTATTTCTTATTGTTATCTATAATATAATACTTATGAGTGTGATGAGAAATATCCTATTTTAATTTTCCTTTATATATTATATATAATTAATTTTAAAATATTTTATGGTACTTGGAATATTTTATTTATGGTTCATATATATAAAAACAAAAAAATTGTTATTAATATATTTTTTTAAATGTTAGACATCAATTCCAAATTAAGCATTTAATTAAAAAAAGGTGTATAAAAAAATTTACATTCAATTTTATATATATATATATATTTAAATGTTAGGCATCAATTCCAAATTAAGCATTTAATTAAAAAAAGGTGTATAAAAAAAATTACATTCAATTATATATATATATATATATTCTGAACAATCAAGGAATTATACATCTTTTATACATGGATGTATAAAAAGTACATATTTTTGAGAATTTCAATACTTCCATTTAATTTCTTTTTGTTGAAGCAAGACGATCCTTCTATTCCATTAAAACAAAAATAATGTTACAAGATGTACACAAAACCATCCGTCTTCATGGACTCAGGAGAAACAAAGGGCGTCCTACCATAGACATGGTTCCCCCTACCACAATCAATATCAAACTCTTCAAATTACACAAAAAATTGGACTAAAAAGTTCTCCAGCCACGTGGAAAACTTCGGTGCCTTCCACCTCCACTATCAGGAAAATCATCAATAGTCGCCACCAACCAAACTTCGCGCGCCAGCCAGCGATTGAGGAAAAAAGGCGCCCCAATAAGACTCGTGGAGAAAAGGACCTGGCCTCACCGAAACAGCACGACTATTTCTGACTGTAGATCTGGACGACTAGATCCAATGGCTAGGAGCAATTTCGTGCAGCCAAGCTGACCTAAAGTTAGTGAGCGATGGGGGGCAGTATTCCATACCACCCCCCTGCCACGTGTAAGAAGCCTAATGGGATCGCTACCAGAAATCCAATACCATTTACCACTCCGGAGCAATGTGATCACTTGGAAACTGCTAGGAGCCCTGTTTTCCATATAGAAGGTAGTTTGAAAGGAGATTGTTGCCGTCAAAAATCCCGCTAAACTAGACCGATGAACAGCTCGATCAATCCTGGTCGTCGAATCGCCTCTTCTGATCTGATGGCAGAGGATCATTTCGCCTCGCCTAATATCACTTAACATAAGCGCTTCCCGCCAACTAAACTGATAACTAGCACGATCAATCCCTGCCATAGAAATGCTTCTCGTGATCCGACGGCTGAGGATCATTTCTCTCTGACTAAGTTCACTGAACATTAGTGTGCGATGAGGGTGGTATTTTAGCCAACCCCACTGCCACGTGTAGCCCTCTGTATGGAATCGCTCCAAATTTGGCAAAACCATTTCCTGCTTATGAGGGTCATGATCACCCGAAAACCTCTCCCGGCTCGGTAAATCGATCCCAGACGGAAAACCCTTGGTATTGTGATTGCCGAGAGTACCCGGGATCCTACCTATCATTTCATTTTCTCTGCCAGAAACCTAGAAGGACGAAATACCCGCCAGCCGATCTTTCCTAGACAAACCAGAGCCACACGAAGGAGTTTCCACTGGAATCTCATAAACAATGTTGACTTGTTTTAAAATAGTAAAAAAAGCACTGCAACCCCCTGAAGACCTGAAAGTAGAAAAAATAAGAAACATAGAACACTTGAATCAACTAGATACCATCTCCATGGCCCTACTCCGAAACACAATCCTGTCTTCATCCGCCTGGTCGTAACATTTCGCTTTTAACCTGTTCTGAGGCATTTCATGCCAGCCAAGAGCAACCCTGTTCTCTGTGCTGATCACTCCTTGATTGGCAAGAAGATCAGCCAATTTATTTTCCGATCTTCTTACATGTTTAAAGCTAACAGTCCAAAGGCTCTGGAGGTGCTGCTGAATCCATTGAAAGCCCTGGATTAGACACCAGTTCCTTGAGACTTTTTCTGGTCTTGAGCCCCTGCTGATCCTCTTGACTGAATCAATGATTAACTCTGAATCAGCTTCAACAATCACATTTTGTCAGTTATCCTGTTTCAGGAAATCTAAGCACTGCTCCATAGCCATCAATTCCGCCATGTTATTCATTTCTTTTCTTAAATGACAGTAGAAGATGAAAAGTACTTCACCATGCTCATCCCTTAACACCCCTCCGTAAGCCGCAGAGCTCGGGTTGCCCTTTGAAGCCCCATCAATGTTGAATTTCAAAAAGCCCTTGGGGGGAGGATGCCAGAACTCTTGCTCAGAAACCCGGGAGATAACTTTCCTATCCCATCCCTGAGGAATAAGTCCCTGCAGACCCACATCACCGAGAGTTTTCAAAACCGCAGCAGAAGGAGGGTTCTTGGGGAGATCTCGCACAATAGTGCTAACCGTTTCCTTGATTTGTTTTAAGATCTGCTCAAAAAGGCTTTGGGATGACCTCTTTTCATTCTTGAAGATTCTGTTGTTTCTTTCTTTCCAGACATTCCAAATAATGAAACTTGGCATGATTGCCCATGCTGAGCTAAGAATCTCATTTTCTGAAAAGGTTCTTCTCCATCTGTTTAGGGAATTGATGATGCTCTCTTTTTCCCTGTCAGTATGTTGGAAAATTTTGGCAAAAGAATCCCATAAACTGGAGGTGAAGATGTAATTATTGAGAAGGTGCTCCATAGTTTCCTCTTGGGCTTCACATAGCTGACATCTAGAAGGCCCCAGGACACCCCTCTTCCTGATATTATCCCAGGTCAGGATTTTCTTATGCTGAACCAACCACATGAAGAGTTTAATATTCATCCATCCTTGATGCCTCCATAGGTCTTGCTAAGTATTATTAGGAGCTTGTGAGTTGAGGTCAAGGAGAATGTGTTTTGCTTCTTTGCGATTATAGGGACCCTCACTTTTGTTGCCCCATCTTAGCTGATCTTGGTCCCCTGATTTCAAAATCTTCCTTTGCTCTAACATATTTTTTAGAGTCTCTGCTTTAGCCTTCAGGGGTTTTTCATCCCTGAACTCAAAGTTCCTCTAGGTTCTCCATTTTCTACTATTGTTTGTTTGGACCCAAAAGTCTTTTACTTTAGATAACCCTTTAGTATCTGTATCCTTCTTGAGATCCCTCAAGTATTCCTTTAACAAAATAGGTTGTTGTTGCCATCTTTCCTCCCAGAATAAGGCAAGTTTTCCTTCTCTGATTTCCCAGAAGCTGTTTCCTTGGACTAAGCCCCTATTGTCCCAAGCATTGTTCTAGATGTGAGAGCCCTTGTTGAATCATGACATTCGTATTAGATATTTGTTTTGCCACATGTGTGCATATTTTTCTTTCCATATCTTTGCCCATTGTGCCTCAGAATCTTTAACCCATCTCCACCATAATTTTGCTCCTAAAGCCTTACTTAGAATCTCAGGATCATCAAGGCTGAGTCCTCCATAATTTTTGGGTTTGCAGATTTTTTCCCATGCGACCAAGGCCCATTTCTTTCTTCCTTCCCCCTTATCCCAAAGAAAGTCTCTTTGCACATTTCTAAATTGTTGCAGAACACCTTTGGGGGCTGGTAGAGCTAATAGCATGAAGACTGGAATTGATTGAAGAATAGCCTTGGTTAACACCAACCTTCCAACCAAATTTAATGATTTGAAAGTCCATTTCCTAATCTTATCTTGCATTTTGCTAATCACTGGCTCCCAGATGCTCTTGTGAAAAGGCTTGGCTGTTAGAGGGATTCCCAAATGTTTTGTAGGGAGGATCTCCCTTTGAAAGTCTAAAATTCTTGAAATATTTCTCTGAATAGCAATGTGAGTATTGAAGAAAAATATCTTAGATTTGGAGAGATTAACTTCCATCCTTGAAGCCATGGCGAAGTCTCTTAGGATTTTCTTGTAAGCTAGAGCCTCTTTGACCGTGGGGATGCCTTGCAGCATGGTATCGTCCACAAATTTTTGATGTGTTAAAGCTTGACCATCTTCAATAAGTTGGAGACCTTTGACTTTACCAACTTCTTTAGCATGCCTGATAGATCTACCCAACCCATCCATCATGCGAATGAAGAGAAAGGGAGAGAGTGGATCTACCTGTCTGAGGCCTCTTTAAGGAATGAAAGGCTTAGAAGGAGAACCATTAACAAGGATTGAAAAACTAGGAGAAGTTACAAGGGCCATTACCCATCTGATCCAATTGTGATCAAACCCAAAAGCCATGAAAACTTTTCTGATGTAGTTCCAATTCAGCTTATCATAAGCTTTGGGTATGTCCAATTGCATGATCATTCCAGCTTTCCTCTTGCTTGTTAGTGAGTGCACCACCTCATGAGCTTGAATAATATTATCGAGGATTTTCCTGCCTTCCACATATCCAGATTGTTCCCTTGACACCAGGGTGGGGAGAAGAGGTTTGAGTCTATTGGCCACAACCTTGGATATTATCTTGTAGACCACATTGCACAGGATATTATTGTTTCGGACAACTCTTACTTATTTAATTTGCCATCTTTCAGTGGAGGAGTGCGAATCCAAAGCATAACAAGACAAATTATGCCTCGCTACATTAGTGGGTGTCCTCATCAATTATTGTTTCAGACAACTGTCACTTATTTAATTATTTAAAACGTTGGTGAACGAATTACATATATTCTTAGTTTCAAACTCAACCCTACTGCATTCACATAGAAAAATGTGAACTCACAGCCGTCGAAGAAATTAAATTCAAAGCGTTAGATTCTCTTTATCTAGAATTCTATTATTCAATAGGAGACTTGTTTGCTTTTTCTTTCTCGAGAAAACTAACAAGTAAACAACCGACAGTTTCCGCATCTATCCCTTTAGCCATGCGAAATATGGTTCACAAATTCGGCTGCCACAGTGGAATAAATTTGAAAATTGTACCATACTATCGATTCCATCAAAATTATTCGCATCTATCCCTTTAGCCATGCGAAACATGGTTCACAAATTCGGCTACCCCAGTGGAATAAATTTGAAAATTGTACCATACTATCGATTCCGTCAAAATTATTAGTGAATTTGATTTTGAGTTGCAATAGACATTCCCTAATACTTTAAACATTTTATTTATTTTTTAATCTCATCCTTGATGTAAAAATTGATAAAAACATATTATTAACATCAATGATTAATTAAAATTATATAATTTAATTAATAAAAAAATTCAATTCAATTGTTAGGATGGTTAAAAGTGGTTGAATTTTGGGTTAAAAAAATTTAAAAACCTTGTACAAATAGTGTTTGAATTATATTTTTGATAGTTTGCAAAAATCCCGGTCAGAATTTTTCAAATATAAACTGAATTTCCATAATTTTCAAGGCAAAAATGCAATCTAGTTAGAATAAAAACTTAACATTTTCTCAAAAAATAAAATTACTCCAAATAGTTTAATAAACAACATGTTTCCTCAACTGTATTGGTCCATTATACATTCTATTGTTCTAATTAAAAATAATAACAATAATAATAATTATAGAATTTAGGCTTTTGTGATCAGTTTATTGAGCAAGTATGCTTCATTGTCCACACTTGTTGGTTCGAAATGCATCAACCTATAAGTGGCCAAAAACCTTCTCAATAAAAATTATAATATTAGTTTAAAATACTTTATATAGTTTAGCTATTTTAAGTATTTTCATTAAATTGAATTCATTTGTATTCAAAAATGCATTTTTAATAATAAAATTTATTATTTAAAAAATATAAAATAATTACACAGAACCAAAAAAATGTATGGAAACTGTGATTGTTTTATATTCTGGAGCTTATTCAGGGATAATTTTCAATCAAAATTTGACAACTTTTATTAAAATCAGAGTTGTGAACTTTGTACAGTTTAAGTATTTCGGGTATTTTTTATTATGTTGAAATGAGGTTGAATTCATTTGTATTCAAAAACATATTTTTAAATTAAAAATTCATAATTTTAAAAGTAAAAAATAATTATACAATACTTAAAACATATTTTTAAATAAAAAAATCATAATTTCACACATATAGAATAATTATACAATACCTAAAAAATTTATGGACCAAAAAATTTGGATGGAATCTTGAGCAGCAAGGAACAGGTTGGAAATTATATAGTGCATGGAGTCTCAAGGTGATTGACGTGGCAGGTTAGAACGATAAAAATATTAGATCCGATCAAGCTTCGGTGATTTTATCTTATAATATCACTTCAGTGCTCGGCGTAAAGGATACTGAATGCCATGGGCAACACAGAACCAACGACGAAACTTCTCTTTCCATCCTTTGTTGTGTCATACGGTTGAGGACAAAATATAATAAACGCCATGGGCTAGAAAAGGACAGCGACGGGTGAGGATGGATTCCTGCTGCTCGTCTTGACGTATATAACATCCAAGTTATACATTATATAACACCAGTTGTATTAGCATTGTAGGGGTAGGAACTTGTTCTTTTCATATCAATCCGTACGATTTCATGGCTTTCACTTTTAGGGATAGGAATTTGTTTTTTCCATTTGGTTAGTTGAGAGGTGCTTTCTGCACTCCAAATGATAATGATGTGTTCTGTTCCTTTAACATTGAAGATTGAAGGTATGCATTATAAAACATCAGTTTTGTAGGATTTATTGTTTTTATTTGCAGGGGTAGGAACTTGTTCTTTTCATATCTACCCGTAAGATTTCATGGTTTTCACTTTCAGGGGCAGGAATTTGTTTTTTCCATTTGGTTAGTTGAGAGGTGCTTTCTGCACTCCAAATGATAAAGATGTGTTCTGTTCCTTTAACATTGAAGGTATGCATTATAAAACATCAGTTTTGTAGGATTTATTGTTTTTATTTGTAGGGGTAGGAACTTGTTCTTTTCATATCAACCCATAGGATTTCATGGTTTTCACTTTTAGGGGCAGGGATTTGTTTTTTCCATTTGGTTAATTTAGAGGTGCTTCCTACACTCCAAATGATAAAGATGTGTTCTGTTCCTTTAACATTGAAGGTATGCATTATAAAACACCAGTTTTGTAGGATTTATTTTCTGATTTGAAAAGTGTATTCATTGTTTTCCTGATGTTAAAGCTCCATTAGTTTATGCAAAATTGCTGCCTAAAATTATGGAATTTAAACTGCAGTCTTTCCTTAACTTATGGAAACCAACTGCAGTAGTTTCCTTAAGTTAAGGAAATCAACTACAGCTAATAAATTTATTGTTAGGAGCTACTGAAGTGGTCCATTACTCCCATCTGGAGTTCTCTGCCTTGATTTGTGGGACATCTGACACATAGCTATCAGAAGCTTGATGGAAGCTTAGCTATAAATTCATCTGTTTGGTCCCCAAGCTTGTATCTCAATCCCCTTCAGTTTTACACCATCTAGCTGAGATAGCAGAGCTTGGAAGTGCCTTTAGAATTTTGTGTTCTTTTCCTTTTGTTTGGATAGAAGCTGGAGTGCTGAAGAAGAAGCAAGCAAGTGGACTGTGGCCTTCATCAAAACATCACCAATGGCTGGAGGTAACTCGTATCCCTGGGCTTTTAGTTTCAGTGATTCTTTTCAGTTCTTTCCGCATGCAGAATCACTGTTTAAGTTTATCAGTTTTCTAACATTTGGTATCGGAGCTAAGTTTTATCTCTGCCTTGGTGCGATTGGAATGCTTTGAAATAGAGTCTAGGTTCAATAATAATTGTCGACGCCGTATTATTAGACATTCTGATCCTAGCCTCCTTCTCGAGTCTACCAGCGTAGGTTGAATTCTTCACACCTGCGTCAGTTCAGTTTTTTCTACGATTTCCTAGGTTTTTATAAATATTGAATTTGATGTTATAAAGAACCCCTCTTCCAGTGAGCTCATGCTATCGCCGCTCATACTATTGTTCGAAGAGATATGATTCCCATTTATTCCTTATATTCAGCCTCCCCCTTCAGACAATATCCTTCCTCCGCTCGAAGGGAAATGTGTTCACCCCTATTGCTACCGCTCGGGATATCGCTTGTTGCACGAATAAAATAGAATCTTCAGAGTCTAGCTCATATGGCCCTGAGGGAAAGTGAATACAGTCTAATCCCTATATCCTTCCATAGCCCTAACTATATCATCTCAATGGGAAGGCAACAGAAAGGAATACGCAAGCTCATAAGCAAGTATTAACCAAGCTTCTACGCTTCCATGCCTGAAAGTCATAAGGGAGTGTGCAAGCCTATGGAAGCAAGAGTCTTGACCCCTACGGGACTCAAATCCAGGAGAGAATAGGCTCCTGGCTACATTTTCGACTCTCTTTTTCGCTTAGCTATCCAACGCCCAAGATTAAGCTAGAACGGTACTTGTCACTGTTGTCTTGCTTTCTTCTGCCTGGAGGGTAGAAATTTGGAAATATCACTATGGTCTTCAGCCACGTCTCTGTCATCCATTATGATGCGTTATCTTTAACCAGGCCTCTGCAATCAGATATTGAAATTATTTAAAAAAAAAAAAAAAACTTCTTAAGTAGTTTACATTTTACAAAGACTCAAGCATTTGACTTCATAGTTAGTGTTTATATTTTAAACGATTATAGAGATTGATATACCTATGAGTAGTGATAATGTTGATCCATCATACTCATGTGAATAAAGGTTTGAAAAGATTTCCACTCAATAATAATGATCGATGACATAAATGCACTTAAAAAAAAAAAAAGGGCAATTTAAGGAAAGACATCCATGATAAGATATAACGCATTCGATTTGCGTTGACCGTCAAATTAATTGAACGGTGACTAAAACGTTATAAAGAAAATAAAATATTTTGGTATTATTTTAATTTTATTTTTGAAGTTTTTTATTGGTTAATTTTGGGACCTTATTATGCAAATGCAATCGATGTGATCTTTTGCATTATTTGAAACATGTTATTTTGTTTGTGACACTATTATTGTTTAATTTTAAAATTATGGGCCAGTCAAATACTATAGTTTATGCATTCTTTCACATAATAAATAGTAACATTCAGAATTAGAATGCAAAAATCCTTGATTAGGAAATCTTGGACAAATTTGACTGTTTTGGTTTTCTGTAAAAGATTTTGTTGGATAGAAAAACATGCTCAGGTCAAATGTTGGCATTATGATCTATTGTTATTCGTGAAAGGAGGGCCTATAATTACATCAATTATAAATTTATAAATTGTTATTAATTGGATTTGCTTGCAAATAAATATTTGAATATTTGAAATAGTTTAGTCCTTGAATATTTCAAATTTGCAGTTTTATTTCCAAATTGTTTAGAGCCCATTTTGTAATTAATTTAAGAATTAGTCTTAAATAAATTATGGGACAGTTAGACTAAGGAATGTAAATTTGATTTTGCTGGAAAAATATTACAGTTATGTGGAGTTTATTAAAATGTCATCTTGACTTACTCCTTTCAGTAAACATTATTTTTCTCTCTAGTTAAGTTTTGTTTATGCAACAAAATAATGTCTAGTGATCCATATGATTTTAATTAATTAGAGAATATCCACAACATCTTTAATTAAATAAAATTATATATTGATTGGCAAGATCACATAAAGATTATTTAGACATTAAATTGTAATTAATTACACTGAATATAATAAATTTTATCCCACAGGAATTTTTATTATATTTATGTGATTAATTAGGATAAAATTTCATAACCTACCCACAGGAGTTATGAATTAATAAGTTTTATCATAAAGTTTTATTGAATCTATTTGAATTGAAAATTTAGCCCACAGGCAATTTTCATGTCATTTGATTCAATTCTTTTTAGCATGTTTTACATTGGTAAAACATGAAAGTTCATAAAGTTTTATTGAATCTGTTTGAATTAAAAATTTAGCCCACAGGCAATTTTTATGTCATTTGATTCAATTCTTTTTAGCATGTTTTACATTGGTAAAACGTGAAAGTTCATAAAGTTTTATTGAATCTGCTTGAATTGAAAATTTAGCCCACAGGTAATTTTCATGTCATTTGATTCAATTCTTCTTAGCATGTTTTACATTGGTAAAACGTGAAAGTTCATAAAGTTTTATTGAATCTGCTTGAATTGAAAATTTAGCCCACAGGCAATTTTCATGTCATTTGATTCAATTCTTCTTAGCATGTTTTACATTGGTAAAACGTGAAAGTTCATAAAGTTTTATTGAATCTGCTTGAATTGAAAATTTAGCCCACATGCAATTTTCATGTCATTTGATTCAATTCTTCTTAGCATGTTTTACATTGGTAAAACGTGAAAGTTCATAAAGTTTTATTGAATCTGCTTGAATTGAAAATTTAGCCCACAGGCAATTTTCATGTCATTTGATTCAATTCTTCTTAGCATGTTTTACATTGGTAAAACGTGAAAGTTCATAAAGTTTTATTGAATCTGCTTGAATTGAAAATTTAGCCCACAGGCAATTTTCATGTCATTTGATTCAATTCTTCTTAGCATGTTTTACATTGGTAAAACGTGAAAGTTCATAAAGTTTTATTGAATCTGCTTGAATTGAAAATTTAGCCCACATGCAATTTTCATGTCATTTGATTCAATTCTTTTTAGCATGTTTTACATTGGTAAAACGTGAAAGTTCATAAAGTTTTATTGAATCTGCTTGAATTGAAAATTTAGCCCACAGGCAATTTTCATGTCATTTGATTCAATTCTTTTTTAGCATGTTTTACATTGGTAAAACGTGAAAGTTCATAAAGTTTTATTGAATCTGTTTGAATTGAAAATTTAGCCAACAGGCAATTTTCATGTGATTTGATTCAATTCTTTTTACCATGTTTTACATTGGTAGAACATGAAAGTTTATTAAGCCTCAACATAAACATGTGATTCTTTATTTTGATGCAATAGTACAACCTGCAAATTTCTCTGAAAATTCGTTCTGACATTCCCGAACTTGAGGAAGTAATCTCGTTTGTTTGTTATGAATTTGATATGGTTAATGTTAATATTAACACATGGTGGATTGATTCTGGATCAACAATTCACATTTCGAATCCCTTACAAAGGTTTGCAAAACCTAAGGAAGCCAGTAGGAAGTGAGCAAAGCATCTTATCAGGAAACAAGATGGGCTCGCATGTGGAAGCTATAAGAACATGTTATTTAACTTTAAGGAGTGGCTTTGTTTTGGAGTTAGAAAAGACTTTTTATGTTCCAAGTTTTTCTAGAAACTTGATCTCAGTTTCAAGGCTTGTACCTTTTGGATATTCCTTAAACTTTTCAGAGAATAATCTTTCAGTCTATTCTATAAATCTGATTATGTTGGGAATGGCATTTTGTCTAATGGTCTTTACTGCATTAATTTACAAAACAATGTCACATATGATTCAATGCATGTTCACACTGGCACTAAAAGATGATGGTTAATAACACTTCTTCATTAATAACACATCTTCATTGATTCCCCTCTAGTGATGGTGAGCAATTGGTTTGCAAGCTCAAGAAGTCATTATATGGTTTAAAACAAGCATCCCGCCAATGGTATTTGAAATTCCATAATGTAATTTCTTCTTTTGGTTTTGTAGAAAACATTATGGATCAATGTATATACCTGAAGGTTAGTGGGAGTAAAATTTGTTTTCTTGTTTTATATGTGGATGATCTTTTGCTAGCAACCAATGATAAGGGTTTGCTACATGAGGTGAAACAATTCCTCTCTAAAAGTTTTGATATGAATGATATAGGTGAGGCATCTTATGTCATTGGCATTAAGATCTATAGAGACAGATTTCGAGGCATCTTGGGTCTGTCACAGGAAACCTATATTAATAAAATTTTAGAGAGATTTCGGATGAAGGATTGTTCACCAAGTGTAGCTCCCATTGGGAATGTTGGGACGATGTCAGAGTGATCCAGGTTTAGACCACTGGAGAGCTGCAAAGAAAGTAATGAGGTACCTTCAAGGGACCAAAGACTACATGCTTATGTATATCCTGTTTGAGGCTGCTTTACATGGTGTATGGCTTAAGAATTTCATTTCTGGGCTTAGAATTATGGATTTTATCTCTAAGCCATTGAGAATATATTGTGATAATTCAGCTGCTGGTTTTATGGCTAAAAAAGTGGGAGTCGAAATAAACACATCGACATTAAGTATTTAGCTATAAGGGAACGTGTTAAAGAAAAGAAAGTGGTCATTGAGCACGTCAGCACTGAGTTAATGATCACTGATCCTTTGACTAAGGGCATGCCACCGTTTAAATTCAAGGATCATGTATTGAATATGGGACTTGGTTCCATTATGCAGTTTTTCATTGTATGGACAATGTTAATGAAATTCTTAATTATTGTGATGTTTTTTCTCATATTTATGTGCACCTTAAGTTGATTTGAGAAAATTCATTTAAGAAGGACCAAGAATAAACATAGGGTTTATTCATTAAGAAATTGTTGCCACATAAATTATAATAAGAATAAATACATAGTAATACATGGAAGATAATACTCGTCATAAGAGGACGTATCGCCATGATTCATGTATCTATTACTTAATATAGATTATCAATGGTTTTTTGAGACATTAAGTTTGGAAGTATGGACCAAGTGGGAGAATGTTAAATCTCCATTAGTTTATGTAAAATTGCTGCCTAAAATTATGGAATTTAAGTTGCAGTCTTTCCTTAACTTATGGAAACCAACTGCAGTAGTTTCCTTAAGTTAAGGAAATCAACTACAGCTAATAAATTTATTGTTAGGAGCTACTGAAGTGGTCCATTACTCCCATCTGGAGTTCTCTGCCTTGATCTGTGGGACATCTGACACATAGCTATCAGAAGCTTGATGGAAGCTTAGCTATAAATTCATCTGTTTGGTCCCCAAGCTTGTATCTCAATCCCCTTCAGTTTTACACCATCTAGCTGAGATAGCAGAGCTTGGAAGTGCCTTCAGAATTTTGTGTTCTTTTCCTTTTGTTTGGATAGAAGCTGGAGTGTTGAAGAAGAAGCAAGCAAGTGGACTGTGGCCTTCATCAAAACATCACCAATGGCTGGAGGTAACTCGTATCCCTGGGCTTTTAGTTTCAGTGATTCTTTTCAATTCTTTCCGCATGCAGAATCGCTGTTTAAGTTTATCAATTTTCTAACACCTGAATCCAGTTGTCCTATGTATGTAGAATTTTTTTGCTATAAAAAATTGTTCTTTTCATTTGGCAGAGTTGAAAAGTGTAGCCATTGTTTTTTAGTGCAGGAATCTGTATTTTTTCCATTGACTTGGAAATGGTTAGAGTAAGATATATATAATTCAGTGATTAATATGTATATACAATTTAAGGTTACTAATATCAAATATTTTAATATTTATTTTAATTTAAAATATATAAAAATGAAGTAATTAAAAATGTATTTATTTATTTATTTTATAAATAAAAAAAAAAAAAAAAAAAAAAGTACTTAAAAATGAAAAATAAAAAGTATTTTATACTTCATGTTATGAAGTAAACTTAAAATTAATGTGTGTAATTTAAAACTATATTAATAATCAAAATACCAAACAATTATATATATATATATATATATATATAATTAGTTTTTAATTAAAATATTTTAATAGTGTGTATATAAAGTAAATGTATATTTTTTTATAGAGTTAATATATTATGTATGTAAATATAATTAAATAAAAAAAATAGATAAACCATTAAAACAAATGCTTTTTCCATATATGAATAATTTATTTTAATTTAATTTTAAATTTAATATAGATTAAAAGAGATTAAATCCTTAAATATGCAATCTTTCACATACAAATTTGAATAAAAGATTGTATCTTGCCCCTTTTCAATGGATAATAAATCAAGGGTTGCTTATAAAAAATGTGGATTGTATCTTGACCCTTTTCAATGGATAATAAATCAAGAGTTCGTAAAAATTATTGAGCCTTAATCTTTCTAGGTGCTTGATAGCACCAAGGATATCGATAGGAATCCGTTCCTTTTATTTGTTATTGCTATAAAAGTTATGGGAGGTATGTTTGTATATGGAAAACTAGGAATGCCCTTATTATTAAATTTATCGATGATTTTCCTTAAGAATTTATTGTTATCATTAAACTTATAAATGATTTTTATTGAGTAAGAATTTACTGTTTTCATTTGTGTAGGTAGAAAAGTTTTTGGTTGGATAAGAATAATATATGAGTTAGCTTTAATGAAGATTCATATTTTAAAAATAGGTTTGCATTTTAATGGTGTTGATAAATTCAATTTGATATTGAGAATGAAAGGAATTACAAATATTTTCCATGTCAATACCATGTTGATTATGGAAGACCTATATATTTGACTCATAATACAATTGAAATGTTTTAATTATATTTGACTCATAATACAATTGAAATGTTTTAATTATAATGTGTAGAAATATTGTATTTGAAATATTTTTTTATTGATATTTGTTTTAAATACAATGAATTCATTTATACATCACTTTTATATTGTTATCTATAATACTTATGAGTTCATTTATACATCTATTTCATATTGTTATCTATAATATAATACTTATGAGTGTGATGAGAAATATTCTATTTCAATTGGCCTTTATATATTATATATAATTAATTTTGAAATATTTTATGGTACTTGGAATATTTTATTTATGGTTCATATAAAAAAAAGTTTGTTATTAATATATTTTTTTAAATTTTAGGCATCAATTCCAAATTAAGCATTTAATTAAAAAAAACGTGTATAAAAAAATTACATTCAATTATATATATATATATTCTGAACAATGAAGGAATTATACATCTTTTATACATGGATGTATAAAAAGTACATATTTTTGAGAATTTCGGTACTTCCATTTAATTTCAATATATATAAAATTCCTATATATTTTACTCATTGTTGTTATTGAAATATTTTATTTATCACAAACAGTGAAATAATTTCTTGCTTAATATATTTTTCAAATCCCATGTGTCAACTTTCGTGTTGAGCACAAAAGAAATTACTCTCTAGTTATTAATATATATTTCAAATGCCACATGTCAACTCCATGTTGATATTGGAAAGAATAGCACACCTTCCTCAAACTAAGTTGTAGAAAACACATATTAGTGCAATTAGTTTCCTTACTTAAACCAAAGAGCTTGTTTCTCTTGGGTGGGAACTGTTGAAAATAGCAACAAGAAATGATAAAAATAGAATCCAGAATATTCCAATTTTAATTTGTCTTTGAATTAAAATTGTGAATTAAAATTCGAATTTAGTCTCACCAGTTGGTTGGAAATAATTAATTAATTCATATTGAGTTAATTAGTTGGAGAAATTCAAGTTAGAAATCTTTCTGAAGTCATGCAACCGTTATCCCTTAAATTAAGGAGATTATCCCTTAATTAAGGAGAGAAGATTGAGTTATATTTGAGTTGTAATTAGTTAGCTCAGTTTACTGAATTAAGTCCAGTTAAATTAGTTCCAAACCGTTTGAGGAACTAATTCTGAGTTATCAGTGAGTTGATGCATGGATGCACTCAACAAGTGTACTCGAGATAACTGAAGATTCTCTCATCAGATTCTCATGCATGTCTATTCAGAGAAAGATCCAGTTCAGGGACAGGTTACTATCAGTTGCATGAGTTTTCCTATAAAGGAAAATCATCCATGCAGAAGGAATAAGGTTCCTTGAGGATTGCACAGTTCTGACAGTGTGTTAGAGCACTGTGTGAGAGCAGTGTTACACTGGGTGAAGGAGAGCATCCCATAGGTAACTGCACAAGGAAATAGGAGCTTGGAGGGCAGCTAATTGTGAGAGCTAAGGCTTTGTATAATTCCGATGTATTTCCACCTTGTATGATAATACAAATAGTGGGGATTTTAGTTGAGGCTTTCCCCTGAGTATCTTTTGTGTTTCATGTGCACTGATTCTTCTTCTTCTGGTTATATGTGTTCAACTCTGATTCAACTCGATCTTTAAGCTTCCGCAAGAATTGATAGTAGAAGTAGATTATAGTATTTTTCTTTGATATATTGCATTATCAGGTTAATCTACAGTCAGATTTTCTACATAGATCTCAGAGGTAGATTTGTAGAGAATTTGCAGAATTTCTACATGGTATCAGAGCTAGCTGATCTATAGAGAAATTTCTACAGGAATATATTGTTTTCATTTGTATGGGTAGGAAACCTTAATTTTTTCATTAAGTTTGTACAAGGCATTTCAAACTCCCTACTATCAACAAATTACTTGACCTGATGTGTTTCATCATTATCATTCAAACTAGATAATGGTTCTTGGAAATATGGAAAATAATAGTACATAATGAAAATCGGCCTACAAATGGCCATCGACAGTAAAGGGAATAGGTTAGGAGATAGCGAGAGAACAAACTACAGGGCACATAAAAGGAAAGTTGACATTAACAACTAAGGAAAATGATCACAGAACTCAATAGTCACCACCATTGTTGAGCAAAAGCTCCATAACACAAGGCGAAAACATTCCATAACCTACATATGCCCATATGACTACTCGTATCTTCAAATTCCAATCATCACGTAGCACCTTACACAACTTAGTGATCGCATTCTCCAATATCTTGTTAAAGGCCTCCATTATACCATTAGCTTGTGGATGGTAAGAAGTGCTCTTCTCATGGAAAATTTGAAACTCCTTTGTTAGCACCACAATGGTCTTGATCAAGAAAAAGTGCCTTGTTCACTCATAAAAATTCACACACAACAAAATATGGTTACTATATTGTCAAACAAAAAATGTGCAACTATATCTCGGCTACAATCTTTGATCCCAAGATGTCAAATAATAAGTAGTGGTAATGATATACGATGCACTAGTCCTCCTTGTTGGTGTGTTGATGAGGCCCACATATTTGTCCATTTGTCAAATGGTTGTAGGGTGAGTTCGAGAACCAAAGGAATATCATCTCTCCTTGGCCCTACTCACCGACATGCATTATAGACCTTGCAAAAGTCTTTGGAATTACCATGTAAGGTAGGCCACCACAATCTTACATACAATATGTTCTGCATTGTGGTCATTCCCAGATAGAGTCCTCCAACCATTCATGCATGTGCCTCATTCAGTACCATGTGCCACTCATGTTCTAGCACACATATGAAAAGTATACCATCTACAACCAACTTATATAAGAAACGTATGGTGAGTTGGTAATCCACTACTTTTACCACCAATTGCTTCCTTTATCTGATAGTATATCCCTCATTAGAAAAAAATTGAGGTCTAAAATGGGCCTTCTAAGGAATATTATAAAATAATAGTAGAAATAATAAAATAAAAATATATTACATTCTCAAATTTTAGAAGGAAAAAAGAAATAACTACTTTTCAGCTCGTATTTTCAACTTATCTCCCTATGATTTACTGAAATTTCAAGTGGGAGCACTCATTGGATGCAAAATTCAACTCCCCATCCAAGGAGTACCTCTGTTTCATACTTTTGATGGACCGTGCTACACAAAAAATCAGAAATACATGAAAAAACATGATTGCAACCACATTTTTCATGTATTTTTCATTTTTCATGTTGTAGGGTCCATCGAAAATATGCAACATAGGTACTCCTTAAATGGGTAATTGAATTTTGCATCCAACAAGTGATATTTCTCAAAATTTCAGTAAATTCGTAGGGAGATAAGTCGAAATTATGAGTTGAAAAAGTAGTTTTTTAATCTTTTTACTTTTTAACTGCAAAAATGGTGAATCATATCCCATGGTTGACATCATCATCTTGAAGCCTATTAGTTCTTATAAAGTTTATTTTGGTTGTACATTGTTTTTCGGCTTATTTTAGACCTCAAAATTTCTCTAATGCGAGTGTCATCCCAATAATAAAAAATCTCACAATCTATGCAAAATGACCATCTACCATAGTCGCAATAAAAATTTGTACATCTAGAAGATTATATTCTATATTAGCTACATCCTCTCTTGTGGTCATGCACAACAAATGTGTTAGGACCTAGCAATACTAAGAGGGGGGTTGAATCGATATTGCATGAATATTACAAGTTTTTTCAAGATGTTAACTCTCCAAAATTCAATAAAGTAACAACACATGAAAAAATCAAACAAAAACAATTCCACATAAAGACATTAGTATTTTAGTTGGAAACACTCTTGAGGTAGGAAACCATTGAACTATTTACTTGCTTCTTCTGCTCTATTAATTTAAGAATTTTTTGAATTACAATCTTCAATTAGCCTCTACTAGTAGTAATGATCCCCTACTCCTTAGCAATGAATTTGGTTGGTCATAACCAACAAGGAGCCACTACTCATACAAAATTATGGTAAGCATTCACTTGCTTGAGGCCACAACCTCAACGCACATATGACTTAGAAGTTTAAAAGGAAATTTTGAAATAGATACAACAACTACAAATACAAAAGAGAACTCCTATAGATAACCCTTCAGCTGCCACTTGAAATTATCTCATCACTTTTCTAAAATATAAAACAATCCTCCACAATTTTCTCTAAATCTAAGTCTTCAATCCCTACACAATAATCTGATTTTTTATCTTTGAATAAGTTCTTTGGACCTTTTCACTGATATGATCTAGCCACTGAATACCAAATCCTTCTCCACACACAAAGCATAATCACTCTTACACACATAAAGGAAACAACCTTGATACCTGAAGGAAATCTCCTATAAGTAATTTTATGGAGTGATTAAAATAATAAATGCAGTCAGAGCAATGGAGAGCTAATCATCTGTGTTCATACATTATATATTGCGTTCAATTCATATAAATTTCCTCCTTGACTTGATCCACCATTGTCTTCATTGAATGAGATATATTTTTCAACTTTAATCATTTTCAAAATCAAGAGAAATCTTCCTTGACTTTTTGACCAAATACCAAGTGCAAAAACCATATAAAAATCTCATGGAATTAATTGAGTGCACACACATTTCGGGAAATCCACCTACAAAATTCCTTACTTAGATGAAACTAGCTCCCAGATAGGATTGTTGCTAGGATAGTATGAGCATGCCAGTGAAAATGCTGTTATTTTTTCTCTGTGGACAAATTCTTCCTAGAGAAGATACCATAAAGTATGTAGCCTTCTGCCACCAAATTTGCATCTTAGCTTCAAGACAATAATTTGCAACCTTGAAACATTGTAACAATCATAGAAGATCATACATTAGACCAATAGAAGGCATAAGAACCATGATTACAAGGAAAATAGTTTTGAATACTTGTGGCCATCAATGGAAACACTACAATGCCAACAAGTCCCCCCTTATACATTGACGTCAACTTCAACCTAATCTTCCCTCCTAAAACTAACCTTTGAAGTTGAGATCAATATGCTTTCCCCCTTTGACATCAATGGAAAGGGGAACTTTAGAGGAATACATAACAAGGACATAGCAAGAGGCAATACATCGCATGGACAAGATACAAAGCAAACTTTAACATACCCCCCCAAGACGTTTCCTCATATAATCCTCCTACATGAGTGAAAAACTATGCACCTTTGGGAAGTAACAAAGAAGAAGCAAGAAAAACAATTCATATTGCAATGAAGTACATTTCACGAAGCAACCACCATCAAATTTAGAAGATTTTTGCTTATTATTGAGCCATCTTTGAGATAGTTTCTAGCACCATATAAAAACTTCTTAATGCCTTCGAAAAGGTACCACAATCATTTCTTGTCTAAAATGTTCAAAAATCTCCCTTGGAAGTGCTCAGTGAAGGTGTGTTGCAATTTTTTCATTTGTGGCCACATACTCCAACCTCACAACTTTATTGACTACCTTATCTTATATAAAGTGATACTTGATTGCAATGTTCTTTGTCTTGGAGTGAAGAACTAGATTTTTTGAAATGTTGATCGAACAAATGTTGTCAACCATGATAGGAAGAATATCAATGCATTTAAATTGCATATCTTGAAGAGTCTACTGCATCCGTAAAATTTCAGTGCAACAAGTGTTTGTTGTTACATATTCAACTTCAGCAATAGACAATGAAATGGAAATTTTCTTCTTCTTTTTTCCCAAGAGACCAAGTAACTACCCAAAAATAATGCTACTCCTTAAGTGTTTTTCATGTCATTAATTCTTCTCCTGAAGTGATTTTCGTGTCATGAGTATAAGTAATCAAACTGAAACATTTACCTTTAGGATACCATAAACCATAGTCAAGAGTTCCTTGGAGATATTAAAAATCCTCTTGACTACATTTACACGACTTTCCTTGGCATTATCTTGAAACCTTGCAACCAACCCTACAACTTGTATTATGTAAAGCCTAGAGGTTGTTAAATATAGTAGGATACCAATCATTGTTCGATAAATGAACTGATTTACCTCATGAGATTCATCATATTTTCTCAATTTGCAGCCAGTCACCATAGGTGTGCTAGCCTGTTTGCAATCCTCCATGCCAAATTGCTTCAATTTCTCTCTTAAGTACTTGGATTTAGAGATGAATGTTCCTTTATTTGTTTGGGTAACTTGCAACCCAAAGAAGAAGGTCAACTCACCCAACATTGATATTTTAAATTCCTTTTTCATGTCTTTATCAAATTTGTGGCCCAATTCCTCCAAATCGCTCCCAAAAATGATATCATCTACATACACAATAGTAATTAGAAAATGATCATCTTCAAATTTGATTTATATGTTGTTGTCCAATAATCCTCTTTTGAAGCCTTATTGTTGTAGGTATTTTTCCAAATTTTCATGTCAAGCTCTTGGGGCTTGTTTCAACCCATAGTAAACATTTTTAACCTATAAACTTGATTCCCATCATTAGTCAACTGAAATCCTTCTGGTTTTTCTATGTAAACTTCCTCTTCTAGTTCACCATTCAAGAAGGCTGACTTGACATCCATTTGATAGACTTTTAAATTCTTATAACATGAAAATGCCAAGAAAATTCTAATAACATATAATTTAGTTACTAGTGCAAATTTCTCATTGAAAACAATACCTTCTACCTAAGTATATCATTTTCATATCAATATTGCCTTATTTCTCACCACTTTACCTTCTTCTCTGAGTGTGTTCTTGTCAACCCACTTGGTTTCAATAATGTTATTGTCCTTTTGCCCAAGTACAAGCTCCCATGTGTTTTTCTTCTCAATCTTATCCAACTCCTCATTCATTGCCTTGATCCAATTCTTATCTTAACTATCCTCGCTAAAGTTCATGGGCTCTCCTTGGGATAATAAAGAAAAATGCACTTGGTTTGAGTTTCTCAACATTTTTCTACTTGTTTTCACTCCTAGTTCTTTATTCCTAAGAATTTGACTTTATGGAAGCTTCATTTGTATGTGTCTTGGTGGGGCCTTCTATGTAGAGGGGGGGTTCTTCTCTTATTCTTCCTCTTCCTCATCCTTTTCTAACACTTCTTGGTCCTCATGTTCTATGAAGTCATAATCAGCTTCAAATTCTTTGGAGTCTTCATATTTAGGCAATGCCTCATCCACCACAATATCAGTGCACTCCACTACCTTTTTGGTCCTATTCTTGTAGCATTTGTAACCTTTTCTTTTGAATGACTCACCAATAAAGACACCTTCATCAGCTTGTGAATCAAACTTCCTGATCTTGTCATCATTCCTCTTCATGTAACACTTACTCCAAAAAATATTTGAAGTGATCCACTCTTGTTGGTCTCAGTTTCCATAAATCATAAGGAGTTTTTGTCACTATTCAGCCTAAGGAAGATCCTCACTACAACAAAAAAGGTCATTGGTGATGATCATGCCTGTGGTGGAGCTTTAAGGTCCATCACCAATGTCGCATATAGTGACGGTCCTTAAAAAAGCGTTGTTGTAATTGCATATAGTGATGGTCTAAGGCTTATCACCAAAGCCATTTTTAGTGACACTTTTGGTGAGGGTTTTTAAAGTCCCATCACTAATTATCTCTTTTGTGACAATTCTAGTGATGATATTTTATTGACCCTCCCCAATTCTCTTTTTGGTTACTTTTGGTGATGGTCAAAAAATGTTCGTCATTGTTGATCATTCCAATGAGTTTTTAATGACACTATGTGCATGTTACTATATTTTTTGTCAAAATATAACGATTTAATACCATTATTGTGGAGCCTTTTTCATTATGTGCCCAATGCCATAGTGGTTAGAGTTATTAAATTTGTTAAGAAGTAATTAGTGTGTATCATTCTCCTCAAGTAATGAGAATATAGTTTTCCTATGAGTCAATACATCATTCATATTTATTAGGTTTATTATCTAACAAATTCCCTTTACATAAAGTTCCACTAGTGTGTGTAGGAACTATATTATTTAATACATAATCAAGCTCTATCAATTCTATTAATGAGAGATACCTAGCACTCCTCAACACTCTTGGTACACCTTAACATGCTTTGGCACACACTAGCATTCCTTGGCACCTCACATTTCTTGGAACATCTTTATACCTACAACATCTTTCCATGACTAGGACACCCAAGAACATGTTGGTAGGCCCTAGCATAGCACAACACTCTCCTAGTAGGTGTTGGAATGCCCTATAGTCCTTACCATGCCCTAAAACACTTTGGCATGCATCAACATGCAATAGCACTTTGCACACATTGGCACCTGGCATGTATTGGAACCTATTATTAGTGTGCCTAGATTGCCCCTTTCGAAAAAGATAAAGTTATGGCTTAATAACCCTCTTGTGTGTTCATTTCCTTGAATTTTAGCTTGGTTTTTCGTTTTGTTTCCTTAAAACTCCTTGACACATATTGGCATACCCTGATACCCTACACATGCTAGCATGCCTTAGCATCTGGCATGTATTGGAAAGCCTTAACACTATTTAGCACATGTTAAAACACACTGGAACTCCCTAGCACATTCTTTCACTTCTTAACATGCCCGGGTATTCCCTAACATGCCTTAGCAATTCTTAACATAACTTGTCACTCCCTCCTTGGCATATTAGCTAGCACTCGTTGACACTCCATGGCACACCCTCATATTCATTCGCTTCCATGAATTTTGACCTAGTTCTCCCTTGTGTTTCCTTATTACTCCCTAACACTCCCAAGCATGCATTAGCACTCTCTGTAACACCTTAGCACTCTTCGACATGCCATGCCACTTAATAACATGTGTATCACTCCCTAACACACATTGACACTTGCACTTGTTAAGTCTTAGCGTGTCTAATATTCATTGAGATGCCTTGGTATGCTTTGGCATGGTTTAATATAAAATTTATTTAAGATCAATTCTTGGAAAGTAGATGAGAAGTAACAAAGGAAGATTTGGCACTTTGCACCTATCGGCACCTAGTGTCGGTGTGCCTGGCATGCCCCTCTTGGAAAATTTAAATTGATGACTTATTAACCCTCTGATGTGTTCATTTCCTTGTAGTTTAACTTGTTTCTCCTTTTTTTTGCCTTGACAGTCCCTAGCACATATTGTCTCACCCTTGCACATCTTGGAATGCCTTAGCACTTGATACATCTTAACATATTTAACATGCCTTTGAACTATCTGGCACATGTTAGCATTCCCTAGTATTCCTTGGCACCCATGCCCTCACAACTAGCCTTACATTTTTTCATGACTTTGGAACCCAATCAAGTACTTAGCTACTGCAGTTCATGTGACATTCACATGCTTCAGTCACAACAACTTGATCAATTGTATGTACTACATGTTGGAAATAATACTGAGAGGGGGGGTGAATCAGTATTATCAGATCAATCAAACTTTTCAATGCTCAGAAACATATACGCTACTTCAGTTAGGTGAACCAGCGTGTACACGCTACTGTGATTAAGTAAAACAGCGTATAAGAAGAAAACTCATAATTTAGTTAGCTTATTCTTCAGTTAAGTTCATCAGGACATTATTCACCACATTAACAGTAAGCAGGTGCAGTATAACAGAACAGATCAAAAACCACACACATGAACACCAAGATATAAGGTGGAAACCCAATGTGGGTGAAAACCACCTACTGCAAGTTGTCTCTATCTTTCTTTAATAAGAAACTTCAGTTTACAATATTTTGTACTGGTGCAGCCTTGTACCAGTACGCAGGCTACAACCTGCAGAAGGCTACAACCTTCTCTCGTTCTCCAAACTTCCTTGGAAGGGAGCTCCAACCCCCTTTGCTCTTGTACTAGCCAAGATACTAGTACGTAGGTGCTGGCCTACAATCTTCTTTCTTTCAGATACCACCTTTCATACATTTTCAGACTGGATATTCCTGAAGCACATCATTCAATCTGTAGAACCCAATTCATTCAACTTTCATAACAGATCCATGAAGCATAAAACAACCAATACTAGAATTATCAAACTTTGAATCACTGAACCACTGAACCCTGTCAATCACCAGATACCAGAACCCAGAGCAGTCTACAGAACTCTGCAATAACAGTCAGATCCAACTGCAAAACCCAAAAATAAGCTTTAAGAGATATACGCTACTTCAATGAGCGAAACCCGCGTGTACACGCGTTTTTACTTAAGCCAACCTGCGTACAGATCTAAAAATAGATTCTCTCAACTTGCAGCTGTACCAGACATCAGTTAGATCCAGAACATAATATTGCGACAGTATGCAGATCTAGAAATACGCATAATCAACCATATCATAATAGAGCATTTCAAACCATTAGATCCTGATTTGTCCTTAGATCTAGTCTTCCATCTGCCGATGTGATTTCTCCTTAGCTCATATCAAGCAACCAGAACCCTGCATATCAGATCTCTTTCTCTCTTAGATATTCAAGCCTTGTCGAAAGATTTAATTGCCTAATGATCTTCTTCTCCTTATATAGCCTTAGGCCTTTCTCAATACCAAGAGCCAAAACCATAGTAACACAATACCATCAACTTTAAAACTAGGGATCGACACGCCCGTCGAGACATAATGGTCCGAAATCATAGGAACAACTTCCAAGGACTAACCACCATGGACCAAAGGAACCTTTCCACATACACGCGCTTTTTCTGAATCGAACTAGCGTGTACACGCGACTTGGGCTTAACGAAACGGCGTGTATTAGCTTCCTTGGCATGCTGTACTGAGATCTATCTTCTGATTAAGTTGCCATCACCTGTACCAACCTCTGAGCACCTGTACCAACCTCTGAGTGAGTTGCCATCAAGGACAACACTTGAATCATAATGCCAACACTACAAGTGTATTGTGGCTTATTCACCTAAGAAGTTCCTATAACGCGTCGTAGGCCACTCATGTCCAAGCTCAACTTGTCCCACTTAAGAAATTATCAAGACAAGGATCACATCTAGCCATGTCCATAAATCAACTAAGAAACATAGCTCACACGAGAAATATTTCTCATGTATGTCCAGTTCATATAAATAGTAGAGCATTAACTAAGAGTTTGGAAGAACCGCAAGATTCATAATACACACAAGATATAAGTTAACACAAGTTGAGTGCCCCAAAACTTATACATAATAATGTACAATATGCAATTGTATAAAATAGTTTAAAACATGAGGATTCGGCCAAAGTATGCCACATGTCATATAAAAATAACAGATAAAGGCAAAATAGTGTTGTTCCTACCTCAAAGTCAACCTTTGTCTAAAACCACCCTATCGATCCCCTTATCACAGCCGTAGGATTTCCTCATGCAATCTTATTATGAACTTATTCTAACACACATTGTCCTTGGAACACTTGAATTCACTGACACTCCCTTGCACACGCTCTTATTTGTTCATTTCCATGCAGTTTGACCTAGTTCTCCCTTGTGATGTCTCAACACTCCCTAACACTCCTCATCATGAATTGGCAATGTTTGGCATGTGTTAGCACACCTTCTCATTCCTTGGCATGCCTTGACCCTCCTTGGCTATCATGCCCTCACAACTACCCTTACTTAATTTGCAACTCAGGAACCCAACCAAGTCCTCGCTTGACTACAAGACCTTGACCAAATTATGGTTACTACAACTAGACTATGTTGTTGAATTGTGTAGCTTGGGTGGTACTCCATAAGCCTAGTGAGATGGGTTTGTGAGTTTGGTCGCAAAAGGCTTTGTGGGAAAAGAACCCAAGCAAAGGGTTTTGGACCGAAGAAAATTAAAAAGGAAAATTAATATTTCCTAAGGTCTAAGTGGATAAAAAATGTAATTTATAGAGGGTTCCTAAGAGGCCTAGCTAGGAAAATATATTTAAGGAGGCCTTAGTAGTCGTAAAGTAGGTCGATTTTGAGGGTTGATTAAAGGTTGATAAAGGGAGGCCATGACATTCCACCAAGAGAAAGATCATCATGTGAGGGTTCACAAGAATTTCGCATACCTTAATGGGTTCGAGCTAGGAAGTAGGATGGCATCTTGTTGGTTCTTTGAAAGATAAAGCTAAAGAGAGGCGGATCATGAGAATTTATGTATGTGATTTCAGTGCTATTTTTGTGTGAAGGCCATATAAAATTGTGAAACAAAAAAGAGGGTTGAGGCCCTATCTTTTGGTGGTTAGTAGGCCACAAGTTCTGTGATAAAAACCAACACAAATGGAGGATGGTCTGCACTTGAAATTAGGGCCAAAACAAAAGTAGCCACAAGTGTAATATTACCTAATGTAATCGTTGTTTAAGGTTTGTAGAGATCTAAAGTTCAGAGCAAGATTCAGTCAAAGAAATGCCCATAATCTATGGTTGCATATGAGCTAGGTCGAGTCTCTTATGGATGAAAGAGTTTTTTTTTTCTATGGGTGGATAGGGTTTTTTCTAAAGAAATTAGAACAAAAGTATAATGCCCTAGTTAGGGTGTTTTCCTAGCATGTTTAGTCCATAAGGTATGACCTTAAGACCGTGACAAATCTATGTAGAATAAGATGGGTCATGACCCTTAGAGCGAGGTTTATCTCTTCAATATAGAATAAAGATCTGGAAGATGGTTTGCAGAAGTATGTGTGGAGATAATAGACCCAAAGGAGGGTGGGACCTGATTATAAGACCGAGTAGAAGAAATTTTCCATATGAGGAATGGATTGACATGAAGAGGAGGTGATTTTGGTGGACTATCCATAGAGTTCTGGACAAAGATCTAAACCAACTTATAAGCAGTTAGTTAGTGGACTATTAGTGGATGATTTGTGACTGTATTTCATTCATTTATAGATTATTAGAAGGATGATAAGAGGATTAGTTCATATTTTTTCATAGATTGGAGAAAAAATAAATTTATACACAATAATAGTGATTTTGAGAGGACTCAAATCACTATTAGGTGGCATATTTGAATAAGCCTAGATGAGGGTAGTGTTGTGGGCCCTAGATTAGTAAAATAATTAACTATGGCTGGGAGAATTGATGGAAATCCAAGTACAGTTGAAGGGTCATTAGATGACTTTCAAAGAAGAGCCCTAAGTCTTGTACTTGTGAAGGAAAAAAAGACTGGTAGAAGGGTAGGTGTATTGGGCCTAAGGACATGTAGACTTTGAAGGACTAAAATAGTAGTCAAGTGGGCTAGAAAACTAGCCCTAGTTCAGTTTATTGTAGAGGATTGAGTGAATGAGAAGAATGAAAGCCTCCATAGCCCTAGACTTGTCATCTTGGAGTAGTAGCATGGAGAAAGTGATTAGATCAAAGACTTGTTCACAAACAGAGTTGTGAACAACTGATCAAAGGCCCTAAGTGTTGCATACCTTGAAGGAAAAAGGAGGTAGCTAAAGGGAAACATTTTTTGAGTCTAGTTCAGTAACCTAAAGGAGTTGAGTTCATTGATAGAGGTGGATTGAGGAGTTGTGGAATGGCGGGAAAGAGGATCTGCCAGATGTATTTAGGACATGTGGACTGAAAGGGTTGTGTGTGGCCACCGTCAGTAAGTAGGTCAAGTGTTTTCTTGTTCAAGGTAGATTGGTTGTCAAAGGACTAACACCAAGTCCTAGTTGTATTCCTTGTATTAGTGTGACTGTAAAGGGCCATGATCCCTAGTACGTGAGCTCTAGCCTATTTTCTTATAGTTTCTAATATAACAAAGAAGTGTTTGAAAAATCTAATTTTTTTTTATTTCCACTAGTTTATTTCCTATGTGTGTAGATTTTGTTCTACAAAGTAGATGTTTTCTGGAACTTGAGTGTATTCGCAACAAAGATTCTAATACCAAAACCAGATTCTCATGTGCCATGGAAATTCAACATATGCATTTTTCATCTAAGAACTACCTATAACTCATCTTCAGCTACCCATGTCCAATCTCAACTCGTCCCACTTAACAAGTTATGAAGAAAAGGCTCATCACATCCAATCATGGTCATAAAACAACTAAGCAACACAATTTACATCTTGACATGACATAACACCTGGCATGTCTTAGAATGCCTTGGAACTATGTCGCATGTGTTAACATCCCATGCATTCCTTGGCATGCTTTGACACTCCCTCGCACACCATAGAACTTCTTGACATGCCTCGGTAGTTTAGCATACCTTGGTACTACCTAGCATATAACCTTGTAACTCCCTCCTTAACACACCTAGAACTCATTGAAACTTCCTATCACACACTCTTATTTGTTCATTTCCATGAATTTTGACATAGTGTTTCCTTATGTTTCCCTAACACTCCTTAACACTCCCTAGCATGCATTGGCACACCCTAGCACCTGGTACATCTCAGCTTGCCACCCTAGCACTCTAGCATTCCTTGGCACTACCTAGAATAGCTTGTAACTCCCTCCTTAGTACACCTAAAACTCGTTTAAAATCCATCTCACACAATCTTATTCATTCATTTCCATGAATTTGAAACTAGTGCTCCCTTGTTTTTCCCTAGAACTCCATAACTCTCCTTGGCATGCATTGACACACCCTAGCACATGACACATCTTGGCATGTTTCCCTTGCCTCTAGCATGCCTCAACACTACCAAGAATACCTTTGATCACTCCCTCCTTAGCACACCTGGAACTCATTAACACTTCTTGTCACAAACTCTTAATCGTTCATTTGCATGCATTATTTTCACCTAGCTCTCACTTGTGTTTCCCTATCACTCCCTAACACTTCCTATCACATGTTGGCACAGCCTGGCACTTGGCACATCTTGGTTTCATGTTGCGTTGGCACGCTAGAATGACTTAGTGTTGCTTAGCATGCCATGTCACCCCCCCTTACCACACCTAAAACTCGATGACACTCCATGTCACACACTCTTATTCATTCATTTCCATGAATTTTGATAGCCTAGTGCTCCATTGTATTTCCCTAGCACTTGGTAACACTTAACACACCTTACCACACCTTGGGACTTGGCACATCTTGGTATGATTCCCTAGCACTCTAGCATGCCTTGGAACTACAAAAAATATCTTGTCACTCCCTCCTTAGTACACTTGCAACTCATTGAGTATTCATTTTCATCAATCTGAAATCAATGCTCCCTTGTGTTTCCTTGACACCTGGTTCTAACACTCCCTAGCATGTGTTCACGCCACACCCTGACACTTGGCACATCTTGGTAGGCCGTAGCACTTGGCATGTCTTGGCAAGCCTAACATGCCTTGTAAATATCTAGGATGTGTTAGTAATTCTTGGCATTCCATGGCACACCTTGGCACTTTGTAGCTATCATGCCCTCATAGATAACCTTACCTTTTTTGTGGCTTGGGAACCCAACCAAGACATTGGAAAAACAATGTTGTGCCCAACCCAAAGTCTCCCTTTATTTGAAATTGATTTCTCTAGCCCCTTATCCCAACCATATACTTTCCTCATGCAAGTCCTATTATGAACATCTCCTCGCACACTCCATCCTTAGCACACCTAGAATTCACAGAAACTCCTTGGCACACACTCTTATTCGTTCATTTCCATGCATTTTGACCTAGTTCTCCCTTGTGATTCCCTGGCACTCACTAACACTCTTCAATATGTATTGACATTGTCGACATGTGTTAGAATGCCTTTTCATTCCTTGGCATGCCCTGACACTCCTTATTTATCATGATCACACGACTACCCTTTCTTTTTTTGGGACTTGGGAACCCAACCAGTTCCTTCTTCAACTACAACTTGACCACTACCTACAGTTACTAAAACTATACTATGCCCTGTTCAACTAAGAAGTGACTATAACTCATCCTAGACTACTCATGTACAATTTCAACTTATCCCACTTAACAAGTTACAATATTCCAAGTCAAGGCTCACGTCCAACTGTGGCCATAAAACAAATAAGAACTAGAGTTTACATATTGACATGCCATAACACCTTGCATGTATAACAAGCCCTTGGAAGTATGTGGCATATGTTAATACCCCTTGCATTACTTGGCATGCTTTGGAACTCTCTAGCACACCCTATCATTCCCTGACATACCCTTTAAAGTACAATCCCTCATCCCCAAGGTGGAAGAGAATGGTTTTTCCCCGATGATGATGACTCCTCTTATCCTTTATACAACTATATTGACTTCCCCTACTGTCTTGATGACTCTGAATCTAGACCTCACTATGATTGTTTCTATGATCATTGATAGGGCTTCCATAGAGCATATATCTTATCAAGAACAACTCTAGTTAGCCACTACTCGACGATGCCGCTCCCAGATACTCTCTCTAAATTTGTTTCTTTATATTCTATTGTTAGCTGCATTTTGGATTTGGGGAAAGATTGGAATACAATAGAACATGCACTCCCTGTATATATGTTATTGAAATAAATTATAATTTTTTGTGGCTAGGGTCATGTGGTAGATATCAACTTCTTCAATGAGTCCTAGAAGTCACATCCCTTGGGTAGGTGACTTCAAGAACAAACCAAATATACTTTCCATTGCAGCTAATAATTGGCCATGGTTAGCTTGATAGGAAAAAGGGTATTTTTGGAAAGTCTTATGCATTTTTAATAGCATTATTAGATCCATAGATCAAATTCCATTTGTACATGTTGATGTAGAACTTTGATGGTGATGATAAAAATGTCTTGAAGTCAAAACTTACAAAGTGTATTGAGCTTAGTTAACCCAATATCGGACTTCCATCATTTTGCTAAAGTTCATGATTCTAACAAATAAAAGGAAACTCTTGAATATCCAATATGAATGTTGAATCCATAATTTGAAGATGTATATGAAGATACCAAGTATGTTCATGACCCTATAGAATTATGTTAGGAAAATTCTTTAGTCATATGTACCATTATCTTTCGTTGATTATTGTATCCTTGCCATGAAACGTTTTTTGATGTAAAGGGAATTATTTGTTTTTCTTGTTATGGCATGTTGTAGCTAAAAGGAAAATCTAACAAGAGGTTGTATCTCCTCTTGTTGTTCATTAATGAAAGGTTGTTTAACGAGTGTGGTATCATAAGTCCTTAGATTAGCAGGTATAGAGTGCAATGCCAATTGGGATGCCTACTCTCTCTATAACATTTTCCTAGAGAAATGGTGGGAACATTATATGGGTACATAAATGTCTTTATAGATGGAATTATGTTCATAAAATGTGCTATTGTTCAATTTTTATAGTTAGGTTGATGTTAGACCCTATAGTACAATAAGTTCCTGATTATTTTATGTGGTCCCAATGTTTGGCCAAAATGTTTGATTGGTCTCCAATTCGTATGTTGTTTGAGATGACAATCCTATAAGTAAATCATAATGGAGGAGCATATATGAAGAATTTGTTGTAGAAATGCTAGAATGTTTCTACAATGAATAACTAGTGGTTGGTTATTATAGTGGTGAAAGATGAATTGAAGCAATACTCTTTTACGCCCGTGTTAATGGTAGATATTTCTTAGTTGGAATTATGAGTTTTAAACATGGAGGACACAATGATGTTGTAGACATAATAGAGAGTTTTTGGAATTCCATCCAAAAGCATGGAAATTATTCCTTGATATGGAGATTGGTTGAAGATGTATAAACAAGGTAAACATTTTATTATATTGAATCAAAACCAAGACCATGTTGAAAGATGAATCACATCTTATATTTGGAGGAAGCCTAACATGTTGTGTGTATATTATGTATATTGGTCATTGATGTTTTTTAGCTTTATCTTAGCTAGAGTTGGTACTTGGGAGGAGTACTGTAATAACATGCGACATTATAAAAGCTTGTACTTATTTCCTGCATGATATGGAGCATGTAAATAGTATGTAACCATATCTATCTATGTATTATGTAAAGGGCATATCATTGTATGACTCTTGTAAGAAGGAATACCCATTATCCATGTGTCCCTGATGATCGAGATAACTTGTTTAAATATAGTGCAAAACCTCTAATAGAGTATGGGCCATGTGTCAGTTGAATTCTCTATGAGTGGATTATGTTGGTTGTAAACTCTATGGGGCATGATAGGTCTAAAAACCTGAAGTTTCCTATACATTTAGGTGGAGTTCATTGAGAATATGAATGAACCATGTATTGGAAGGAGTTCTTAGTGGGTTAGTAGTTGAAATAGTTAGTTACACATGTATTTGGTGGATTTCCACTCCCTTATATGGATGTTAACAATTTGGTAATGTCTACATGATCGAGGAATGAAACAAAAATGTCGAGTTAGATCATATATATAATTTATTGATCAAGAGTGTCTATGATGCATTGAACCAATGGAAGATGATGATGAAGACTTACCTAACAAAGATAAATACATGTCCAACTCACTAAGTGTGAAAGTTGGGATTAGTAACTCCTACCTATTATATAGAATATTATGTGATGTTGATGATCATACATGAAAGGTTGTGGTTTGTTAATGTATTGATCATTGTGATGTAGTGTTGGTATCAACATGTGTATTCTTCTTATGTGTTTTTAGGAGGTTGTTGGATCATGGCTTGACGAAATATTTTGGTCAACATTTTTTTTAGTTAATGCATAATTGAAATTTCCTCAACAAGTTTTTAATCTACGAAGATAACACATCTATCTCAAAATAAAATCTTATTTATTTACATATGTACTATTACATTATTAAATAAATTGAACACACACAATTTTGGTGTATAAAATATGTTCACTCTTTTATTATTTAGATTAAAATTTCAAATATTAAGTTTTTTTAATATATAAAGTAAAAAAAGACAAATTAATCTAACTTGAATTGCATTATATCACATGCATCCATAGGTTATTCATCCATAGTACCTATGAAAACCCATGAAAAGATAACTCTATGATTAGGTATAGCATGATCTAGACAATTTTCTTCGTTACTTCTCTCAAACGAGCCATGTTGGGAGAAATAAGAGTGAAACAATTACAGTAGGCCCACACTCACATGGGTCCATATTTTTATTGAGCAGGTTCACTTTAACATATCAATGCCACTTTTAGAGATGGTGTACCAACTACCCTCTATAGAATATAGATTAAAAATTTAACCACCCATAGGTTTTTTAATGTTTTATCTAGATGTGAAAAGAGAAAAATTTCATGCATGAAAAACAGTTTGTAGGTGTCTCCGCTATGAAGGAGGCATGTATGGACAAAAAGTAGCAGAAGAAAACACACGATGGTGATATATGGTTGTTACTAATGGTGCAAAGGCCAAGAGTAGAGGTGATATATGCATTATTTTCACCTCTAATATCTCCTCCCTCTACTGTTATCAACTTTCATTTCCAGCTTTCGATGTAATTGCTAGTTTTAATATGTTAAAATATTATACACATAAACACTATAACAACTATTTTGACATTAGGAGGAAAAAAGTTTATATCCAATTAAAAAGGAAAAGCATCCCATTATCTTAACTTTTTAATTAACTATCTCACTTTTTTGAAACCTTCACATTTTTTGTCCAATTCATGGTGGTAGACATTTTTTTCCCTCCTATCACCTACTTTCAAACCCTTTGTTTATGCTTATTATTATAGCATCATTTACCACCTTTTTATACTTGATGCTCTGAGGCATGGCCTTGGGCAGCCCTTTCCCTTCAAACTTAGTCCAAATATTAAAAAATATTATTTTAAATTCCATATGTGACTCTGCCCTGTAAAAATCGCATGCACATGCATGTTCAACTATACCCAACCTGCGAATATGTTTTAAAATATGAAAAAAATATAAGTCCCTATTTTTTGGGATGGGTTTATGGGTTACACCGGAAGCCTACCTACAAGAGTCGGTGGCCTAGTTGTTTCCCAACTAAAAAAACTTTTTTGAGGTCATATAAATACACCTCATGGGGAAGGCCTAAGGGGAGAGAAAGATAGGATATTGATATTATATCCAACTTGTCCCTGATCAATTCTAATTTATCCTTGTGCCTCCTGCACTCCCAGCTATAGGAAACCCCTGTTTCCTTCATTGTGATGTCTATCTCCTTTATATGACATCCATGTGTATGCATTTGAAAGAGGATTGTTGAGGCTTGGGCTGGACGGATCCAGAGGAAGGTTTTTCTTGGAGCTGGAGAAGTATTGGGTTGTATTCTTCCATATTCTTATGTTGTCATCAATAAATAAGCCATGTCTTGTTCCTGATGTTTAGATCTTAATGCTTTAATTCATGTTTTAATCTAACTAATGTATGATTTCATGTGTTATACTTATATGCTTATATGATCTAATGCTTATATCATGAACATGCTTTCAATTATTGTTGTTGTCTATGCTTTTATTGAATAAGTTGCAGGTTTTAAGGAATTGGAGGAAGAAGAGGGTTTGGACCCTATGGGAAAGACCTCAAACGTAGGATCTTCGGGTAATACTTCTTGTTCCTACATCAATAGTTCAAGTATTAAGGCTACTTGTTTGTCTGCTTCTTGTTAGTGCATGCCCTCTGCTAAGTTGGGGTGCCGAACCCATACCCTGGGGTGTATTATTCTTGTAACAGAATTGGCAACCATACTCGGGAATACTTCTAGTATTTCCTTGTTTTGGTTCTTTTCTTGCTTGATCTAGGCTTTCTTCTTTGGTTTCGTGTATTTCCAATATCTTTGACTTGTCTGCAACCTGGGAAAAGAGTCTGATCTTCTTGATCATACCTCATTTTTTTTATTCCTACTGAATTTTCTATATGCAAGTTTTATTTTATACGGTCACGTATACATGCGTTTGTCTCCAAAGAAGCATGTGTATCTGTGTGTTTCGTTGATAATAATCATGTATACATGCAGGACTGTCACTGCAAAGTCATGTATGCATGGTTTTATTTGAATATTTCAAATACTGATTCAAGTAAAGGGTTTTTCTTGATGTTTCTTCCTTCTGTTTAGTCATTGATTTCCTTGGAAAGTCTTGCTTCTGGCATATGATCAGTTTCTTGTCTCTCTTTGCGAAAAGACCTAGTCAACCTAGGGTTTGTTTTTGGTAAGATGTTGGTTTTTGTGTTTGGGTTCAAGGCTTCTTAGTGAAGTTCTTGGCTTTTTGAGTCTTTGGAATGGAGAATTGGCTTCAATTCGTTTATAACCCAGACTTTAGATTACTTTCCCTTGCTTTCTTGAAAGTTGGTGTTCTTGGTTTTTTCTTGGTTTTTGAGAAAGTTTTTCTTGCAATCTTGCAGAGTTTTCTTGGTCTTCTTGAATTCTTTCTTATTTGATGGAGTTTGTATGCTACCCTTTAGATAATTTCATTTGATTTTGCATCCTCTTGACACTCTAAGTCTTAACATTCTTGTGATATCTGTGGCTTGTGAAGTTTGAGGTTCTTTATGCTTGAATTTGTTTTTGAAGCTTGTAGTAGTTTTTGCTTTCTCAAAAACTTTGTGTCCTTGAAAAGAAAAAGATAAAAACATTGTTTTGTTGCCTTTCCTTTTTCTTTTTGGTTTTTTTTTGGTCTCTTTATCATTTTGAGCAAGTGTGAACTCTTTTCGTTAGTTTGAATTCCCTTGATTTTGGGAAGAGTTTGAGATTAAATTTGTTCTTCCTTTTTTCAAGTTTGGCCTCTTGATAGTTTTAAGAAACACATTTGCTTGTTTTTAGAGTAGTCTTTTGAATCTTGCATTAAAAATTTAGTTTGCATTAGGATAGTTGCATTGTAAACATTTTTAGTCCTTTTTTGTAGATTTTGAATGTGTGAGCGTGTGTTTTGAAAAAAGAAAAAAATTTTTTTCTTTCATAGTTTGTTCATAGAACCTTGTAGAAATCTCTTTTCATCGAAAGAAAAAAGTTGCATGTGCATATAGCTAGGTTTTCTATTGATTTCTTTTGCATCCATAACATCATAAAGTTGCACTTCCATCTTACCCTTGACCTAAGAAAAGCCATTAAAATCAAGCGCCTAATTTAAAATGAACTAGAATTTTTGATTTGTCATTAGTAACATCAACTAGTCTAGGTCATATTAGGGCCTTGGAATAGGCGAGTGGAGAGTTAACTCTCCAAGGCCACTCTAAATTTAAAATGTAGAAGTTGATTAAAAGAGTGAAATCCAGTGTCGTGAAGTTGACCAGGAAAGCTCTTCTCTTCTGGGAGTTAAGCACGAGGGTGAGTGAAGGTAGGAAAGAGAGATACCCCCTCTCCGACTTGTTGGATCCCGACCAAAGACTATTACACTAAGCTATTGATATGAACTAGTGGCCATATCTTCCTTTCCTAGGGACCACATAGGTGACTATAGTGGGGAATACCCGTGGTACTTGAGGCAGACATTGTATCACTCTCATTAGTACTTTTGGAAGGTTCCTTGAGAAGCTTAAGTACTTGCACCGACAAAGAATTTTGATTGGAGGTCAACATAACTATTTATGTTACCTTCGCTGGTAGGTTTTGGCTGTCATTATCCCAAACTATCGTCGAAAGGTCCTCTATATCACTTTATTGTATTTTGGTGTTTGTTCCTAGTCACCTAGAGAAGAAATACCTAAAAGTAGCTTGATTGATTGTATCTTTAGGAACATTTCAGTGAGTTCTCTTTGCTCCTAGATTCCCATAGCTTTATAATTGTTTGAGTCTTTACAAGTTCTCATAATAATTAAAAGTGGTTCATTAACTAGTTCGTCACTCCAAGAGGCTTTGTGGGCTCTCACCTACGAGTGCTGAGCCTTTTTCTAGAAGGTGTAGGAGAAATTCTATTGGTTCTTTTCAATCAAGTAGTAGTGAACGTATCAAATATTGATCCTCCACATCAGGCTATAATTTCACAGTGTAGACCTAGTGCAAGTAATGATTTGAATAGGGATACCCCTATCCTTTCTAGGGTCCTCTTCCACTCAGAAGATGAATTTGAGGTTGAAGAGATTCCTGAGTCACCTGTGACTCCTTCTTCACCTCTTCATCCTATTTATCTAGACTTTCTTTTATATGTTGGGATCCCGACTTACAGGCTGGCAAGACCTGGCTTTTATCGTCCTTTTCCTTCGATGAGCATTTTTGGGAACATGAATCCAAATATGAGTGTTACTAGATACTCCTCTTTGATTTCAAGGAGGAGATACTATTTTTATATCTATTGTCACTCCTAGTACTGCAATATTTGGCTCTACTTCCATTCCATCTTCGAGTGCGGGAAGCCAAGCCTTTGCTTCCCACACTAGTTCCTTCCCCTTTCAGATGCCTTCTAGTTCAATTCCTTCGATTCCTTTATCCATCCCATCCGATGTTTCCACAACCATAAATTCTATGGCTAGTGGTTCAGCCTCTTTTCAGGGTTTTCCTTTTGGAAGTGGTCACATTCCTCATTCTAATCCTTCTTTAGGATCTATTCCTTTTTCCACTAATATCCAAGTTATAATCCTTTTGAAGAGTGGACTAACACTGCTTTTAGTGGTTCGGGAACCAAGAATCAATTTTCTTTTGGTGAACAGGGAAACATTCCTTACTCCTTTGTAAGTTCCTTTTAGGCTTTTTCTCCCTTCACTAATGCATGGAACCCTTACCAAGGGCTCTCCTCTCCTTTTAGTACTTCACTTGGGGGAAATATTCATGGTTATAGTAACTTTTTGGCAGGAGTTAGTCAAACCCTGAATTTATTTGGACCACAAGGTTCTACTTACGGTTCAATTTCTTCTACGAGCAATCCTTGGAAAACTGGTGCCTCTACGAATCTAGGATATCCTTTTCAGGCTGTTGGGAATCCATCTCATAGTGGGTGGAATTCTCAAGCTCCTCCATGCTTACCCTTCCAGGGAACCCTAAATTTTCCAGATCTCTCAAATTAACGAATGATCCCATCCAATATAATTTGGCATGGCCTCTGGTTCCCACAAAACTTCAATTGGATATTCCAAAATTTGAAGGAAATTCTGGGGAGTATCTAACTAACCATATAACAACATTTCACTTATGTTCTTCATCTAACTACCTAATTGACAATTCAATCAGGTTGAGAATGTTTCAGTGCACCTTAACTGGAAATGCTGCTAAATGGTATATAGAGTTTAATGGGGGTACCTTTTCTTCATTTGGTGAGTTGGCTACTATGTTTTTGAACCATTTTTAGTTGCCCATTCGGTATGATGTTGGAACTAAGCTATTGGCTAGTTTCCAACAAGATACAACAACTCACATTTCTGACCATATTCAGGAATGGCGGAGAAGGAAGAGGTTCATCAAAGCCTATATTCCTAATGAATTCCTTCTCGAATGGTTTTTAAAATATTTACAACCATAAATTTCTAAGGATGTATCGCTCTCTAGAGTGTTCACCAAAGAACAGGTTATCTTTAGAGCCTAGCAATTAGAACTTATATATTCTCAGTCTAGGATTCTTGAGAACATTTTTCCCTGACACTCCTCGATCCAAGATCGATTTAGCTAAATTGATGCTAGGTCCCCATGCCAACGGAATTGTCGAATTGATCGATAATAGTACAACTACCTTTTAATTCAATTACAACAGTTGTCTTTAGAAATTGCTTCTTCAATTCAAGCATCGTCATTAGTGTCTATACCTTCTCAACCTTCAACTATTAACATTGTCCAATCTTCCAACCCCTAAGGAAATCAACAATCCGATGGGAAGAAGAGGGACGAGGTAAGAAGAAATATAAGGATGGAATGGTAATGCGAACAAAAGCCAGTAATATTACTTGGGAGGGTAAAAAGGAGTCTAGAAACAAAGTTAAGTTCCCTTGCAAATTATGAAATAGAGACCATTTAACTCATATTTTCCCTAAGATTCAGGATGCTCAGTTCTTATTAGTATAGCAAGGTTTTTAGCTCCTAGGAAGTTCTAACTAACCCTTTTCCCCAAGGGCACCAAATGTTTGTCGGTGCAAATGCTAGTACTAGAAACCCCGTAAGGGGCAATGAGGAAGGGGAAAATCCATAAAATGTATATATGATAAGTACTCATGTCAATGTTGCTACAAGATCATATGACTATGGTGAACTAGAATCATCTAAGGCTAAGCCCGCTCTTGATGTTTCAAAGGCATTCCATATTGAGAGGCCTGTAGTTTGAGTCTATACCTCAAATTTTGAAAGGCTCTGTAAAATGTTCGACGATTAACCCTAATGCCAAGGCTACCCAGAACTACTCCATTGTTAAAGATCTGGCCCAAAGCCCTTGCGTGATGTCTGTGTTAGAGGTACTCTAGTCGTTTCTGGCACAAAGGAGTGTGCTACTCATTGCAATCAGGGCTATAGATCCAAAAAACTCTCTTATTGTTACATTTGACATTTTAAATATTAAGAAGATACTACCTCATCACATGGCTCTTCAAATTAATCTACATATCGAAAGATCAATATCTTTCGAACTTTAGTTGATGAGGGAGCTTCCACATGTGTCATGTCTATTGCATGTTCGAAAGCTATCGAATCTCCTCAAAATGTTCCTTCACCTACTCTCTTGACTGCATTTGATGGTCATTCTCATAGGCCACATGGAATTATTCCATCCTTTCCCATCTGTGTTGGGGGAAAGGTGGTCAATATAGAGGTGGAAATAGTCGATGCAAATTTGTATTATAATCTTCTTTTGGGATGAAATTGGATTTATGAAATGGATTCTATTGTATCATCATTATTTTGCATCCTATGATTTCCCCATGAAGGGAGAGTTGTTATTGTTGATCAGATGGAGTATTCTCCGAAAGAATACAATGCATCCTCTGATTCCTCCATTCCCTTGGTGAATAATCCCAAGAAACCTATGAGAATTTAGGAGTTAGAATGTATTCCTCGAAGATAGTTTTGTAGAAATCATTTTTTTTGGGATCGTTGGCCCTTACCCTCTTCTACCACCACTGTATTAGAAGTAGGGCAAGTGGGTGGAATGACATATCCTATGTCTGCAACTAAAATTTCTTATCAATTTATTGTCAACATTGCATATTCTGATCCTAATCCTCTTTCACTGGAGGAATTGGTTGGAGATGTGGCTCTAGCTTGGACTCTTGACTCTACTTCTCGTATGGATTGTCTTGATACTGTTTTACCATCCGAGGAAGAAATCCTAGAAGCAATGATGGGTATGGACAGACCATGGGATGATTTTCATCACCAGTCATATATTCTCCAAACTTGCATGAAGTAGAATAAAGTT